>OY829915.1:150236861-150699361 GCA_963691935.1 Nephrotoma guestfalica
TCTTCAACAATTGCTTCTTTAAAACGGCAACCTAAGAAAAAATATTATTATTTCACATGCATCTGGAATTTTCCTGAAATTTAATTCTATTAATACTTTTCGGCTTCCTAACCAAAATTGGTTGACTCGACCCGTTACAGACACCTATGTAAAGTCGTTAGTAATAAAATGACAACACAATTCTAAACTACACAATCAGCAATTACAATGAAGCATTAATTCACAAGCATCTGTAAATTTCCTGAAATTTAATTCTAAATTCATATTTTCCGGTTTCCTAAATAATTGAAACATTTATTAATTTAATCATTCTGCAACTCCGCAACTTACAGTAGAATTTCCTGAAACCAAAGTTATTTGAACTATATTCAAAATAACTCTAAAATTCATTAGTATTTAACCGTTGAATTGGGCGAACACGAAATAGCAAAAAAAAAAAAAAAAACCAGATTAACTAGATTAACTACCAGATTGCATTCAAATATCTCTTAAAATATCCATCCATTAAAATATCCTAAATAATTTAGAATTCGCTAAAATTTCGTATGTTTACTAAAATTTTTTTATAAAACTGATGAATTTTTCCCGACGCCCATCCTTTTTCACAAGGAAACAAATACTTTTATCACTACTTTTGCACTAGTTCTGGAACTTCTTCTACAATTAATCTCAGACATGACACATGCGACTCGTCTATGACTTGTCACCTCGTATTAGACTTGTCATAAACGATTCATCTCAGACTGGTAACAAACGTAAATTAGTAATTAGTGTGTCGTCAATGGCTTTCCTGCTGGAAGGTAATATTTAAGTAAAGGCAACTAGATAAAATTTGAAAAAATTATTCTAAAATGAATGATAAATAAGTTTATTTGATCTCGACCTGCGACAACATCCACCCCTTGCCGATGACGCCAACCCAGGTCGACAAGGAGAGGTCAACGTCAGCCGCTTCTCCACAACGACGGCAAAAATCTCACAAAGTTAACAATAGTCTAAATTATTATACATATAACAAATCAACAAATTATGAACAATTAAAGTCTAATCGACTTTCCCAATTCACAAATTGAATCATCCACATTCAAAGAAATTCGCCCATTTAGACAACGTAATACGAAGTCTTAGTGTAATCCACTACAAAAATATAAATACAACCGTGAGAGAGCAGAGAATATTATACGATCATTTTGTTTATATTTTGCGCATCCCATATACCATATTTTCACTTATATGTATATCCTTAAACAAAAAAATTAAAAGAAATAAGGATTTCAGTACAACATGCAATAAAGACTTGATATCCAAATTTTAAATTAGCTTTTTGGTCGTGATTTGTTCAACTTTTCCAAGAAAATACCATCTACTCATATAACGAAATTCAACAAAATCACTGTGTACATAAAAAACTATAAACAATACGTATGCGAGAGAAAAAACAAAATTATAAAAATTAGAGACCACGACAGTATTTTTCATAGAAACAGATTACATAGAATGAATGCCAGCAACTGTCGTCACAAACTGTTTCATACCACAACAACACAAATAACTCATCCATACGATTCATTGATTATTATGTAATAAAATATAATGTATAATGTAAAATAAAGTAATAAAAATAAAACTTATCTTAAGTATCCTTTGTAATCAAAATAGTAGTTAGTTTTAAACTTAAACTTTGTAATTTAATTTTAATTGCTATATGCTGCACTTTTCACTTTAAATAATTTTTTTTGACCCGGGCTAAAATTTGAACCATAATCAAACCAGTTTTTATCTTAACAAATCAACAATAATTCTACTACAATCAGCATGTTGTTTTATAAACAAATTATTTACGTTTCTACAGGGTGGCTGACACGAAGACAAAGACAAAACGCCACAGAATTTTTATTTTTTGATGAATTTTATTGAACCAAAGTAAAAAATGTTCATACATATTTAAATTTTCGAATTGCATTAGCAGTTTTCGATTTGGCCACCCTTAGCCGCGATTATGGCCTTCAAATGGTCGATAAAGCTATTGCATGCAGCACGAAAGTGGCTCTGCGGTATTTTGGCCCATTCCCGGCGAAGCGCTTGCTTGAGATGATCAACACTTTGGTATTTTTTTGTCCCAACCTTTGGGGCAATGGAAATGAACCGCAGAGCGTTGTTTCTCAGCCAATCTTGATTGACGCGCGCTTTATGACTCCGACTCCTGTTGAAATGTCCAGGCTCTGCAGCCGAAATGTTTTTTGTATCCCAGGCTTCAACGCTCCCTCCAACACATGATCCCGATAAATTTGAGCATACATCTTGATGCCACGGTCCAAAAAAACGAGCGGTGAACGGCTTTCGGTCGTTACGGCGGCCCAAACCATCACTATCGGCGGCGCTTGGTTTCGAGTGGCAATCCGTTGGTCCAAATTTTCAGTAGAACGGCCGGGCAAGTAAATCCGGTCATTTTGCTTATTCACATGTTGCTCAATAACGAACGGTGACTTATCGGAAAAAACCAAATTCGGCAAATCGCCACTTTCGTGCATGCGTAACAACTCCTTTGCTCTTTCCACACTAACTTTTTTTTTGAGCATCGATGAGACGATGCGTTTTATGGAATTTCATGGCTTTTAGTCCAAGATCATCTTTCAATATGTGCTGCATCCGTTCGAGCCAAATGTTCGCCTCACGAGCCATTTTTCTGCCGCTACGGCGCGGATTCCGAGCCAATTTGGCCTTCACCTTCCGAATGATATCCGGCGATGTTGCAGTGCGTTTCGGTCCACCATCATGGCGTTTTGCAATGCTGCCAGTATCGTTATAACGGTTTATGGTGCCATACACAAACATTTTATTCACATGCAGATGTTTTAACTGCTTAACAATTTGCGGCTGTGGTTTTCCAGCCAAATATAGAGCAATCACACTATTACGCTTGAATTCCATTGCGGATAACTTTTTTTCTGAATATCTCCCACTAAAATGCTTTTGTCCGCTTGTAAACAATGGAATGAACTGCCATTAGTGTAAATTGGTAAAAACAACAATTAAATGGAATAATCTGGGACGGATATTTTGTTGTTTTTTACTCAGCTTAAAAATAATATGCCGTCTTATACAAGTTTAAATAGAAAAAACTGGGATGAGATGAAATGTATTGTTTAAGGAAATTTTATTTTTTTCTAGGATGAAAAACTGGGCTAACTTCATATGCCTGAAAACCATCACATTTTATAATGATGAAAGTTTGATGACAGCAAGTAAGAATCTGTGCACAAAATGTTGGGATTATTAGACCGTTGCTTGTGGGCATAAGTTAAGTTACAAAGTTTATGCACAGGTGTTACAGGTGTCGATAACTTCTTGAATAGTTCACTATTTATCACTGTTCATTATTTCACTTTTACTAATTACTTTCATTTTTCTTTACAAGTACAGGGTGATTTTTATGTTCCAGGTCGGCCAAACAACCGCCAGTTTGTCGCAGAGAGTGGTCGATAACAATTTATTACGAAGCGAAGCATTTAACGCCGCAACAACGTGTGAAATTATTAAAACATTTTATTTTTGGCAAAAATATTTTTTTTGGCAAAAAATCATTATGAGCGATGAAGCACGTTTATACTTGGCTGGCTTTGTTAATAAACAGAATAGCCGCTATTCTGGCACTAACGACCCTCAATTGATAGGGAACAGACAGGCCGGCAAGTAGTAACAGTACAGGCCCAGGAGTAACCAACTTTCCGCATATTTTTATGTCCCTTTGCTCTTCGCTTGATCAACGTCATTCCCCGTGACTCCGAAAGCTATGTGATATTTATCAATTCATCTCTTATTAACGCCTTTGCCTCCGTAATAAGGAATCAAGCTTATACAATTTTGTAACTAACTGTGACTAAGTTTGTTCTGGCTGCGTGCTATTCCAAAGCCAACACCAATATTTCATTCGTCATTTTACCTACTCCTTTATTAGGAGTAGACCACCGAAGGCAATGTGTCGGGTAAATCGACATTAAACTATTTAAGCCTATACGGTTTTTGTTGCTCTGTCTGTGTTTCAAAGTTAAAGTTATTGGCAGTCATAGTGTTAAAAATGTGTATATGAATAAAATAAATTTATTACTAACAGCAAAAAAAAAAAAAACGAACGCTTAAATGTTGATAATGCATTTTCTTAGTCAACATTATGTCTTCATATACGTTCAACTTTGCTTTATAGATTTTTATTGTTACAAAAAGATGATTTCGAAGTGTACACAAAACGTCGCATGTAAGAAATCAAATTTATTTCATCAAATCTCACAAGAGAAAATCCAAAAATAAAAATTTCGTTCGTCGCCTAAGGTACCATAGATCGATGATTTATTCCAGCTCTTTAGAAATAGGTTATCAGTTCACGAAAAATTCTCAAGCTAGAAAAAAAGTGAAATTATGTATGTCGTGATTAAAAATTTTCTTGTACAATTTATATCTTAAAGATATGCTACGCTCTTTGTAGTCGTTTTAAATGTTTTTATTTATTATGTTTAAAGATTATTATTATTATGTTTTTTAATTTTTTTTTTGGTTATGTATCTACACATACGATATATAGGTATACTAAATATTATGTTGTGACCCACATTAATTTGATGTCGATAATACAAAAACCGAAAAACGTTCTTATCATCGTTCAACATAAAAAAGCACTATAATAATAAATTTTATGTTGTGTACGGTACATAAATACGGTGGAATGCTGTAGACCAGAACATGTAGCAAGCGAAATTGGAAAATCACCTGTGCGCTTAATTTGAGGTCTCTGCAATATAAGCAAATGCAATTAATCAGTACGGGATGAGCCGCATTTTGATATTTAATTCGTTTGTATGTTACAAGTGAAAGTATCTACACATAAAACAAGCAAAGAGGACATAACATATAAAACATTAAATACCTTAAGCAACATCACATCTCAAATGTTTGTTTATTTGGGTTCGATGTAAATATTATTTTAATGTATAGCGAAAGACAAAAAAAAAGTAAAACCTCACAAGACAAAACATAAAATAATAATAATATTATGCTGTATGTGCTCATACTCGTACAAACAGAAAATCTAATCAAATTCCAATCAGTTAAAAATCCATATATGGTGTCTGTAGCATTTAGAATTTTATGATATTTTTCTAAAACAAATCATACACAATCGACGATCGAGCGCAACAATAGAAACTCCGAAAATAGCAACCAACAATCAAAATGTTTGTGGTCGGTCGGTTGAAATTGCAACAATCATGTGAATATTAGCAATTTAGAGTAGCTCGATTTTTCCATTGGTAAGCGCTGAATAGACATAAAATATATATTCGTACCTTAAGAGTTAACCGCACCACAGTTACAATTAACAGCGTAAGAATATTGCATATGTGCACACGAGTACATATGGATATGGTATAAGAAAAGCAAGAAAATCGAAAAGGAAAAGTTTGAAGGTTACATGATGAACTAGATTTGATTTTATATAGTTTTAATTCAGTAGATTATTTTCCATTTTCCGTCTTTTTTTATTGCTGTTACTTTTAATTGTCACGATATACGAGACCGTTGTTTTGATAATTTTTTTTTTGGTGTGGTGTGGGTGGTGTAAAGTTTAAAGCATTTGTTGTATATAATTAACTTAGGTGTGAACATAATTATCGGCATTTATGAATTTTTATTTTCTAAATATAAAATGCATTTTGGTTCAATAATTGATTTACGTAAAATTTGGAGCATGCGATCTGATCAGCGGCCAGACTTTTTGTAAGGTCTTCCTTAAATCCATTTTGGAGGCGTCTTATTGGGGGCAGACACTTATCTAAATGTAAATCTACTAACCGAGGTATTTATTTCAAGCAGTTTTAAGGCCGTTCTATTCTACCGATAAACAGAACCTTGTGCAAAATACCATTGTGGTAAAGTTTACATTTAGGTTTGTTCAATCACGGGTTTGAAGATGCTATGATTATTTGATCATATTACATTAGGTACATAAAAATTAATAATTAAAATGTTATTAATAAGCATACCCTTTTATCTTCTTTCTAATTATTATTAATATATTCTTAGTATTGTATAAAATGCTTACAGTACAAAATAATTGTATAAAATCATTTTGTTACAATAAAGCAGAATTAAATCAACAACAAACAGTTAATACTCTCATTCTACATACTAGACCTCACCGACACAGCTCACGGAACGTTTGTTATATTGAATAGCACTGAGGTTTCAATCGGAATTGATAACTAGTGGTCAAGCAATTATACGACACTCACCGCGCTTATTTAAAAGCTAAATTAGAAGCCGTCACAGCAGTATATATACCAGGACAGAACGATGACCAACAACTCATTCATCCAACAATCAGTAAATCCTTATGGATGTTATCAACACAAAACGCCAATATCGGTACGAACAGTTCTGATGTATTAGACAACAACAATAAAGTGGGAAGCAATTCCGATACATCTATGAGTAAAAGCACTCTCGAAAATTCAAGGCACAAGACGTTAAAATTCTTCATGCTTCAACACAAGCTGCACCAACTCGATATCAGAGTAACACAAATTGACCGGCGTCATGTAGAACTATTAGTAGATGCTACCCCAGAAGAAGAACTCAATACACATTACTAAATCCAATTACATTTAGAATTTCCATGGTGCTGGAAAAAAAATGAAACAAATCCGATGTGAAACGAAAACGGATTGAAATTCGGTGTTTCCATGTTAATACTTTAAAAAGGGCATCGTTCCACGATCTATTCAAGCGGCAATATAAGTGACATCATCAATAATACCAATTGTCATGAAAAAACTGGATAATGAAGCATCAAGGCTGTTTGATATGTCAATTACAGATCCATTTCTCTAGGGTCTGCCAAACATCAGCCAACATTATATGAGTTTCTCAGTTCCCTTGAACGCTAATTCAAGGCCTTACAGGCAACGAAATTAAAAATAGTTCGCAACTCACCACTCGCAAAAGTCAAAGCATGTCACGCGCAAATTATAAAACTTATGTTTTGTGTAAACAGGGATATGATTTAAAAGGCTGCTCAAATTTTCACCAAATGATCTCATTAGAACGATCTAAACTCATTGCTCAATATCAGCTTTGCAACATATGCTTCAACAACAAACACTATCTATGTCCCTATTCGATACGATGTTTAGTGTGTAAGAGAAGCCAGCACACGCTGTTGCAAATCAATAAGCAGCCTCATCACACGATGCTCAACACAAGAATTGCAGACACGGTTGTTTATTGAAAAGTTTCCATCAACTGAAAAGTTACCGACATAGTCTCTTTATAAGTCTATACACTTCTCTCACTCATGCTCCCATCTCTTCAACCCGTCCAAATAGTACTCGTCGTCTTTCTATGCAAAATATTTGTTTACGATGGTGATGGCCTCATTTGACGAACATCTCTGTCGTCCGAGCGCAACGTTTAGCTTGGGACCAAAAAAAGTCGCTCCGGGCTCGATCTGGTGAGTAAGGAGGGTGGTCAAGCAGTTCAAACTGTAGTGCGTGGATGTTCACCATGGCAACCGTGGTGTGAAACGGCGCATTGTCTTGCTGGATCAAGATTTTTTTCTGCAATTGTGGCCGTTTTTCCGCAATTTCTGCGTTCAGCTTGTCAAATAATGAAGCGTAGTATGCTCCTGTGATGGTTTTCCCTTTTTGAAGATAATCGATTAAGATAACTCCATGATTGTCCCAGAAAACAGTCGCCATCACTTTCCCAACCGTAGGAACAGCTTTTGCCATTTTTGAAGCCGATTCTCCCTTGGCCGTCCTCTGTTTTGACTGTATTTTTGAATCTGAAGTGTAATAGTGAATCCAAATTTCATCAACAGAAACTATCCGGCGCCGAAACTTTGATTTATTACGCCTAAACTGCGCCAACAGAGAGCGTTGGAAATTTTCATTCGAATACATTTCTGGTCCAAAGCGAGCAAACGCCACATCCAAAGCGCGAATAGCTTTCTCATGCCTAAATCTTGTTTAATGTGTGACAAACACGTTTATTGGACTAGCCCCTTCTGTAATTCCATGGTGACAACCATTAGGGAACTTGAGCGATGTTATCGTCAGTGGTTGCAGTTTTTAGACGTCTTGAACGTCCATCGTCACTCAAGCTAATATGGTCAAGTTTAAATTCAGCTGCCTTAATTTTCAGAGTGGTCAATAAGGGTAGAATCCCGGTACACAGCATCCAATTCGTCTCTGTTTTGCGTAGGCGTATTGTCTTTCAAAAATAAATATTTAATGACAGATCGATACTCGATTTTCTCCATTATCACAAAAACACTCACATCGTCTCACTCAAACGGTTGTTAAACAAAAACTGCGCGCCAGTGCAGCCATCTTCATGTTGAGGTCGGAAATTTTCAGATAACCCTCGTGCTACAAAATTTGAGGAAGCTGAAAGGTTATTTTATACCTGTCAGCTTCCTTAAATTTTGTTCAACACATTTAGTGAACCAACCCGAACAACAACCAGGTACACTACTGTCACGGTGATAACCAAAATAGAAAATGGAAAGCAGCAATCAACTCTGCTACGAATGTTAGCAAATCCCGGCTCACAAATTTAATTTATCACCGAAGAAGTATCCCTGCAAATCAGTCGACGAACGAAAAAATCACTCGCGATGATTAGTGGTTTAAACACGATTTTCATAGAACTATTCCATGGGAATGAAAGCCTTAGTCTTGCCTTATTCAGCCACTGTCTGAACAACATTTCGATAGTCAAAGATGGGAGCATTTAAATAATCTATTGTATACTACTATATATTTTATTGGGTGCTGATTATTACCCAAATATCCTGATGAACCAAATTGTAAAAGAAAATCAGGGTGACCAATCGCCCAACAAACGGAGCTAGAATAGATTTTTTTTTGAATATTCTAAACGGAAAACCATAATCACATACACCTTGGTAGACATTGCAAACTAGTTAAAGCGATTCTGGGAAGTGGAAGAAATCCAACCCGAGATGTTTATGACAGAAGAAGAAAAGCTATGAGAAGAACATTATCAGCAGAGTTACCGTTGAGACCTCAATGGCCGTTATTTGGAATTAATTCCTTTTCAACAAAACATGACAGGAATCGGATCATCCAAGTAGCGAGCCCTGGCTAGATTCATACACCTAGAACAACGTTTGTCAGTAGCTGGTGAACTTTCTAAGGAATATCGAAAGTGTATGGAAGAGTACTTCAGTCAGGGACATATGAGCTTCATCACTGAAGAAAATTTTATATGAAAAGTTTGCATCGATGTCAATATTGGCTTCAGCTCATTCACCGAATTGGCGGCGCGAATCATGGTCGTATGATTTTAATTCCTGCACAAGTTGAATCTTGATCGATGCATTTAGATTCTCTTCAATACTACGCATTACAGCTGCCACCGCCTGCTCGGTGCCTATGGAGTCGAGGCGCATAACCTCAGTGGTTCGATGAAAGACTAATTAACTTAAAAAATCGAAGGTCAAAAGCGTATGCCAATATGTTAAAAAGTGGGTTAGAAGCGGATAAAATTACGTTTCTACAACATAGTAACGAATTTAAAATTTATTTCAAATCAAAATACAGGTCGTATCTCGATAAAATTCAAGAAAATATCAAAATAAATCCAAAACAATTTTGGAAATACTTTAGGAGCAAATGCGAAATTAAAGGAAACCCTATTAATATGATCTACAATAAGACCAGCTTCTCTAATGGCAATGATTTATCAGACATGTTCGTGTCGTTTTTTCAATCAGTCTATAGGCCAAGCGTTACTAGTGGATGGTGCGAATAACCCAGCAACAACAACCTATCTATAACTCCGGTTATTTTAATTTTATTTTTGAGGATAGTTTTAAAGGGGTTTGGAGACGGTTGTGGTCTTCGCAATATACCCCCTTCTATTCTGTAGGAGTACGCTAAGATATTATCAACTCCATTGTGTTACCTATATTCTATCACTCCTTAAGCATCGGCGTGGTTCCAGAAAACTGAAAAATTTCAAAAATTACATCAATTTTTAAATCAGGTAAACATTCACGTACTACACAGAAATCTCAACTTCATCATCAATTCCTAAATTGTTTGAATTTGTTATATGCAACTACTTTAAATCCGCAATACCACGTCCTATATCAGTAATCCAGCATGGCTTTATGCATGGCCGATCCACATCGACCAATCTGGATGAATTCAGCACTAAAATAATTAACGAAAAACACCATCAAGTTGATGTAGCGTACACGAATTTCAGTAAAGCATTTGATTCTTTATTTATTTATTTATTTATTTATTTAAAGAAATCTATTCTGTGATTTACATGTATGATTTCAGAATTTAAATTAAAACAAAAATATTAAAAAAATAAAATAAAGAAAATTAAAACACAAAAATATAAATCAAATAGTGATTTAACAATTAATAAATTTAAAAAATAATTCTTAAGTATATTTTTGAAGTTGTCCTTTGATAAATTAAAGTCAAATAGGTCGTCGACGATGTTGAACGATTTAGACGGGGTTATTTTCTCCATAGTTTGTGGAATGGTGTTCTAGTGCTAAAAATTCATGGTTTCGAAATGTTCTGCAAGGCACATGAATTGATATGTTTTCCAAGTTGTATGCTGAATCAATATGACCAAGCAAAACGTTACCAATGAAAGCCACACCTAAGAGAAGTCGTCTATTTTCAAGCGTGCATATTTTGTAATCCGTGCATCTTGTTGAATATGGAGGTAACCGAGCCACATTTTCATGGAATGGTAAATTGTGGTCGTAATCCCAGTCACTTTTTTTAACAAGAAAATCAGAAACTTCTTTTGAATGTTTTCAATTCTTTTAATGTGTACAGCATAGTATGGATTCCAGATCGGTACAGCGTATTCCAGTTGAGATCGAACGTAAGCGAAATAGAGTGAACATTAGTTTTGAATATCTTTAAATTCACCAGTACACCTTTTAACAAATCCAAACATGGCATTAGCTCTCGCAATACAATTTTCAATATGCCTATTGAAACTGGCATTCTCGACAAATGTAACACCTAGATCTATGATCTCATTAACTGTTTGCAATACTTCGTTGTTGACTTTGTAGGAAGTAATTAGCGGATTTCTCTTACGATGGAAAGACATGATCTTGCATTTCTTAATATTTAAGTAAAGCGAGTTTCGATCATACCACTCACTTAATCTATCGATGTCTTCTTGAAGTTTCTTCGTATATAGCATTCCATTAACAGATCGAAAAATTTTCACGTCATCAGCAAATATGAGCACATTTGAGTTTTTGATTATCTCGGTTATTTGATCTATAAAACAATAAATATCGACGGCCCGATGTGAGAACCTTTAATAACGTTTGATTTCTCATTTCCCATTATTAGAAATTGTCGCCGGCTTGATAGATAAGACTTGAACCAATTTATGTAATTGAGTAAAAACCAAATGCGAATAAACTCCGGAGTGCTTTTTGATGGCAGATGGAATGAAATGCTTTACTGAAATCCTTGTACCATTCATCAACTTGATGAGGTTTTTCTATCTCATTAATTAGTTTACTAGTGGATTCAACCAGATTAGCTAATGTGGATCGGCCAGGCATAAACCCATGCTGGTTTATGGATATATGACGTGCACTTTTGGATTTAAAGTTGTTGCATAAAACTAATTCAAACAATTTTGGTATTGATGATGTAGTTGATATTCCTCTGTAGCATGTAACGTCATTTCGTTTGCTCGATTTAAAAATTGGTGTAATTTTTGAAATTTTCCATTCGGGAAACACCCCGGTGCTTAAGGAGTGGTTGAATAGGTAACATAATGGAATTGCTAAAATGTCAGCGTACTCCTTCAGAATAGAAGAGGATATATTATCAAGACCACAACCGTCTCCAAATCACTTTAGAGCCGATAAAATGTTATCTTCATATATAACAGGAGGAGTGATTGATACGTTGGTGTTGCTGGGTTATACGTACAATCCACTAGTAACGCTTGCTTTATATACTGATTGGAAAAACTTCGCGAACATGTCAGCTTTATCTTTGGAGTTTAAGGAGCTGGTATTGTTAAATGTCATATTTGCAAGGTATCCGTTGATTTTGCGTTATTCCTAAAGTATATCCAATTCAAGCTTGATAAAGTAAACTTAAAAAAAACACACAAAATATTCGGAATGTATTGTAATTTTTATTTCATTTTACAGATTGATCCTTGCCATTTTTAGTTAAACAAGATATCATTCAAATGTCCTCCACGGGACTTCTTACAGGCCTTGATTCTTTTGCGGTAATTTTCAATGACTTTTCGGCACATTTCGGGCGGTATCTCGGCCATTACCTTACGAATATTAGTTTTCAATTCGTGTCAAGAGTTTGAGGATTGTTTGCGTAAACACGATCTTTCGCGTAGCCCCACAAAAAGAAATCCAAAGGCGTTAAATCACAGGATCAACGTATCCACCAAGCGAAAAATGAGCTTCATCACTGAAGAAAATTTTGTTCGAAAAATCAGCATCGACGGCCTGTTTTTCCAACACCCAATTTGCGTATGTTAAATGCTCCATATTCTTAAATGGCAGAATGTCAACTAAATAAATGACAGCGTACTTGACGTTTATCTTTGACAGATGTCGGTATACAGATTTCTACTTTATCAATCTCGAATTGGTTAACCCTATATTTCCAAAATCGTTTGAATTTACTTTGATTTTTCCTTGAATTTGATCGAGATACGACCTGTATTTTGATTTGAAGTGAATTTCAAATTCATTACTATGTTGTAGAAACATTGTTTTGTCGGCTTTTAACCTGCTTTTCAAGATTTTGGCATACGCTTTCGACTTCCAATTTTTTAAGTTAACTTGTCTATCATCGAACCACTGAGGGTGAGCATTTTGTGGTTTTACAGCAGATAGGTACATAAAGTTCGAAGCCTTGCCTCATAATGGCATTAAATTTATCAACATTTTCGTTTATATCATTGGAATTGAGAGTTGTTGGCCAGTTGATGGATTCTAGATAACTTTGTAGCTCCGCACGGTTTGTTTTTTGAAGTTGTATTTGATTGGTTGTAGGTGTTCCGAACTCGCCATTAAATTAGTTGAGTCAAATACAATATCTAAAGACTTGTGATTGATATCGTTAATTACAAAAGGTAATACGGATTCTGAAATTTTAAAACTGTCAATGTCGTTGCTGAAGACAAAAACCAGTCACGAATATTAGCAATTGTGTTTATCTGGTTCAAATAAGCAAGCATGGCGTCCACAAATAAAGATTCAGCATCTGTTGTTACATTGTTTGGAAAAATACAATTTAGTTCCGGGAAGGTTAAAATCACCAAGCACAAGAACTAAATCTGACGAGTTTGCTGTATTAATAACTTCATCAATCGCATCGATACAAGTTGCGTAGTGATCACTATTTGATTGAGGTGGTATATATGCTGCGTAAATGAAAAGATTGGTTTGGTTAATTTTGATTTTTACACCAATTTGTTCGACTCGATGGGGCCAAAGTTAGTGGAGCATTCTAGAGTTTAGAATGTACTGCTATTAGTACACCACCATCCGATTTCTTTGAGCTAGTTTCGAGAGACCGATCGCATCTGTAGACAACGTAATCATGGCCAAAAAATGCACTGCTCATTATGCCGGGTTTTAATGAAGTTCCACAAATTACATAGATTAGGTAGTTTGATTTTAAAACGAAGTTATAAAACTTAGATGCTTTTGATGCCATTTTATTGACGTGTTGATAGTAAATTGCATATTTCTCATAAACCAACCTTTTCTTGAATTCTATCTGGCATCATAGGCACTCCAGAGGTTATTCGCATTTGGGTTTTCATTCGATTACATAAATTGATTCAAGCCATATTGTTAGATAGTGGCTTTCATTTGTAATAACGTGAAATGAGAAATTAAACGTTATTAAAGTTACGACTGGTGTTTCCCAAGGATCACACATCGGGCGCTTTCTTTTTATTGTTTTCATAGATCGAATAACCGAGATAATCAAAAATTGCTGATGCCATGAAAATTATTCGTACATTGAATGGAATGAAACGGATAAACTTCAAGAACACTTAGATTAAGTGAGAGGTAACATTGAAGTAATCCAAAGAGTCAATGGGATAATGGATTTAGGTGTTATATTTGTCGAAAACGCCAGTATTGATAGGCATATTGAAAATTGTATTGCGAAGGCGATTGCTATGTTTGGATTTGTCAAAATGGGTTATTTCCATACTCAATGAGATGCACGGATTACAAAATATGCAGTCTTGAAAATAGACGGCTTCTATTGGGCGCGGATTTTATTGGTAACGTTTTGCTTCCCAGCGGCCAGCTTCCTTTTGGTCCAATATTAAAATTAGTAGTTGATATTGTCCTAGGAAAATGATTTACTGGAAATGAATGATACTACGCTTTATAAATTTAAGAATGGCAATTATACATTTTTATATTTACCTATCATACAGCAGGTACTGTATGGCTGGCCAGAATTAATCCTTTTCACAGGCTATCCAAAACGTAAACGAATGGCTCGCTTTTTCATATTCTTATATGGGGTTATATGGAACTTGGCCATTTGCGCTAATCCTACCACACGGCTGGTAATGTGCTCTTAGTCATTGTATGCCCTTACCATTACCAACTCAAACAGCTGCCAGATTGTGTGAATTCCACCATACGGATGATACTGTCCTGCTGTAATCGTTTCCGGAAAATCATTTTCCTGGGATAATGGCACGTTTTTCTCATATTCTTATATGGTGCCATATGGAACTCGTTCATTTGCGCCAATCCCTCCATACGGCAGGTACTGCCCTCTTTGTCATTGTAAGGACTTACTATTACCAACTTAAAACAGTATTCTTCATTCCCGGTAAAATAAAACAAACAATTAGTACCTACAGATCATATTACTTAGAGAAATCAATTAATAATTATTTTTAGATGCGTAGAGTACAAAATAACAATTGAATGAAAATATCAGGGATGTATATTTTGTAGTTGAGTAAAAAATTGGAAATGTTTTTTCGTCTCATAGAAGTTCTTTCTAGAAGAGGAAAAACTGGAATTTTATTTTATTTTCTGGGATGAACAACTGTTTGTAACAAGTTTAATAGGATTTGGAAAACACTCTAAAATACAATCTTTTCCATAACTTTGACCTATAATCAACATTTTAACTTATATACCAGAATCTCCTGCATTCTTTGCCCCCACACTATATCAAGGAAAGTCTATTTTTTAATTAATTCATGCATTATGATATTTTGCAAATCATAAATTTTTTTTTTATGAAATCTAAGAAAAACTTACAAACCACAATTGAATAATCTCACAAGTCAAGTTCACTAAACTATTCCCATAATTAAGCTGATTAAATAACCGAAAAAGTATCTGCAGACCGTTTCATTTTGAAATTTTTCCAAAAATACGAAAAAGCAAGAAAACAAATTTTCACTAAATTAAGTATTTTAAGAAATAATTATTTCTATTTTTATCGGGAATGAGTATCCAAAATATTCGTCTAAAAACAACAAACAGAAGCCATATTAATATTATTACAAAAGCATCTGCACACAATCGCACGCACATATTTAATACAACTTGCGAACATTTAAACAAACAATAATAAAATGAAAAATCATCATGTTCCGTGGCAATTTTCATTATGTACATAGTTCGGGAAAAACATTTTCGCCACGGAACAATGATAGACATGCGCACAGACAACTTTAGTACGTTTAACGTGCCAAAAATTTCCCTTATTGGTTGGTATAGTCGTATGACATGCTTCGTTTCGCAAGCAAGAGTTACACAGAATATTATCGACGGGAAAATGTACTATAAGGAACGGTGGCGGCACACAAGATATGAAAATTTGTATCTATTTTCGTATTGAATCGTGTCGCTATATATATATATTTTGTTGTTGGAAATATAAACGATACTCCAAAATGTTACAAGACGTAAATAATTTAGTCACCTTCACGCGTCTGACAAATTGTCAATTTTAGTTATTTTCGGCAAATTTTTGTTTTTGTTTCGGAATATAATATTCATTTCGGCCCAAATTGTTTTTATTTTGTTGTGCTTACATTTTAATAACCTATAAGGTGATAAAACGAAATTTCCAAAATTTTTTATTTTATTTTCTAAATTTGCGGTGGTTTGAACAAATCGTGACGTGTTTGGTACATTTACAAGGCAAAACAATCATTTGTCCGGGATATTGTGTAGTGTAAATATATGTGAAGTGCGTTTGTGATAAAGAAAACTCCACCCAATTTTTGTTTTATTGGTTAACGGGTGGTTGCATAGTGTCTTCGATTTGTCCATAACATCATGAATTTTGGTCGCAGAAAGGTAAAGATCATTTTGCGAATTGTAAATAAAGTGCCGCCATGAGTGGGAAAATATTTTACTCATTCCCTTCTGGTAGTTTATGTAATTTAATTTGTATGTTTCGAGCACACATTGAATTAAAATAGCATTTGACATGAATACTGAATAAGTAGGGCAACAAGGTTATATTATTATTCGATATATTAAATACACTCCTGTGACCTCTTTCGAATTTAAAATTTATTGTGACATACATAGTTGAATGAAACGTTATAAATAAATTATCTGTGTACAGTGGAAAACCGAAACTAGATTAACAGTTATGTGGTTTACTGTGTGCGGGGGTGTTTACATTTACAGGCGGATATTCACGTGCGTTAAATTCCGTGAGCACAGTTAATTATTCAACTATTTGTGTAGAGGAAAACTACGATTTCCAGAACGGAAAAATGAAAACAAAACACAAAATCGATGTCCTACTTGGGAAAAAACGCGTGCGGACCTACCAATCTAATCAACTAATTAGCATTTCATTCCGTTATATACCTTTATAATTTATGTTGAAATATCTCGCGAGCTACTTTTACTATATTTTCCTAATCGGTATTTTCGATCTATTTTTTATTTTTAGGCAAATTCCAACTCAAACACAAATAAATTAAATGATGCCGGCACATCGGGTTCTATATCAACCGGAAGCGGCCTAGACGATATTTCGTTCGCAAGTACGATCGAAATTGACCTTGAACTTGGTTCGACACTAAATCGCAGTATATCGAGCGGAACGAATGAGACGCGTCGAAGTAAATCAAAAGTGCGAAACTATTTGAAAAAATGTAAAAACGTGTTAATCGGTGTTGGCGGAAGTAATAGTTTTAGTAATAGTAATAATGACGACGATATACCAATTACACATCACGAAGCGATTACGCAAAATTCACAGTCGTGTTCCACATCAACCAATTCATCATCGGCAACCTCTTGGTACCTATGCGAAGAGAAACCAATTGATCCCGACGAATTAAATTACGTAAATGACACCATCCCTAACAGCAATAATAATAATAATAGCGGTGATTGCAATTCAAATGACATAACCTCAATCATAAATGAATTAGAACATGAAAATGAATTAGATAACGTGATCGAGGAAAAAGGCGCCATTGATAATTGTACCGATCGCAATAACAACAGTAATAACAATAATTCACATCAGCATAACAGTTCAGAGGTAAGAATTATATTACATTATGTATATTAAAATGGCACACCTTTCGTATATATATATATACATATCTTTACCTATATATGTATATACATTTTGTTTTTGTTTTAATATGAAAATAAGAAAATCCAATTATCGAGTTAAAGAAATATTGATCATGATCTCGATCTTAAAAGCTAGCAAAAAAATAAAATAGAATATAAATTCGCGCTGCGCGACTGCCATTAGGTTTTTGTGTTATTTTTTTTTTAAATTTGGTAGCATGGATAATTTTTGAAAATGGTATTCAATTTAAATTGTTGTTTTTGTAATTAAATTGATTGTTAGGTAATAAAATAAATTGTGTAGTCTGATTGATCTTTACCGATTCGAATATAAAGAAAAACTATGTTGCGCCGTTGATCAGTCGAGATCAATAGGTGAGCGTTTATCGGGGCGATGAACTTTTAATGATCGTTGGGTTAATGATGGATAGTTTATTGATATGTACGAGTATTGATTTATGTATTTATCTATATTGTGACATCTTGGAATTTGTTTTGGGTGGTTTTTAAATTGAGCAATTATGTATACAGCTCTATTATACAATATAACGTAATTTAAAACTTTACGTTAGATTATGTAAAAACATATTTTCATAAAATAACGGTTGGAACTTTACTTCTTAAAGCGAACTAATTGAACTTCGGGCTCGTTTAGATAAAATGTTCCATGTTTTGAGTTTTTTCGTTTGCATGTTGGTAGAAAGAACGTTCTGACCACATGTGGCTGCGGATCCTAAGTAGTAAGTGGCATTCATCCATGATTGTTGTTATAGATTGGATTAAATGTTCAGATCTCCTTCCCTTCTGATCATGTTAATTTTAATATTCTAAATTTTCTAAACATTACTTGTATTGCGTGCGGTGTTATAGTAAGTACGGAGTATGTTCTATTATGTGGTGCCAAACGTATCAGCCGCTTCAATATCGAAAAAGTCTGCTCGAGTTGACCCAGACAACCGAGGCAAATATCATCTGATGACCGTGCTTCTGAAATGGTTTGACAGTGTACATTTATGTTGTTAGTTTCAAAAGAGTGTCCAGTTATAATAAATGGTAATATTCCAATTATGAGTAGCGAAATTAATATGTGTGCATTTAAAAAATGATCTATGTGGATACCAAGTTTTTATTTCGGACGATTAAAGTGGATACTGGTACAGGTGCTGGTTGTAAGAGTAGATCTAATCGTTGCACTGTATTAAAGTGGTCAGGCTCAAAAATTTGGTTATTCGATTTTTCGATGCCAAGAGTTTTAACTGATTTGTTAAATAAGATAAGAAAGATCCATGTTTTTATATCTCGGCTTTGAGAGTGTTTGTTTTTCCTTTCGGGATTTGAAACAAGCACCTTCCGTTTCTACCACTACACCTCTAATTTTGTTATAGCACGGTTAACAATGATTTTCACGAGGTATTTATTTGTTACAACTGTTTAAAAGATCTCAGGTGGTCATCATCAGTTTTCTTTAGTACATATGCTGATTATTTCATTGGAGATAGAAGGTTTTTTATAAGCTGTAGTAAATAATTTTGATTTACGTTGAACTTCTCGTTATTCTGTTGCTCCAATTTCTGCAGTTCGAAGGTTCTGCAGTTCGATTAGGCTGTTTGAGGTTAATGCTATTGTAACCTCTTATCACTACTGCTCTTGTTAATTTATCATTTCCGATATATATGAATCATCCTAATCACTTTGTGGTTGTACGATTATTGTCCGTGATCAGAGGAATGTCGTTTATTTTGAAATTGGATTGTTTCGAATTTCATTTTACCCGTTCTTGAAGATTTGATATAAATATTCCATTGATTAGCGCTTTCAAAAATTTTGGACGATTTCTTGCATCAACCTACACGTTGAACTAGTGTAATGTTTTCTTTCAGTGGTTTTGTTCTGAAGGAACAATGAGAGAATCGCATATTAATATATTTCCTAGAGTTAGAATTATTTGGTTTTTATCAGCAGATATTGCTATAAATAAAGTGCCATATTGTGCGATCTTTGGGTTTAATGTGTTAGGCTGTGGATAAGCTATTTAAGCATTTCTAATTTTTCTTCCCTATTACGGATTCCGCTCTGACGAAGTTTGTATCGTTGTCAGGGTAAATGTGTTGACATATGCCTCTGCACGCAATGAACTCGATTGATCTAATAGCTTACTATTTTTAGATGTATTGCCTGTGAAGAAAATCACACGAAAACTGTTATGTTTATTACTATTATGTGACTCACACTTGTATTGGCCCTGCAAAATGTGGGACTGTACTACCGTTTCTCTTTGTAGATCTGCCATCAGTAGTCCTGAAGCGACAGCATTTTAAACATTTGTTAATTTTTGCACGGATTCTGCGATTGCCATTTGCAAGTCAATTTTTTTCTGTAAACAAGAAAGTGTTAGTTTAGTCCCTCTGTGTAGTGTTCGTAAGTGAATCCCGGTAATCAGTATAGTTTGATGACAATGTAGTTTGATAGTATGGTGTTTTGGGGCGAATCGAAACCCAAGTCGATGTGTAATAAGCCTCCTATGCGAAGTATTCCTTGCTCATCAAAGAAATTGTTAAAGATTATGCTGCTGGTTTTTGAAACTGATCCATGTTTGTATATTCTTTTCATTTCTTCTTAGTACTCTTGATTTTCGGACATTCTGCCTTTTTGGATTCTGGCTTAGTAACGTATTATCGTTAGAATCGTATAGTACCTTGTTAAAGGTTATTACATTGCTGATATAAATACCTTCCGATGAAGTGTCGACAATAGCTACGTTCGAAAATATTTTTTTCACTTCAGGGAACATCTCTTTTAATTGTTAAAAAAGCTGCATTTATTCGAGTTGTTCTGTTAATGAAGGAAAGGAAATGTGAAATCCAAAACTATTGGTCGCTTTACTTCATTTTATGCCCAGTGTCTTGACTTTATTATCAAATTTAAATTCAAAAATTTCATTGTTCCGTACTACTGGTACAGATTGTATCAGAGCATTGTGCTTGGCAGCTTTTTTACGTCACTTGAATCCGTCAGTTTTGAGTAGTTCTTTCAGTGATGCAAATAACGCCCCTGCGAGTGATTATTTTCAGAAATGAGGTCGTCCATGTAGAAATCGTTCAGTGCAATTTATGATGTGATTGTGTATGATAGTATTTCATTCTTTGCTAATTGATCAAACGTCCGCACGTTTAGGTATACGGCTCTCATTGTACCATAGGTCAGTGTGGTTAGTTTATATTCCTTTACTAGTCGATAGGTTAATTTTTTCCATATAATGCGTCAATAAATTTGATCATCTTCGGTCAGTATTAGGAAGCGCGAGACACATTTCTACGGTGGCCATTTTTTCTGCATACTTATGCCAATCCAGTAAAAGGGTTTACGTGTCCTGTTATAGTGTAGGACTATTTAACATGATGATTTATCTGTAAATGCCTTTTCATTCCCCACAACATTGAAATGAACTGGCACCCCATGAGGTTCGTTAACCTATTGAGGAGTTGAGTTCCCAGGAATTTCGTCTGCTATTCGCTAGGGGACAAGTGCAAAACAAATGGAGAACAATTTCTTCCTCCTCGTCATCTTAGCAACAAGGACAGTAATCATGTGAGTAGATTACCATTCTGCTCACATGCAGTTGCTTTGATCTTGACAGGTCTAGGTTTGGTTAGATCCGCCTAGTTATTACACATGAGGTACTAATGGAGCATCTATCGTTCGTTGTTCCTTTTGAAGCAGTAATTTGCACGTAGCGAACAGTATATTAACATCCGCGCTGCTTGTTGAAATAGGCAGGTCGTGCCTTGTCGAGCGAGTTCATTCACCTTTTCATTTCCCGTAACATTGAAATGAATTGGCACCTCATAAGATCTTGAACTGATCTGCCATCTCGTTAAGAGATGGGAGTCAATTTTTGGCTACTTTTGACGTAATGAAACTTGATTTGAGAATCTTAATTTAAGCCTGACTGTCTGTAAAACGGGAAGATCTCTTGCAGATATTACATTATATCTCAACCAGCCACCGGCTTTCTTGTATTTGGGTTGTTTCTGTTTCCTGAGAATAGCTGTGTGCCCTGTATTGCTACAGTTCCACATTGAGATGGAGTTGAGCCTTATATAGCTGTCATTTATTTAACTAGGATATCTAGGGGTGTGAGATGAAAGGGAATCTCCAGTATTTGAATGGATGTGCTCCCAAGAGCCCCAATAAATGCACAAGGCAGCTGTTCACTATACTTTGACCAAGGATTTTAGGTTGGTCAGAATATTTAAAGCTGGTCATCGAAGATTAACCCCATATAATAAAATTGGCCTTTGGGGCTCCAAAGCCACCTTTTTCCAATGGTATTTTTACAGGAGTAAAGCACTATTGTAGCTTTGTTTACTTTTTCTATGTTATGTCTCCAGCTTAGTTCACTGTCCAGGTGAGACTCAGATACTTCACTTTATCAGTGAAGGTCAATCTAATACTAAATATTTAATGTGGTGGTCGATTTGGGAAAGTTTGTATTTCTTGGAGAAAAGGACCAGCTCAGTTTTGTGTGGATTCACATTTAAACTGCAACTGTTAGTCCTATTAGAGAGAATGCCAAGCGCACTTTGCATGCGTTCTCGTAAGGTACAATACAAGGATTAAGCAACCACCTTAAAGTCGCACCCTTTCCGGTTTAATAACAGGTGATTTATGATCAAGATGGTCCTACAGGCCCCGCTCCCCTCTATATCCAGAAACGTTATCATGGAATATTTCTTATGTTGAAGGGATTTCTATATAGGATCAATAAGGCAGTGGAGAACAGTTTCCCCAGATTACGCCTTGTAATATACATGTTGTGGGCTTCTATCTGTCTTTTTAAATTTTTTAGTGAGAAAGAGGCTAAACTTATAGGTCTAAGATCTTAGGGAGTGCAATGAGAGCTTTTTCCCGCTTTAGGTATAAATTTTTCATTTACTGCGGTTCATTTGCTTGGAATGTGGCAGAGTTCTTGGCTGCCCTTGAAGAAAACTGTCAGCCAGGGTATGGTTATGACAGGCGTTTGTTGGACATCTGCCGGTGTAATGCCATTGGGTCCTGCCGACTTATAAGGCTTAAAGCTATTGATATCTGCTGCTTATAGCCCGGTTTACAATGCTTCGGCTCTGTTCTTTCTAGGCCTTTGTGGCGCAGATTGGGAGGTACTTGGAAAGTGAGTTTCCAGTAGTAGCTCAAAGTATTCTGCATTAGTTAAGGTCCACGAACCATCCGGTCGTTGGAGAAAACTAGGAGCGATGGGACTTAGAGGTAGTACTTTAGGCAACCTGGATGTCTCAGAGAACTTCTGTATTTTACTACAATATAGCCTTCGGAAATTTGTTATAGCATTTCTTTTTTGGTATTTGTATGTTTTGAGGAGTTTTTTGTAGCAGTCCCAGTTCTTAGCAGCTTTGTTTTCCTAGCCTCTTCTAAAGAGCCTCTTGCATTTTTTACTGGTGTTTTGAACAACGTTCGACCCTCACAGAGGTCGAGTTTTACTCAGAGATCTCATCTGCTCCTAGTTTGAACATGAGCGCAGCCGAAGCTACATTGAAGTGATGGAGGTTAATCTGCAGGAACCTAAACATTAGGTGGTATGTAACAATTATTTTAACCTCCACCACAGTTGCACCAGGGTCCTCCTCTGACAGTCATTCCTCCAGAGATTTACAAAGTAATCCCATCGAAATGGACATCTCCGTGTCTGTAGAGAGTGGTTCTACCTCTTTACCCATATCCTTGATGTTGAAATTGTCAGCCGATGCTCCTACTAATATCGGCGCCCTCCAGATGTCATCCTCATCTTTCTTATAAATTTTAAGTGTGACTGCGCTGAAATCAAAGCAAATTAAATCATTAGTTCTCACAGCCAGCATTCTTATTTTAATATGATAATAGCTGACCTCCATTTAATATGATTATAGAGGAAACCTGATTATAGAGGTTTTGGTTCTTCCAGCTTGGCCACTCTCCAGTTGGCGATCGGCAGTTCAAGATTGCTAATTTGGAGGGGATATCGTCTCTGGCGGCTACTTCTGGACTATCACTAGGCCAAACCTCACTCTACAGCCGTCTTGTACAGGATTAAGGATCATTGGTCGGCTCAAGATGTCAACTTGACACGATACCAGCGCCACTCTCCGTCCCGGCAAGCCGAAGCAGGTCCAGGGGTTTCCCTCATAATTTTTAGGAAAGTGGCGGCTAAAGTCTTCTTCACCTTTTTCCAATTGCTGGACCATATGTATCCGTCTGTCCGTGAACTCTGTCGATGATAGCCTCATTGAAAAGTCTTGTTACAGTTTCCTGCATCCTAGTGCTCTTTGGATTCTTCTGTGATTACTATTCCGATCTTTGCCTTTTGAATAGAGATTAAAGGCTCCCAAATCCACCAGGTTAATTTCAATAATTTTTTAACCAATTGGAGCTTTTCCATGTCCATGTCTGTTCTCTGCCGGAGTCTTACTGTGCTTTACTAGAGCTTTCCGGACTATTTACTTTGTTTTGTAAGTTGGTACGAGGAGACCATCTTTGCTTGCGCTCATTTCCCTGGAGATTGCGTTCGATTAACCATTTAACATTTTTCTCGTAAGTCCTGAGGGCCAGGCTTAATGGTCAAACTCCTATGTTGTTCCCGTTTTCTTCGTGCGTTTTGCGGGCCAAGCTAATGATCAGAGCCTACGTTGGTTGCCTATGTCTTGGAGACCAGGCCTCAAGACAATAATTTCACCAGCATTAGTTTCCGGGTTTTTAAGAGCGCCGAACTCTTCTTTTTTGTATTCATCCATGTTTTTGTCCCACGAGTAGAGGAGAAAGAAGTGTTCATCACCCTTTTAGTTACCTGGAAGCAACCGCGATGAGGTAATATGAACACTTGCTGAAGCTGCTAGATATGGACACAAGTGCCAAATTGATGGCCACAGACAGCTTCACACCAAGACCTCCACGTCCTAATGCCTAATCGTAGCCAAATCGAGGACATCTTGCTATAGGTTCGAGTTACGTAGAAATCGCTATACTGTATATCTCCATGCCAGCCTATAATACGGATGCAAAGAATTTAATGGTTTAAAATAAAATACACTAGCGAAACTGATATATGGATATTCTGTATAGAAGATAAATTGTGATCATTGTGTTATTGTATTCATTTGTCAGAATCGTGTCGATTCAAAACTGAATAATTTCTCTTACAACTTCATCGAAATATTTTGCTAATTAATTACTTATGATGCTACGTAACTCATAATTCGCATTACTCCCCTATAGTGTATGATTTAATGCAGTTCTAATTGTTAATCATATTTTAACCCATTTCTATCTAGAAAAATTTACCCCAGTAGGAATTTTATTTCCGCCATATTTTCCTATTGAATTCGTACTGTTTTATTTTTTATCAGATGTATCACGGGCTCTAAATTAACGACAATGTTACGGCGGTGCATTATGACGACAAATAAAGGTATGGTATTTTCGTGTTATCCCCGCAAAGTGTTCACCATTTCTAGATTGTCTATAATTGAACCCAAAATATTTACTAACACCAGTAAATGAAAATGAGGTTGCTTTGTGATTGAAAATGCGTAAATATAACAACAGGTGGATATTCACTACACGGTAGTTCTCGAAAAATTTCAACAAGTAGTTTTTATTGATTTTTCCTATGATGGTGTATATTTTTGAAATGTGTGCCAACCATTCATGGCAATTCGTTTTTTTTTCTGTACGTGTTCTATATTTTACTTTTGTAACTAAGAATATCGCCAGCCAGTCGCCTCTTGTAACATAGAATCCCAAAGTCACTATACTCTAGTAATTACCACCACATTGTTTTCTATTTATCGTTTAATATTTCACACCAACCTCTCTATTGACCAAAAATCTGAATAAGATTTTTATATTTTTTTGAATTTGTCTTTTTTTCTATGTGTTACTTTCGAACTTTTCTAGTCACGAATTCCCATAAGTACCTATTTATATATAAATTTTGAATCAATATTCCGACACAATCTCTGAAATTTATTATTATTCAAGTCGAGCGCACTATAAGCAACTACAGAACCCCATAATGTAACGTAAGAAGAAAACAATATATGAAATACACGAGCGATCGAAGAAGGAACGCGATCTCTGGTAATAAGAGAACAATAGTTTCTTAATGAATTTTAGATGACAACAATCGAAATGGAAATTGGTTTCATGACATTTTAATGGTTTTTCCTTATTTAAGAAGAAAAAAAGATTTTTCTGTTTGACTTTAAAATTTATACAAAATATGGTTACAAATATTATTGTTATTATTATTATTTTTTTTATGTGGCAGTAATCATACACCACCCATGGTGTGAAAATATGATTAATGGTGATATTATTTCAAGAGTGAGAACGATGTAATAATATTGTTGTTGATTAGGTTTGAACTGTTTTAATATGTCGAAATATCAATTATGTACTATGCATAGTTAGCTTAGTAATTTAGTATCAAAAAAAATGTTTATAAATACTCCAAAGCACTTTAATGTAAACACATAAATTATGTTAACAAAACTTTAAACCACTTATTTAACTAAAACAAATAACTGTAATATGCCATAAATTTTCATTATGGCAGATTTATTTATTTACATTATTTTGTTTTATATAGATTTTCCCCGCATTTCCCGCGTCTTAATTTACGCACCCGAAAAAATATAAAAAACGGGTACACAGCGATTTTCATTGAGAAAACTCGATAAATTATGTTCTTAAAGCATAATATACGTCTGTTTATGTAAACAAACCAATACCCAGAAAATTAATTAAATATCTCGAGGGAGCAGTAATGAATGGTACTGCGGTTTGAGATTCTAGATAATTTTCAATCAGCCCGTATGAAAAATAATTGAAGTCTATGTTTCAGATTAAAATTGTCCGACACTTTATTTCATGTAAGTCACTGTATATACTGTACGATATGTGTAATTTAATTTTAAATCGAAAGTGAGATAAGACACGAAAATTGTGCGTGTCAATTATGCCTTGTGCGACATATTCGTAATTTAAAGAAAACTTCTAATGACTTTCCTTTTCAGTATCATGCGGCTGTTGAAAGCACATCATAACCATCTTCTTACAACCAATGTTGGTTGTTTATGGTTTTAAAACTCTTGTATTTTATAATAATATGATGAGGTAAGACTAAGAGATTTTCTTAAAGGTGATAAAGTTAGTGTTTTACTTTCACTGTACGATAAAAAGTTATTATTAATTGCATTCGATAAGTAAATGATGCGATGCTCACAGTTCTTGTGTTTATTTCTTGTTGTTCGCCTCATATGGTGCTCCCAATCAAATGAAGTGTGCACATAGTGCATGGTAAAAGGGGGAATTGTTTTTCAATAAGGAAATGTTTTTTTTGCTGTTGTTTACATTTAATTGAATATTGAAATTGAGGCACGTGCTGCTTTTGTTGGTTGAAATGAATTGTATAAATAATCTCGAATTACATCCTGAAATCTAATCGTTGTCCTTTTTTATATATTTTAAGTAACAGGATGTGTTAAATATCTTCCTGCATACGTATCATGGGCGGATAAAAAGAACATGCTAATTGGATGTAAAAACTAACCCATGTTATTCATTAAAATATATATTTAATGACAAACTTCGACGGTCAAATGGATTTTCTATAAAGCATGAACACATAATATACCATCTTAAATATTTTTCGGTTCCGTCCATAAATTATAAAGAAAACAATCTGTGTTCACAAGAATTGGAATAACGACAAATCCTCCTCTAGCCAAAAGCAGAAGTGCCAAAAGCTAGATAACTATGGTTTAATTTCGGTTCTGTATGGGTAGAGGTGCTATTTCAGGACAGTACCTCTTACAAAAATATGTGAACAGATTTGGAGTCTTTAATTGATTCATTATAAACCATGACAAATTTAAGTGTGTGAAGTTATTCCAGCATTTCATCCCAGAAAAATAAAAAATGTTCATCAGGCAATACTAGTTATATCCCATCCCAGGATTTTTTAATTCAGCCCAGAAAATTTTAAAATTACACAAACCAAGATAATACTTAATCTAAAGTGTTTATTCTTGAAATGTCTATGATAAAATGATAAGAAAAGAAGCCTTATGTTGAGATTGGCGCAATGGATCCATTCAGTTTATGTATGAATTATTGATTTTAATTAGTGGTTCCCAGGAACTGGAATGTCGTCACCGATCTCTTCTAATTTCGATATAAGATGATGACCTCTATGTACAAAAAAAATCACAAGACCAACCGTATGTTGAGATTGGCGCAATTGGCCCATATATGAATGCAGTTTATGTATGGATGGATTATTGATTTAAATTAATGGTTACCGGGAACCACGAGTGTCGTGACCGATCTCTTCTGATTCCAACACGGCATCATGTCCGCTATCCAAAATAAAATTCACATGACGATCCGTATGTTGAGATTGGCACTAAAGCATCCTGGGATGGTCAACTTGACATAAAATATACATTTTAGATTTAAACGAATGGTTCCGTGGAACCTAAAGTGTCATAACCGATCTCATTCGATATCGATTGGATATAACGGCTACTAATAAAATTCCAAGACCATCCGTATGTTAGGATTGAAGCTATGGAGTCATATGTGTAAATGGCCGAATCATTTTTAAGACCAAAATACGTATTTTAAATAATGGTTCTCAGGAACCTGAAATGTCGGCACTGATCTCTTCTGATTTCGATACAAGATGATGACCTCAATCTACAAAAAAATCACAAGACCAACGATATGTTGAGATTGGCGCAATAGGCCGATATACGAATGGCCCATTCAGTTTATGTATGGATTATTGATTAATGGTTCCCGGGAACCACGAGTGTCGTGACCGATCTCTTCTGATTTCAACATAGCATCATGTCCGCCATCCAAAATAAAATTTACATGACGATCCGTATGTTGAGGTTTGCGCTAAAGCATCCTGTAATGGCCCATTTGACATAAAATATACATTTTGGATTTAAACCAATGGTTCCCAGGAACCTAAAGTGTCGTAACCGATCTCATTTGATTTCGATTGGATATAATGGCTACTATCTACAAATATAATTCCAAGATCATGGTCTCTATCCATACATAAACTGAAGGGGCTATTCATATATGGGCCTATTGCGCCAATTTCAACATACGGTTGGTCTTGTGATTTTTTTTTGTAGATTGGAGTCATCATCTTGTATCGAAATCAGAATAGATCGGTGACATTTCAGTTTCCTGGGAACCATTAATTAAAATCAATCATCTCAACATAAGACTAGTCTTTTTATCATTTTATCATAGATATTTCAAGAACAAACACTTTAGAATAAGTGTTATCTTGGATTGTGTAATTTTAAAATTTTCTGGGCTGAATTTAAAAATCCTGGGATTCGATATAACTAGTATTGCCTGATGAACATTTTTTATTTTTCTAGGATGAAATACTGAGATAACTTCACACACTTCAATTTAATGTAAAGTTCTGGAATTTTGTGAATAACAAATTTTCATTTAAATATCGTTATAAAGGGTGTCTCAGCAAGAGCGCCGGGTTTAATTTTAAAGAAAAACACTTATTTTTGAATTAAGCAAATATTTTTATTTCAACATAAAGAAAAATAGTTCCGATTAAACGTGAAATACAACATCAGGCAAATGGCCACCACGAAACCTCTGGCACAGGGTTATTCTTTTTTTGAGAATTTGAATAACGTATTTCACCAATAACGCGCCGTATTCTCTCTTTAAGATGTTCAACTAGATCATGCTTATTCGCATGCACCTTTTCCTTCACACAGCCCCAAAGAAGAAGTCCATCGGTGTTAGATCGCACGATCTTGGTGGCCAATGTTGATCGCCAAATCGAGAAATGACATGGCCTGGAAACTTAGTCTGCAGTAACACCATTGTTTCACGTGCTGTGCACCGTCTTGTTGGAATAACATGTCCCCCACATCAATTATATCCAATTCGGGCCACAAAAACTCCGTTAACATTTCGCGATATCGCACTCCATTAACAGTTAGCGGATTTCCAGCCGCATTTTCAAAGAAATACGGCCCAATTACTCCGCCAACACAAAATGCACACCAGACAGTTATTCGCGGAGGATGCATTGGTTGTTTGAATGACACAAGGATTTTCAGCACCCCAAATCCGACAGTTTTGCTTATTTACGTATCCGTCGAGTTGAAAATGTGCCTCATCTGAAAAAACAATTTTCTTCGAAAAATCCGCATTAATTTGATGATGTTCCAACACCCAATCAGCAAATTTACGGCGCTGCGTATGGTCCCTTGGCTTGATTTCTTGCACCAATTGAACCTTGTACGCGTGCAAATGCAGATCTTTTACCAAAATTCGTTGCATAGTGCTTCTGGAAATGTTTAATTTTTGACCACGATGCCGAATAGAAGTTCCTGGATTCTCGGCCACAGATTCCCTTACTGTGGCTATATTTTCGAGTGACCGACAAGGACGACGACGAACAATGATCTTCTGATCCATCAGCGTAAATTTGGTCTGAAATTTTGTAATTAAACGCCTCACTGTCGATTTGGTTTGAATACTTCTCCGTATTCTTAAATCGTGTGGTCTGTACGTGACAACTGTCAAAAAAACAATCACTGTACAACTCGTATTAACAAAATGGCGGCAAATTTAAATCCGGCGCTTTTACTGAGACACCCTTTATTTATCATTTTATAATTTATAAATTTATTTGTTATTTTATATTTATAAGTACGATGTGCATACTCGTCAATAACCGGTAGCGTAACTCACTTTTGTACCATCCAATTTTTGAAATAATTTTAAACAACTAAACAAGACTGTTGGGCTACGTAATTTTTGGAACTAAATAAAGGTGGCGCCATATAATTAAAATGTACGACCAGAGATCTTTAAATAAACGAATCTTGCTGGTGTTCTTTTCTGTCATCTAACTCGTGCTGTAGTTTTTGCTGGCACAATAATATTTGTCAGATTATTCCGAAAATTAAGCTTCTGGTGATTAAATTTGATGAACTTAAATTTGAATTTGCTTACTCAGATTGAAACGGACCTTGTTTCGAGACAATTCCTCTATTGGTTGATGCTGATTCGTTTGGATTGTTAGTTCTAATGGTCTCTTCTTACCCGCCAAACAAGGACGAGGCTTTAAGCAGTCTATTGAAATGTTGGCTTGTTTACCGTGTATGTTAAACAAAAACGCTTTCTTATTTCATTGAATAACCGAAATTGAAAATGCTTCCTATGGTAGTTGCAATGAACGTTTACAAAAATCAGTCCTAACGAAAACGTACGAACTAGTATTTAAATTCTGTGAAGCAAATATTGTTGGATTAACTCGAAAATTCAGTGGATTTAATGGAAGAACTTTTCCGATGGAAATTTCGCTTTGTAACATTTTAAAACAGGCGAAGACTGCATTAACTCTTGGCTGTTCATTATTCTGCTGAGCACCTGCTGTTCCACTAAAGTTAATTGATTCTCGCGATTTTCACCATTTCTGGAGGGAATATATTCTCTGCTTTCTGATAGAACACAAACGTGATCGGTTTGTTGTCGGTGAAGTAAAAATAAAATAACTAGCATATAACTCACGATCACACGCGCTGGTGACAACATGGCGGGTAAAAATTCTAAAGGTTGTTGCTAGTCCACATTGCTGTTCATACCAAATCTAGTTGACGTTGATGAGTAGATCCATTTACTCCTATTGAATGCTTCTTCGGCGGCGATGTCCATTCGATCACTCATGTGATACTGTTTTTACTTCTCTTTCAAACGAGAATTATCCTTAGAAAATGGTTAAGATGATTGACGGATTTTAAAAGCAGAATTTGTGCTACCTCCTCTACACGCTCTGGAATCGGACGTCTTTTTGCGTTGCAAATTGTTCCATTTGATCCGTCAAGAGTGTAGATGCGACTAAAACGTCATCTAAATAAATGAAACAAAAATTGAATCTCTCTAAATCTAGTAGTCCCTGAAAAATCGAATGTATAAATCACTGAAAACTATCTCCGGCTTAATACGAAAAGTCATTCGGATGAACTCGTTAGAATCTCGAATGACGTGACGGTTACGGTTCTCTTAATATCTTCTTTCTCGATCAGAATCTGGTGGCAAGCTCTAACCAGATCATGTTTAGCGCTCGGTAATCTCCGCAGGGAGGCTTCGTACAAAATACTCTTCTATGGACTAGCAGAGCGTCTACAGATGTCTTTTTATTTTATTTTTATTATCCCTGCAATCTGTTCTGGAGCCAAGGCTCTCCCAACTCTTTCGCGGTTTGCTTCTTCCGTCCTTACTTTTACGTCATTATCAGCAAATTCGAGGACGTACGGTTATAGGTCCGATTTTATCACGATCTGCACATTGCATAGCAATGTCTACAGATGTCTTAGTTGACTACAAATTGGAATTCACTTTTTGCAATTTTTAACTTCGCCGTGTTTAATTGACGAGTTTTAACATAAACTGAAGGTCCTCGAGCCACGATGTGATGGGTGACTCGGTACTTGAAATTTCAATGTACCTGAAGCTCGTGAGTAATAAATTTATACTTTTGGGGTCGATCAGTGATTTGAACGTCGATTCCATTGATGTTCACTACTCATACTGTAGGTGCCTTTTCTGTAAATCTTGTTATCATTGGCGAAAGTGTCGTTATAGGTCAAAAATAGTTATTTCCGCTTAAATTTTTGAAAACGGATCTGGATCAGTATTCATAATCTTTTTTCTCATAAATGGTATAATTTTCAATATAACGGGTTATCCAATTCGAGGTTGATAAAGTAGAAATCTGTATACCGACATCTGTCAAAGATAAACGTCAAGTACGCTGTCATTTATTTAGTTGACATTCTGCCATTTAAGAATATTTGACACAAGAGCTAAAGCCTGCTGACCATGGACAACGAAGAACATACGCAAATTGGGTGTTGGAAAAACAGGCCGTCGATGCTGATTTTTCGAACAAAATTTTCTTCAGTGATGAAGCTCATTTTTCGCTTGGTGGATGTCAATTGGCCTCCAAGATCCTGTGATTTAACGCCTTTGGATTTCTTTTTGTGGGGCTACGCGAAAGATCGTGTTTACGCAAACAATCCTCAAACTCTTGACGAATTGAAAACTAATATTCGTAAGGTAATGGCCGAGATACCGCCCGAAATGTGCCGAAAAGTCATTGAAAATTACCGCAAAAGAATCAAGGCCTGTAAGAAGTCCCGTGGAGGACATTTGGATGATATCTTGTTTAACTAAAAATGGCAAGGATCAATCTGTAAAATGAATTAAAAATTACAATACATTCCGAATATTTTGTGTGTTTTTTTTAAGTTTACTTTATCAAGCTTGAATTGGATAACCTTGTACTTACTTACTTCTGGCTCTACATCTCATGCAGGGATTTGACCGCCTGAACGATATTTATCCAGATATTTCGGTTCGCAACAAGGAGACGACATACACGATGGCCGAGTGTATGCAGATCCTTTTCCATGTCGTCCATCCATCGAGTAGGTGGTCTTCACGAAGACCCAGTTTCGATGGTGCAGACCAAATAACGTGCAAATAACGAGAAAGCTTCTATAAAAATTGCCACTTCCGGTGGGCCGATTTTAGCCAAAAATCATTGGTATCTCCCAATTTATGAGAGAAGCTTAAGTATGAAGTTTCATCCCGATCATTCGCATTCACATTTTTTTTGTACGGCACCACACATAGACTCTCAGGCATAGACACAAGATCTTTTAAACTACTTTTTTCACTTCGGTGGTAACTTGGTCAAAACTTTTCAAGATTTCTATAAACTTTATTTTACTACGCAAAAGGAAGTGAAAATTAAGAACGCAAAAATGAATCGAGAAAACACTTTGGTTGGCCATTACTGAACTATTTATGTTTAAACCAAATTGCAGATTGCTCTCGTGATTGGCGGGTTAAAATATATTTGATTCAAATCTACACTAAAATCAGTTCAATTCAGTGGTTTTGGCGTGGTAGCCAGACAATAACGCTCTACATCAATGTCCACTCCTATTTTTTAGAATGTTTTAATTAAGAGGACCGTATTCTGGAAAGTTTAAGTATCAAATTTATGGCCATAACTAAATTTAAGCTGCGTTTTTTCGAATATGCTGTTCTAAGCCGCGATAAATTATAATTTGAATCGAATCCTACGGTGTTTATACTAATTCCATATCTTGCATTATATTATTGAGTAAAGTTTATTTATGCTTGTTCTCAACAACTCTGAACAACTCTTGGTTTTATGTAGAGTACAACAGAGTCCATCAAAAAACTTAATAATTCCTGAACTGACGAAACAGAGAAATTTCTTACTTCATTTACAACTGGAAATTTATAATAAAAATAACAGTTGTGTTGTATCTGCGTATATGCCTGCAGATAAAATAATAGTTAATGTATAATAATACATAAGTATAAGAATTTTACTTTATCCGTATTCAAAAACAGGTTAACGCATAAATTAATTAGAAGGATAAGTTATTCCATTTACATGCTAGAACAGTCCTGATTAATTCAATATGAGTGCTAAAAACAAGTCTATGTTTACAATATTCAGATGGGGCGGTTAAAAATTTACCCGATTCAATTGAAAATTAACACGGCATGTCTGATGATTTCTTGAAAATTTATCGAACTGAAGGTACGAGGGTTTATATCGTGGTTTTATGCCTGGAAAGTTTGGCGTTTCTCATGGGGCACTTCAATTTATAACCTATGAAAAAATGAAAAAACGGTATAATTACTATCGTAAGCTACCCATTGGCACACAACTGGCAAGTGAATCTAAATTTAATCCACACATTACAATAAATTTCATGTATCTAATATTATACAGAACACAACTGATTATTTAACTTTTGCCGCAATTTCAAAATTAGCAGCGGTATGTGCATATCCATACCAAGTAATAAGGGCCCGTCTGCGGGATCACCATCATTCCTACAAAGGAACTTGGGATTGTATAAAACAAGCTTTGAGGCATGAAAGAATGCCTGTGTTTAAACATCATAAACATGCATAAAATGAAATACAACAAAACCAATGAACATGTGTATCATTGTAGTCTCAACGTGTTTGGTTGATAGAAAATAACAGATCTTATTTCCTTGGCACCAAACACACAACTGTTTGACAGGAAATATCAAATCTTACTTCCCTAGCACAAAATAACTACAAGTTTGGGTAAATTAAGTGCCGAACAATCTAATTGTATAATTTGTTAGTGTAATCAGTTGTGTAATTTTGTATATAAATAGAATAAATAAATCAGTTCTTTTACAAAACATCACAGTCTCGTTATTTAATTGGAAATATAGTGGTCTAAGCCCCCACCCGAGGTAATCGCACTATTTCTAATTAAAATGATTGAGAGTAAATGAACTAATTACCCGGCAGCAGATCTAATGCCAGACAAACATGGTTCTTCGAGCAAAGTGAAATAAATCAGCAACTATATTTCTGAACTTTGAAAATTAGTTATTATCGGAAACAAGTGTGTAATAATGAAAATTCTAAGTTCATCCGGAGATGTTAAAATTACGTTACTAGGCATCAACAACAAGGGTAGATCCGTTAAAAAAATACATCACGACTAGATCAATCAACGCTTATATGGATTCAACCATTACTTTTGCATGGATTCAAGGTCCTTCAAACAAATAGAAGGTATTCGTAGGAAATCGTGTAGCTGAAATACAAAACAACATCAGTCCAGCCTATTGATCCCACGTCAAATCAGAAGACAACCCCGCTGACGCGGCTTCACGAGGGCTTACGCCTAAAAAATCTAACACAAAAACCTGTGGTGGTCTGGGCTCAAGTGGCTTCAAAGAATGAATCTGCGATAATCAAAGCACTCAGGAAGAAGTGAAGAAAATCATAATGACCACGCAACCAGCAATACGTCAATGTGACATTTGGGATAAATATTCATCATTCACGAAATTGATAAGAATCATTACTTATATGAAATGGTTTATCAACAATGCCAGATGCAAGGATTATTTAAAAAGAACATCAGGCCAACTGTCGACCGACGAACTAAGGAGCAGTCGAAACTTAATAATCAACAACATTCAGAAGGCTAAATTTCACGAAGAAATAAGAATATTAAAAAGAGGCTACAATTTAAGCAACAAAAGTTTTTTGTGGCAATTACATCCAGTTTTCGACAAAGTAGGTATTCTACGAGTAGGCGGAAGAATCAGAAACTCGATAGTATCATTCCATCATTTTTCTAAATTAACTATTGAAGAAACATATGCTAAGACGTTACATGGAGGATGCCAATTAGTTTTAAGCCGAATCAGCCGAAATTACAAATAATTCAAAAAATAATCAACAAGTGTGTTCGTTGTTCTCGGTATAAGACAAAGGAAGTCACTCAGTTACTGGGACAACTGCCAACATCGCGTATTAGACCATCTCGTCCTTTTACACACACGGGAATTAATTATGCCGGTACAATGAAACTAAAATCTTCAGTAGGCCGCAGTAGAAAAAATTTACAAGGCTTACATCGCGGTATTTATCTGTATGACAACAAAGGCAGTACATTTACAAGTTGTTAGTGGCTTAATAACAAATGCCTTCATAGCTGCCTTGAAACGATTTATTTCCCGTCGAGGACTGTGCAGCCACATCTACATCGGTACAACATTTAAATGTGCGGATAAATAATTGAAGACTGTCATAAAGAAGTTCAGCAAAACCTATATCTCAGAAATAATTAATATTTTATCAAATAAAGGTATAAATTGGCATTTTATTACCTCGGCAAGTCCCCACTTCGGTGGATTATGGGAGGCAGCCGTAAAATCAGCTTAATTCCATGTAAAAAGAGTTGTAAGTGAAACCGTATTGAGCTTAAGCTGTGTTCCACGTCTTCACACATCGAAGACACATTCATCTTAACCCCCGGACATTTTATCGGGGAATCATTAATCGCTGTACCTGATCAAGAGTTTATTAAAGAAGTCTGGACCTTAAGCAATCGTTTAAGTTAACTCAGAAGCTGGTACAAGATTTCTGGAGAATATGGTCTTATGAATATTTCACATCATTACAATGTAGAAGAGCATGCTGACAATCTAGTCAAATAGAATCGGTTCCTTATAACACCAGTCCGAATATTAATGAGCAATCATCAACCACTCCGGTTGAAATATTCCCATTCGAAAATACACTCGGTATTTATTTCGAAAACATCACAGTCACAACTTTAGCCCAGGAAGAATGGAAGATTGTTGTTCATTTTAAGTTGGAAAATTATTGGATAGAGTTGCAGCAATTAACAAACAATGAATGACACTTAGCACAATTATGCTCACATCAAAAGGAAATTGTGATTGATGCCCACCTCTGTCAACATACGGTGGCATATCTGCTAGAATAATTGCCGAACATCGATGATGCAAATAACATCTTGAAAACTAATAAAAAATTATCCGGTTCAAGAAGAAGTGCACTTATCAGTTTTGTTGGCAGATTAGCTCACGATCTCTTTGGCGTATTAGATGAAGAGGAACAAACATCTATAACTAAATCAACGTTAAACGTATACAAAAAGAAAATTTCAAGCATAAATTGACAAATGGCAACCTTCTCAAACGGACGGCACAATTTAACAAAGGCAGCAAACGTGTTACTTACGGAGGTAGACGCACTAAGGGCGACACTGAGTACACACTAAGTACTGCCTTGGATCTAATTAATTATCAAAACATTCAAAGGAAACTACTGGTAGGTAAGATGGATAATGAAACCGCTAACATGTTTAAGTTTATGACCGCGAAGTCATGAGTAACAACATCAAATTCACTAGTCGAATTAAGGATTTCACTTGTCAGTGAGCAAAGTTATCAAGTGCATAAGGTTTTTCCATTACCAACAAGAAATGGCGATGAGTATATTTACATCAAACCATCAACAGAGTATATCTCGAAATTAATGACCATAAGGACAAATTCTACCCAATGACTGAAGCAGAATTCAGTAAATGCCACAACATTGACGAACATGAATATTGGTGTGGTTTACACAGCGAAAACAAATTTATGCGAGTGCGAACTAAGCATACTAGAACGTTCATCGAACCTCTCATTCTGCAAAATACAAAGGACAAAAACTCCTTTAAAATGGGTAAAATTACATGAGCCGAATTCCTGAATTTACTTCGTAGAAGGAGTAGATACCATGGATGTCATTTGCGGAACAACTACCACTACGAGCCAAATCAAGGGGACTGGAATTTTAAAACTACAATTAGTAGTTTTAAAATAAGTAATTAGTAGTTATTCGAGCCAGATTCCATACGTACGCTAAATAATTCTGTCTTACCAGCAATAAACATCACTGAGCAACTGTTAGAAGTTCGACATTGCAACCCATTGCGATTATCCCAAAAACTTGGATTAAAAAGAGATGATAACCTGGAGTGGGATGAGCTACAGGTAGCCATCAACCATAAGGGCAAGGGATATATTGCCATCTACTCAAGTCACTCAACATGATGTACATCAATATATTGTATCTTGTGGAAGTATTGTAGCCATAATTATCCTAGCCGTCATATACATCATAAGGCGTAAGAAGAAATTGTCGAATGCAGTTGAACAACCAATACCATTGAATTGGCCAGTGTTAATTTGAACATTTTGCCATTCTGTCAAAGCCGGGAGTATGTTTAAACATCATAAACATGCATAAAATGAAATATAACAAAACCAATGAATATGTGTAACATTGTAGCCTCAACGTGTTTGGTTGATAGAAAATAACAGATCGTATTTCCTTGGCACCAAACACACAATTGTTTGATAGGAAATGGCAGATCTTATATCCTAGCACAAAATAACTATGTACAACTTTTTGTAAATTATTATAAGTGCCGTACAATCTAAATGTAAAATTTGGTAGTGTAATCAGTACTATTTTTCTAATTAAAAAGGTTGAAAGTAAATGAACTAATTACCCGGCAGCACATCTAAGGTCGGATAAACATTGTGGCGCCGAAATAGCCCAATTAGTACCAAACATCCTTAACTGCATAAAAGGTTAACACCAAGCAAAATGTCCTATCAAACATCGCAAGGATATTTGATCCACTGGGCTGGATAGCTCCCATAACTATAACCGCGAAAATATTGATGCAAATGCTATGAGAAGCAAACAGCCAGGATTTTATAAAGGTCTGGTGCCATATTTGGCTCATGCAACGCCAAGTATTATGTTAGTTATGTTAATTTATGAAAAATTTACTGTGCGATAAAGAGAACGCGTAAGACAAAATCAAATCACCATAACAAAAAAAAATTCATTCAGTTGTGGCTCATTTGCAAGATAAGTCAAACAATGAAAATGAAATGTCTGAATTGTATTTTTAATAAAAAAAAACGGAATTCTTAACATTTACTGGTCAAATTTATTAATTTATTTTAATATTAGATATATTATGGTGTTACAAACCAAAAATTAAATGTTAAAATGATTGACTTGAAGTTAGTTAAACTTGTTGTTCTAAATTTCCCTGTAATTTGCCTTTGTTTTATCGCGGTCTATCAAAGTTATTTGAACAATAAGATTTTCCCAATATCTCACAATGCAATTGAATGCAACCATTTGCTATAGTACAAGATTCTCACAAATATGTCCATCGTTCATTTTTCAATAAATCAAAATTAAATCAAAACAAATAATTCCACACCACAGGACATATGCCATATATGTATTTAAGAGTTTACATTAATTGACAGTTTGTATTTATTCATGGGATAATAAAACCGCCACACTTCACCAAACAATAAAGCATCTCAGTGAATAGAGAAATTCGCATCCGTTTTCGGTACGATCCCAAAATAAATAAATCGATATAATTTATTTATTGTTTGTTGTAATCAACTTAAGTCGGAACGACAATTTATTGCCACTCTTTAAATATTTGTTTTTTTTTTTGAATGCGTTTGCCGTTATCCTTTTTGTATGCACCCTTCCTTTTTAAGAACATGCATAATGTAATGCAACCCCTCTAATTTAATTGATTTCGATTTGCCCTTTTTTATTTATCTTGTTTGCGGGTAATGTTCGAATAAGCATGGAGGGTGTTTTTTGCGTATCGAGAGCATTTTACAGCATCGTCGCCTTTATTAGTTCAGCATCTACGATGTTAATGATGTTATAATTTCCTGTCGGTAATAATTAGCTGATTAAGATTTTATGTTTTCAGCGATGTCTAATCTGTTTGGCCAAAATTGAAATAAGAAATTTATATTTTTCCAATTTTGGTGTAATTGGCTTCGAGGCAAATGGTTTATTTTTGCTTTTCCTTTTAAATGTTATTATTATTACTATATTACTTTTTTTTTGTATTGAAATGAACGATGGAAGCAAAAAATTGGCGAAATTTACCAAGTCATGCGTAATTTGGGGCTCAAACGGAATAACATAATTTACATTTTATGTTTTATTTTCGTGGGTAGACGTGCACAGTATGTAATTAGGTATGCAATTAGAGTTAATAATAGTTATCTGTTCCGTTTATGTACCATTTTTATATTGAATGGCATCGTAAGAGTAAATAAACGGTATATGGCGGCGTCTCGATCGACATATCTTAACAAAACGATTAGTTGTGATCAAACGGAAGAAAATGACATATGATAGGCATCTCGTACGAATACGGTGCTTTATACGTCTGATCGGATATTCTTTTGTGTTTACACATATGAATTCATAATAACGTTCGGATTTAGACACAACAATAAAAATAAATTCTAAATTTAGACTTTGCTTGCTCAAAGTTTCCAAGAATTATTTTTTGTTGTTAAATCCATTTACTTTCAATAAATTTTATCTTATATACATATTCTCATGATTTAAAATTTTTGTGAATGGATTTTTCGTTCGGCGTTTCCCAAACCAAAAATATACTAAAAATAATAAATCTAAGCCTGGAATGCGGTCGTGTTCAATATATTCTCATTGTGCTGTGTTTGATGGCGGTATCCTAGAATATCTCGAACACAAGTCATAACAGTTTTTCTTGTACGAGTATTTATACGTATGAAATGAGGCGCCAAGATTTATATTACGATTAAAGAAATAAAAATAAATTCGTTACAATATGATCTGAAATAAGAGGAAAAAAAACCGCGACTTACTAGAGAGAACTCAATACCCAACTATTATCCGCCTACAATTTTATTATTCATAATTTATGAATAATATAATAGTTTTGTAATATGTTAATCAAAATATGTGTGTAACAATATACAAAAACTAGAATATCAGTAGTTGCTGTGTAAGTCATACATGTACTTAATATGTTGTTAAATGCGACAAAAATGTTAAACAAAATGGCGAATTTAATCTGTTTCTGCGCGCACGTCAATGTCAAATGCCAAACGTTCCTCTAAACAATTGAACTGTTTGTAAATTAGATTTAATTAATTATGAATCAATTTTATTTATTGTTGCCAAATCCGGGATTGGAAATATTATATAAGTCGAGGTAAAAAGTCATGGTTAATTTTGTCTTGTTTAGTTTTGGTGTCACGGTGTGTAAATTATAATTTAGAATGACTTAATTTATTTTAAGTATTGCTGTCAATTTTGCATTTGAATTTCAAAAAGAAATCGTTATTGAATGTGAAGGATCGTGATCAAGTTTGTAGTTTTGTAAATACCCGAAATATTTATGAATATATCGCGAAATTATTTTTAGTTAAAAAGCAAATAATTCATTAGTATAGGAATGTGCCTTACTGATGAAGGATGCAAATACGTTAGTGAAGTCAAATGCAATCGCGAAACGTCACTTTTATTACCGACAAATAACTTAATTTTTTGATGAACAGGGGTTAAAATTATTATTATTGGTCTGTTGAAAAACTCCTTTGCAGTTTTTTTCAAACTTCACTAATTATATTTCGAAATGTACTGTAAGCGCAGATCAACCTTAGCCAAATGTGTAAACATTTCTTTTTGTATCCATCTCGACGAAATCATACTCGAACGTGACTATAGATGCATAAGAAGTAAGGCGCAGATCGAGAGGTGCTTCGAAAACATGAAAATCAAGTACAATAACGCCCTGTCAGGGAACCTGATAGAGAAGCAGAAAAAAAACTTCTGGTTGTGAGTCACAGGTGTGGCCGGGGTACATTCCGAAACTAAAATAAAACGAGATTTTCGCTCACGAATATCGAGTTATAGACAACGACAGAAACCGTAATCTCGATGAGAGATATCGTTCATTTCTCTTCCAATTAATTGCCAGGAATGCTATAAATTCACCATCTGGTGAACCGTTTGCATTTGAGGGCTCTGTAAAATATATCTTCTTCTTTATTCAAAATCGTCGTGTGAAATTTTACTTGGGTATTAATTTTTTTAAAAACAGGATAATGTGTAAACGTGTAAACGTAAAACCCATAATAAGGTTTGAGACTTTACACAATTTACAAGAACAATCTAGTGTTATTTTGTTTGTTTTTACGTTTAGAGAATCAGGTTACGGCTCAATACCAAGCACCTGTATTTACTTATATTACCATTAATGAATTTCAGGTTTCATAAGGAAATCTGATTACAGCAGCTCTATAGTTGAGTTAAACGAAAAGAGTATAACGCATCAGGCATTAGTAATCTCTGCTAATTTTCGAATAAACGAAGCTTCATCCTTCGTCTCAAGAGTTTATGAAGGCCGTTAAATATGCAATCCACAATGATATTCAGAGCATTGCGAGATGTGATCCAAACGCATATCACGTTTGCTAGTGTAGCTCAAATATCAATCTAATGGGCAGCGCCCACTATAAACTATTTATCTGACCTTTATTTACTATTTATTGATCGATTTACTTCTGATCTGACCATACTAAATGTGGGTAATAGATCAACTTTCTTGACGTCCTCTAAGCACGGAAAATTGACATTCCTCTGCTTGACGGAGTCGTGAGATATAAAATGAAAATATAAACTATACACTTCGACCTTCAACAATAAAGTATAGTGGCGTGGAGAAGGCAGTTGAACTGCTTCTGCTGTTCTCTTAGTAAATCCGAACGAAGTGGGGTACTAAGACTAATGAATCAGACAAGATATCCTCTCAATAAAGCTGTGAAATAGAGATTATTATGTCTGGAGGTAGAAAGCTTTTTGGCCAATTCTCAGGAAGTAAGGATCGAAAAATAGTAGAAGAAATTCTACCCATCGACTAGCAACCAATTCCCAGAGACCGACAATCGGCTCCTAACGTGGTAGCTTTTCTTTCTCCAAGTTCCACACATTTTACGTTTATTCCGAGTTTGTCTGGCTTTAGTATACGTTCCAGCATCGCGAAGGAAATTAAAGGTGATCTTTATCTCTAAGGCTTTAAAGCCGAGGTATGATATTGCTAAAAATTTTCTGCCTGTAAATCTTTCCTCGTCCATACTTAATTTTAAAAACGCCTAGTGGCGGTAAGTACTTTAGAAATAATTATCTTATGTCCTTTCGAAATTATCATATACGACATGCCGTGGTAAATCATTGTTAATACTCGCTTGATACGCTTCATGAAGTCGTTAAAGCCCTATGGAAAGTGAGGGAGCATCTGACAAGCATCCTTCAATGATATGATCTGGGCAGCTCTAAGTCTCGACATGGAACCTACAATATTAATTGGTTGGTTAAAAATACTATACATTTTGCTTTTGCCTTCCGTGCATCAATCCTTACACGTTTTACCAAATCTCTTTGAAATTCACGTCCAAGCTAATAATTTTTCAATTTGTGCAACATATATATTAGGTGTTGTATATATACTACACCTAAGCGGCATACAGCTTCTTCATACAATTTGGCTGGCAACAAAGATTCTACTGACTGATGACCGTTAATTAACTCACTTTGTAATCAAGTGAGTTGCTTCTTATGAAAATATCAAATTCACGTCGATCTTTCTGGACACATCACTTAATTTTTAAGAATCGCTCAAACCATGTGTGGGAGACTTTTACATCTTATATTCCAAAATACAGACAGCTTCTGGGTGATGTTCCAATTTTACTTATTTTTGTACAATAAAATTACATTTTTTAAAAATCGAAAGCCCGAATTTGCTAGAAATGGATATACGCTTTTTCGGCTTTATGAAATTTTTTAAAAGCCTTTATTAAAAAAAACATAATTGCAAGCCCTAGTCTGGGACATGCCGATCATATCGCCATAATAATTGTGGGTAAATATATGTATATTCTATGTGACCCTCTTCGGCCGAAATGCAAATAGCCTTTCGACGAAGCTATGAATCCTAATAAACCCGAGATGTTATTATTCACGAGGCGTAGGATTTTGGGAAATTTCGATCACCCAAAAATAGGGGACCCACTCTTTTCGGAGATATTTACTGGAAATGTAGGAATACATCTAGTAATCAAACCCCATGGACTAGACTACAAAATAATGGATCACACATTTATTAATCTGAAACTAAAAATGGTTACAGAAAATAATACTAGAAGACGAAATAATATACACCTGCAAGCAACACAAGCATCGACCATTCTCTCTCGTATTATTGGCTGTTGTACCCGGGCACTAAATGGTAATTAGAATAGTAAATTTGCCCAAGTGATCATGTTTTCTGCTAGCTAGCGCAAGGCATGAGCATAGGAAGTGAACAAGAGTCTCCTCCTCCTCGTCCTTGCAGCTCCGAAAAGGTAGTATCTGGTAAGTACCCTAACAATTCTACCTAAATCACGCTTCCTTAGTGTTGGATCGCTTCAAGCTCAGCTCACGCCATACTTGCTTCGCTACCCTATCAGTCGGACTGGCGAGCCACCTAGCATTTGCCAAGACAACTATTTTCCTATGGCTTGCTGCTTTCATCACATACATAGGCCTTCCTACACATTCCCTCCTTGGTTCCAGTTGGAGCGTCGTATCGTACCTTGCTAATTCGGCTGCCCTGCGATTTACCTCAACGTCAGAGTGACCCGAAACCCAGACCTACTGGATATTGAAGTGTTCACTCATCTCGTTAAGATAATAATCTAACGCCACCCTTCCCGCCTGTGAAACTGGGTCCAGTGAAAGAATGGCCGCCCGACTGTCCACATAAATAGTGATATCAGTCAAAGATATTTACACTATGCTATGCTTCAACCAGTTCATGATCTCTTCAATCGTTATAACTGCAGCCTGGTACACGCTGCAGTAATCAGGGAAACGAAAGGATAGACTTACGTTCAATTCCCCACAGAACACACTAGCTCCCACTCTACCATCGAGCTTGGAGCCGTCGATGAGGAATTTAATTATTCCAGTCTCCAAGATGAGACGACTCTTCCAATCCTCCCTAGAGGGAAAGATCGCCTTAAAACGCTTGCAAACACAAAAAGGGTGTTATATAATCCAAATTCACCAGGTCATCCTGGTGACAGGGTCCACAGAATTGACTATAGTTGAGTACCCTTTTTGCAGGCAATTCCACCCCGAAATCGCCGATAGCCGGGCGGCCGTATTGACCGCCATTTACTTACCGATAATATCTAACGGGAGAATGTACAGCATGATCTCTAAGGCACTAGTGGGTGTCGTTTTTAGCGCCCCACTAATGAGCAAACAGGCTGCCCTCTGCACCTTCTCCAACATGTTCCTGTATAATAATTTCTCCAGAGCTGGCCACCATACACTCACACCATACAGCAGTACGGGCCTTACTATTGCCGAGCTTATTGTCCAGAAGAATCCCTAGGAATCTCGCCTTATCAGTAAAGGCAAACATGATACCATTAAGACTTGGCGGAACCGCTTCCGGAAATTTATACCTCTTAGTGAAAAGGATGAGCTCTGTTTTAGATGGGTTGATCCCCAATCCACATCTGTTGGTCCAACCCGCAGTGATAAAGCATTCTGCATCATATCCCTGATTGTACCTAGGTGCTTTCCCGAATCAACTATCTCTACGTCATCGGCATAAGCAACCACACCTATTCATTCCCCTCCACTTCCAATAGTAGTTCGTTGATCACTACATTCCAAAGAAAGAGAGAGGACACCTTCTTGAGGTGTAATTAGCCTGGTTACTGGGTATTCAATCTCAAGTGGCAACAATCCTTCTCTAATTGCCTCCACTTTCGTATTACTAAAAGCGTCCTCGATATCGAGAAACGCTACCAAAGAGAAATCCTGAAAATCCAATGGCTTTTAAATTTGCCGCACCAAGGCATGTAATTCCCACGGACTTACCCTTGTGGTATGCATATTGAGACTGTGCCCAGTTTCTGGGCACAGTCTCGAATATGGACATCCAGCAGCCTTTCCATGATTTTTAGCAGAAAGGATGACATAGATATTGGTCTTAAGTTCTTAGGGTTGCTGTGTGAGCTTCTATCCGCTTTCGAGATGAGAATCATCCTAGCCTCCCTCCATTTCTTCGGGATGTATCCCAGCTTCAGACACGCTTTGAAGACAACCTCCAGCCAAAGGAGCAATATCTCTGAGTTCTTCTGAATTTCTGCTGGTACAATCCCATCCGCAAAGGCCCGCAATCGCCGTATCCTCACGTCCCGGGAAGTGAGTTTCCATTAACAGATCAAGGGTCTTTCAGATCAGAGTATCTTTCTTAAGCACGAGGTATCCTAGACCCCTTCCATTCGATCACAGAAGAGCTTCCACGAATTCCTTTGCACCATCTATTCCTTTTATATTCTCTGAGGCAGTCTTTATAGAAGTCCCAGTCTTGACTTTCTCTCGATCTTTTCGCTCTATTGAAAGCAGATCCCCAAACTTTTCGACACTGCGCAAGTATCGAAGTCCACCAAACAGGTTTTCGCTTTCCCCTCAGCTTTGTTAAGAGTCAGGCCTCCCTTTTAGAGGTATTACAAACCCTATTGAGGTTATCCACCATTGAATTCAGATTACTACCCTTGTTGGGAAGTCCTGGAACTCTAGATGGAATGCTTCCCTCCAATACTTCCCTATATACGCGCCATACTGTCTTCCAGGGATTTCTGAAGACGTAACGATTTGTAATTTGGAGATTGAGCTTAATTGTTAGATACTGATGGTCAGATAAGGAATGCTCCTTCATCATCCTCCATTCCCTGATCATAGGAGAAATAGGCATATTAACAACAGCTAAACATTCAATGTATAGTCGGAGTTATTTAATATTGAGAGATCAAAAACACCTTAAACGAAATATCAAACCAATCTCGCAATCGACGAAATCAGTAATATCTATGAGAATAGGAACAAATAGAAGCATATGTCAAGACTGCTATCAACGTGCTCAACTGCCAACAATACACTCGGAAACCAAGGATTAGAGATGAAACTTCGAACCACAAATGGCAAGACGCGATCGAAGAAAATACATAGAATACATTCTCGAGACTGCAGTGACAGCAGCAGCAAATAGAAAAATACATATACATAACTGTAGAAACTCTAATTCTACTGCTAGCAGAAATATGACATACTTGTAGAATTCTACAGAAATTTTAAGTGGGGCTTACCATAACGATATTAAAGAAAGGTGACTTAGAAAAAGGCAGAACTGGTGAGGGATCATGCTCCACAACAGTATGTTCAAGCTCATCCAACATGGGAGGATTGAACAAGTTTGTTTCAGATCAGAGCGAAGATGTAAGACCAATAGAGTTCAGTATTATACCTTCTCTTCGTGGACTTTCGATTCCATGTGTACTCCGGACTAGATACGGATGTGTCATATCTCCACTACTGTTACTAATAGTAACTGGACAGTGTGATGTGCAAACTAGATAATGAAACATCGAATGGAATCCAGTGGAATCCAATAAGTCAACCCAATGTTCGGGACTACAAGACGATATCGCACAGACACATAGACATGGTAAGAAGAACATCCAAAACCTATCCTATTTGGCACGAGAAGTCGGTTGCAAAATAAAAATAAACAACACAAAAATAATGATACCAGAAAACCAGTTAACAGAAGAAGATATTATCCAACGCATCATTAAAGCTAGAAACACTTTCAATATGCTTTATAAAATCTTAAATGCAAATAATATCGCTAAGGTAGAACTTCTGCGGTAAACAAGGCAGATCGAAATTAAACAGAACAAGAATGTCGTTAGATTGAAACTAGCAAGGAAATTGAAAGTAGGAAGACCAGCACTGATCTGGAAAATAATGGTGCTAGCAGAAGCAAAACAGCTTGGTAAAACATGAGGGAACTAAAAGCAATAGCTATCAATAGAATGAGATGGTCAAGGCTGTATATGATCCTGCTAAACCGAGGATAAAGGAAAATAATTTTTAATTGTTGAGGTGTTGATATTACCCATTTTTGAATTGCAAGATCTCGGTAATTCTCTTCCCTTGGCCACCAGTCTTGGTTAATTCTTTGATGTGCATAGATGATATCGTATCTAAATAAATTTTCAGTCATCTGTTTGGTAATTAAGCAAATTTTCTTGTGACCATGGAGTTTGAGTTGGCGGGTGGTTAATTTCTAGTGAAGTAACTCATCTCCCAATGAGGAGTTGAGAAAAGTTTCCAATTTTCAGAATTTTTTGATTAATATTTTTGATACATTTTTAGAGTAAATAAAACATTTTAAGAAAATTGCAGCTGATGGACATCGATTGCTGTGTGAAGCATATAGGGAACATGCTCCATCAATCAAGCATGTGAGTACTGGTTCCACCGTTTCAAAAGTGGCGATTTTGACACCAGGGACAAAGATCGCGAAGTAAGGTCCGTAAAATTTGTAGACGCTGAGTTGTAGGCGTTATTGAACCAAAATTCATGCCAAACTCAAGAGGAGCTCGCTGAAACTTTGGGAATGACTCAACAAGCAATTCCACCCGTCTCAAGACCATGAGTATGGTGCAAAAACAAGGAAATTGGTTTCCGTATGAACTCAGACCAAGAGACGTCAAACGCCGTTTTTTAACGTGCGAACAACTGCTCGAAAGACAAAATCGGAATGGTTTTTGCATCGAATTGTAACGAGGTACGAAAATTGGATCCACTACGACCACCCACAGCGCAGGAAATCGTTGGGAATATGCATGGCAATGGTGGGATCAATTCGAAGTGATCTACTATGAGCCACTCAGGGATGTCTTACTCCACCCCCCGTATTTTTCAACGTGGAATCCGTATGCTGCCTGAAAGATGGGAAAAAGTCGTAGCTAACGATGGACAATAATTTGAAAAAAATATATTGCACCAATTTCTCTGAATAAAGCTTCGAAGAAAGCCTTAAACCTTATTTGAACCCCCAATATTACATTTCTTCAAATGAGAAGTGTTAATCTGCCTCTTAAATTCTATTGTGAAATTTCCACTATTTTTTAAATTATTTTTATCGTAGCTTCCTAACTTTTACCACCTTTGGGAAGGTAAAAATCTTAAAGGGTTATCCAATTCAAGCTTGATAAAGTAAACTTAAAAAAAACACACAAAATATTCAGAATGTATTGTAATTTTTATTTCATTTTACAGATTGATCCTTGCCATTTTTAGTTAAACAAGATATCATTCAAATGTCCTCCACGGGACTTCTTACAGGCCTTGATTCTTTTGCGGTAATTTTCAATGACTTTTCGGCACATTTCGGGCGGTATCTCGGCCATTACCTTACGAATATTAGTTTTCAATTCGTCAAGAGTTTGAGGATTGTTTGCGTAAACACGATCTTTCGCGTAGCCCCACAAAAAGAAATCCAAAGGCGTTAAATCACAGGATCTTGGAGGCCAATTGACATCCACCAAGCGAAAAATGAGCTTCATCACTGAAGAAAATTTTGTTCGAAAAATCAGCATCGACGGCCTGTTTTTCCAACACCCAATTTGCGTATGTTAAATGCTCCATATTCTTAAATGGCAGAATGTCAACTAAATAAATGACAGCGTACTTGACGTTTATCTTTGACAGATGTCGGTATACAGATTTCTACTTTATCAACCTCGAATTGGATAACCCTTTATATTTAGACCCGATAGATATCAATCAACCAAATCCATTTTGTGTTGCCTATAGTCATAATGCATTTCCAAATATTCCATTGCTCCATCCTGTGACCCTAATTATTTGCCTATTATCAGGGTTAAGGAGAGGGTTAGCAAGTGGAATATCAAATTTAAACTTAACCCAATTAATGTAATATTTCTAAGGTTTTAAACGAGATGTATAAGAAGACCGAACTGCTGTAAAAATAAAACTGGCGTAAATTGTGCTATACATCAACAACTATAAATTAGGCCACTACGATAAAATTTATTAAGTATACAAATAATTTTTTAAACTAAACGTTTTTAATTGTGTTAAAGTATGAATTGATAAAGAGACAGAAGTTCAAGACCCACCAGCATACAAAGCAATTTGTTATAATTTATGAGATTAATGCGTAATTGTAACCATTGCATTGGAATTCATATTCTCCCCTATACACTATTTTTCAACTTCCTGCTATAAAACTAAAATGTATACCGTAAAAATTTTTTATTATAGGAGGTATATACGAGTATAGTTTTTGGAATTATCATGTTGACACAAATCTTGTATGTACCGGTAAATGAAATTATGTAATTTGCAATTTTAATTTAACAAGATCTCTTTCGGTCGGTTGTTTAGTAAACATGATGTACCGAGAGCCAAGGCAAACAAAAGCCATCGTCGTAATACTTAATTCACCCTCTAGACTGATTCAAAGAACAAATAGTATAATCATCATTTTGTTGCTAAATACTTGAATTAACTTCCCGCAATAATTGGATAAAAATCGCAACAACAACAACAACAACAGCAACAAATCCAAAGAAAACTAAATTCCCGCCAGCCAAATTACAATAATAATACCTCAATTGAAAATTTTTGTATGTACAATCAAAGAAAAGTCGATGAACCATAGCAACAATGTAATTGTCTTAATTCTATTCTTATATACATGCATAATATACTGGTATATGTGAATTCTTTTGCGCAACCAGAACCAAACCATAAAACCGTTAATATTCGCTGTAATTGAATTACAAATAATAACAGTCATCACGTGAATTTAATAAATTTAAATTACAAAATTTAACAAGAAAAGTACTATAAGTATTAAATTGTGCAGTGTTGTGAAGGTGTATGCTGCGATTTATCCCGACTTTTCTGCATTACCGCGTGATTTTCATGCAAATAAGTTTTTTGGTTTCTTTGTAAATTAATAAAGTAATAAAATTGAAAGGATTTCAATTCGAATGAAAACAAGAAAAAGTTCTCACACTCACCAGAGATTATGCTAGTACGTCGACCGAATTAAAATTTATTTTCCGGTAATTTATCAGTAATTATCAGCAAGTAGCTGATTCTCACCAAATGTCTAAAAAATTCATGTTATGTAATGAAAAATTTTCACTATACGCGTATACGTGGGCGCGATGTAACCCTATATATGCATGCATCTGACATTTTTCTGCCACTGTTGTTCGTTAATTAATTAAAATGCAAAAAATTAACATTTCCTATTGTGCTCCATTGAAATGGAAAAGTTGATATGAAAAATATAAATTTATTTGTGTTTGTTTTGTGCACTTTATTATGTTCTGGATTAATTAAAAGTGAAGACTGTATACAACGAGATGATCACCAAGAATACGTTGATCGAGTTGTAATTATAAGGGAAGCGCTTAAATGAAACGTAGATTTGAAAGTCATGATTCAGTTTATATAATTTTATTAATTTATTGCAGTGGGCAAATATGTTCTGAACAGCGACCAACTTTAAACTAGAACTGTGTCTACTGTACGGCATTTCGTTTAATTTGGATACACCTTTGAGAAATTCATGGGCAGCCAATGTTTATTATAGTGAGGACACCATAATTAGTCCAATTGATTAAAATAATGGGTTGGGGAAAAACAAATCCATTACTTTTTCGCTAGATGGCTTTAGTGACATATACCTCGTGATGTATTTCTCGCAGTGGACCAGACTAAACTCGTTGGAAAGGGGGATTCATGTGATTGTTCGATTCAGTTGTGAGTTATAGCGTGTCAAGGATGGAGGTAAACAAAGAGAAAATTCGCTATATTTTAAAAATTTGCTGCGATAAAGGCGAAAACTCAAACCAGGTGGCTGAAATTGAATGTTGTCTATGGTCCCGATACTGTCACAAAGATGCGCCAAGCACTGGATGGCCTATCGTCGAAAATGTCGATACAATCCTGGAAATTATCGAAGTAGCAGAAAATCTAACTCTACTAGTAGCAGAAGCATGGAATACCAGTAGAATTCCACAGAAATGGATAGGCGGCTTGACTATCACAATTCCGAAGAAAGACGACCTTGTATAGAAAATGCAACAACTGGAGAGGATTGTCCCTCCTCAACAGTACAATGAAAGTGTTAGCAATTATCATTCTTGAACGGATATTACCAACAATCAACCAGGGTTTCAGGAATGACAAGCTGGCCTTAGACCTGGTAGACACAGACCAGGAGCGCATCGTATCGTATTCAGGAATGGAGCTCATAGCTGCATCCACTCTTCGTGGACTTTGAACGTGCATTCGATTCCATCAGTAGATGCGCGATCTTTAATGCAAGTAATTAAACTCATTAAGGAAATGTACGGGGATGCCGGTAATAGAGTTCAATACTAGGGGGAGCAGAGTGTATTACAACACACGAGGAGTCAGACAAGGATGTTTTCTCTCTCTACTACTGTCCTTAATAGTTGTAAATAATGTAAATTAGAGAACACATCCCCAAATGGCATTCAGTTGTCTCCAATAAATCGACTCAATGGCCTAGAATACTCCGGATAATTTAACGTACTTCAATATACCTTGAAATATGTTACTCAGCCGATGACTAATTGCTTACCTGCTATATCCCAGAAGTAGATACTTCTGTACTTCTGATGATGACCTAACAAGTCGAAATCGATCGAGTGATATTTTAAACTTTTTGAAAAAATCTTTTAATTAAAATATTCACAATTTAATTTTGCGAAATAAAAATACAAGTGGCAATAAAAATGTGTTTATTAAGAATAACCTGGAAAAGAACGGTGCTAGCCGGGAGTATTCGACTCCACAATCATTTTTGACATGCTCTGCAGAGATGTACTTTTAAATTGACAATACAATTAAAGTGAAAGAAGAAAAGTGGTAGGGGGATTAAACCTCTCAAGGCAATCAGAACTTCAGTTTGGTCCAGAAAATTTTCGTGAATTGCAGATTCTCTGCAAAACGGCTCAGAAAATATCAAGAGTTGTGCAAATGAGTCGCATGAAAATAAAAAAATAGTTTTGCAAAGACGCCATGTTTGTTTTCTGTCATTTCATTTCATTTTGTTAGCTAAATGTTTGCCAATTATCGCTATGGAGTCGTACTCAATTGAAGAGCACTACAAAAATGGTGAAAAACATAAAAACCACGTTTCGCACAATTCGTAAATATTTTCGTAGCCATAACCGCCCAAATGAAACAGCCGTCGGTCGTTTGGTGCGTAAATTCGAGGCTACGGGTTTTGTGGTGGATGCACCAAAGCCTGGTAGGCCAAAAACTGGTTACACATCATATAATATCGCTGTTGTAAGGCAAAGTGTGAGAGGTAATCCGAAACAATCAACAACACAACGATCACCTGAATTGGGAATTTCAAGGACCAGTCTGTTTCGAATTATACACACGGATTCAAGGTTCTTTAAAAATCGCTTAATTTATTCTAGCGTAGTCCAGCCACCATTCAAGACCTAAAAAACAACTTCATTGCGGAGATAAATGCTATAGAAACGTCCCTATTGCAAAATATTATCAAAAATGTTGACCACGAAACGGCGTCTGTAAATCCAGCCATGGTGAACATTTAAGTAATATCATTTTTCATGCATAAACGGCATCGATAAACCTTCAAAATAAATTAGTTTTAGTTTGCGTTTATTTTCCTGCGTTTCAATTAGACAACCCTTTACAATCGTTGATTAAACGCATTTACATGAGAGTTTTCAGGAATGGTGTGAAAGGATGAAATATTCTTCGAATATTTTCCCTCATCAATCTAAAGAAATTTTAGTAAAATCAAACCAGTTTAAATTTGTGCTTTAGAAGAGTGGTTTTTGTAGATAAAGTCACTTTATGCATGAAGGAAGTACACGATGGGTTTGAGCCATTTTCCAAGACATTAAATATATAATAATTCGCCACCAAGGCCAAAACGATGGATGTGGAACTAAAGTACAGACAACAGAATTGTGGGTTTGTTTTAACTGTTTTTAAACACTACAACAAGTTGCAGTAGTTTAGTACAAGCCCACTACTTTCATGTTGGTCTAGTGTATCATGAAAAGGTTCATGCAAGAGATGTAGGTTTCCTAAAACCAATTTTAAAAATAATAAAATTGATACTTTTCATATATATTCGTAACAAGCACCCGCTGTTCCCCTATATTTTCGAATAATACAATACTTGTTATTAGCCTGGGTTATCCAGTGCATTGTGGAAATACCCAACCCAATATCTGTAACCTCGTTAGAAATATGGAGACATAATTAATATTTATTAATTTCAATAACAACTATTAATATTTTGAGACTCAGTTGTACCAAGAACCGCCCGTCGTCCTAAAATTTCCAATTTATCGGAAATGAATTATTAAAGTGGTTTCGGTGCATTATGGCAGTGTCTATCCCAAGAGTTGTAATCCCTCTAATGCGGTTGAGACAAATTAATAGAAATTTTAATATAAATATTCAGTTGTACCAAGTAACCGAGTTAATGACTAATGCTAGATCTAGAATAAACTAACAGGGTTCCCCTATATTCCAAATAAGTTCCGAATGTATCGTGGAAATGTCCTTGCCAAAATTTGTTATTTGCTTAATACTAAAATAATGAATGCAATTTTACTTTGTACAAGTATGTTTTGGACTGCCCCACTATAGACCATCGGATAATAACCGCTTTGCCGATCCAATGTTCTAATGCCCGATAATGTGTTTAAGTTGTCGACGATGCTTGTTAATGTATCTATTAAGCACTCGTCACATCGTTACTTTCCATAATCAACGCAGAATCTCGTGGTACCGCCCTTCTGTTCGACCAACACTCGGCGAGCTTCATGGACTGTTCGATGACTCGATAATTCCTACTACTTGATTGATTTTAGTTATTCAATACTTCTTTTTGTTTTGCCAATGGGTATATTCTAGCTTGGTGGTGTCAATTCTGCCTTTACCATAAGGGTCCTTCGATTGTTAGAGAAAGTGACCTGTTGCTTCCTTAGTAAAATCATTCGTCGCTCAATTATTACTTCTCTGGTTTCTTTTTAGGGAGGGTTACTATGTATTTCGAAACGAAGTTTGTTGTACTAAAATTCGAAAATTAGACACAACATTTCAAATTGACATGTACGACTTCTGAGATGTTGCTTAGTTGTGTTTGTTTCCAATAGAATATAAGAAGTATGAGACAACATTTTAGCAGTAGGAAATGTATGGATTGTAATAAAACAACTTCCGTTTCGAAATACATAGTAGCCCCCTGGTCCCAGAACCTCACTCCAATCCCAAATAATTGTTTCTGCATTTACGGGCAGCTTCTCTCGATGATCAGCTACTACTCACCAGGTAGTTATTACATTTAAACCGGTAGGATTACTAATCTCTCTCTATCTCTCTCTAACAATCTCTCTTTCTCTCTCTCTTTCTCTCTCTCTTTCTCTTTCTCTTTCTCTCTCTCTTTCTCTTTCTCTCTCTCTCTCTCTCTTTCTCTCTCTCTCTTTCTCTCTCTCTCTCTTTCTCTTTCGCGCTCCCTAGCATTAACATTCCGCGACGGGATTTTGCCGCCTGCACTATGATTGTCCATTTGCCTCGATCCATCGTTCTCGTCCTCCTGTTTTGACACCCTGTTATGGGTAGGTCTTGATCGACGCCGTCACGCCAGCGCTGTTGGGGCCTTCCTCTACCTTGCAACTTCGCCGAGTTATCTAACTCGATTGGATTTGATGAATCCGGTTATATCACTACCTCCGAGAAGTTGCTTTATCTCGTAGTTCATACGAATCCGATATTCGTTGTTCGCAACTTTAATTGGACTAAAGATGGAACGGATGACCGTCCTTTCGAAGGTAGATAACAATCTACAATCGTTAGAGGTCAGGGTCAGGCTCTCGCTTCCCAAAAGCCAGCAGGACTCATGAGTGCTTTATAAAGTGCGATCTAAACATCTATCGCAGTCGTTCAAGGTAGAAAACTCGCTGTCCGGCAGTAATCGGGCTTTTATTTCTGCCTGCATATCATTCTACGATGTTATAACTGACTCCAGGGATTTAAAGTTTTCGATGCGATCAAGATTTTGGCCGTCAATTCCGAGATTTACCATGGTGATGCTCGTGGGTATTGCTAAAATTTGGTTTTGCTACTGTTCACCTCCAAGGAATATCCAAGAATTCGGCCTGATTTATTAAATATATAACGCGATGTTTCAATGTTGATTTTCCTTCCTATATCTACTCAAGCGATAAATTGAACATCATAGACGCGAGTACATTTCTCTGTCGAACACCAGATGTTATATCAAAGAAGTCTGGTACAATTCCTTCAATTACGTTTCTACAAACAGACCCAGAGGTTCTTAATTTACACAGAGAAACGAGTTTCTCTAGAATTCCTAGACATATGAGGCCCGTAGGTACTCGCGGCCATACTGTCATATGCGTGTCGGAAGCCTATATATAGTTGATGTATGGTTATGTTGTACTCCCAACATTTTTTCCAAAATCATCCTCACGGTAAAACACTGGTCAGTGGTCGATCGGGTGGAATGAAAACCATACGATATACGCAAAGATGTTTTTGGTGAAAGGGATGAATCTGGCAAGTACAATGAGTTTTCATATTTAAAATGGTTGACTTCTTTAAAATAACGCCTCTGCAATTAGAGCTTAATCAATTCTGCGGCAGTTCCATCGAGGCCGGGTGTCTTTCCATTTTTCAATCTACTAATATCTGCGTCTACTTGCCCTACTGTGGGATATTTGACAAACACCATTTCACCTGAAGGATCTGTTACTCTAATGGGGGTCACATCGTCATCCCGATTTAGCAAATTTTGAAAGTATGTTTGTCGTACTTAGAGAACATTAGTCATGCTTGCCTCAGCTCTCCATTCCCGTCTTTGATGGCTGTATTTCTTGGAGGGAAGTGTTTAGTGAGATTCCTGGCGTTAGCAAAACTGTCCTTTGAATTACTTTGTTCCGCTTGGAAGCTGATTTTTTCAACGACCAAGCGACAATGATCATCGAGCCAATCATTGTGGAATCTCGGAGAACCTGCATGCTATACAATGCTCACTACTTCTGGATGTTAGGAGGAGTTTATTCATTTTACTGTGCGGTCTAAATAATCAGTGACAGCTGATTGGTAACTCTGCAGTGATGATTGATCTTTTAAAGCATCGACATTCCATCAAACAGTCTTTTGTGCTTGGCTATTGAACGTATGAATGGGGATGACAGTTTGCACTTAAATTTAAATATGACAAACACGCATGATCGCTGTCCATTTCTGCACCTCTGTAAGATCTAACGTCGGATATGCTGGTGGAGAGTTTGTTATATAACATGATCTAATCGATTTGGTTTTCCGTTCTCCCATAATTCGATCTCTACGTTACTTTGTGGATTCTCTTTCGTGGAAAAGGCGTACGTTATAGAACTAAGTTGTACGCTATTGCCAGGTCAGGGACGCGTTGCCCGTTGTGGTTACTGGTTAGGTGCAAGTTGTTAGGACGATGTACTATGTATTTTGTGCACCACCGATTTTTGCATTAAAGTCATTCACGATGAATTTATTGTCGTGGTACGGTATGTTAACGATTATTTCATTTAACTCGACAAAGAATAGATCTTTGATGTCATCTGATTTATCTTCGGTAGGTGCATCTACATTAACGATTGTAAAGTTAAATTTCTTACTGCGGAGCCTGACTGTGCATATCCGCATGGTGATCGGGCGAAATTTGATGATATGTTATTTCATGTTGTTTCATGGCCGCTGTAATGGAGAGTGTAACCATTTTTTGGTGTCATGGATCCCACTCACAGATCATCTAGCTCCTGTAGGACAAGTACGTCTAATGTGTAACTCTTTGCCTGATTCGAAAGGTTTGGAAATTTCTTTTGATAGGAATAGGCTAAGGACGTTCCATGTTCTCATTTTTAAAGCGTTATTCGTGTACAATTTCCGGGGTCGTGTTTGTTATGAATCTGGTATGGTAATCCAAGGCCTTTGTTTAGGGTTCATAACTTAGTTGTTTTACGCCAATAACTCACCGTGACGTGTAGCGTCCATGACTATAAACAGAGTTTCGTCTGCTCGTCTCCACTACACCGCGTGATTAATTGAGAGTTACCCAGAGAGCACCGCATTAATAATTTTTCTTTCTATTTACTATTCTTTTAAACTATCGCGTAACTCCTGTATGACTAACTCAATACCTTTATTGTTTTACTACCATTTATATACAGAAGGAATATTCTAAATTCGCCTGGATTTATATAGAAGGATATGTTTTCGATTCGCCTAAAGCATTTTAGGCGAATAATAATAATTAATAAAATCCATTATGAAAATAGTGTCCAATTTTCTTTTACGACAAATATACATAGATCTCGAATACACCACACTTAATTTCAGAATCTAAAAATTGAACCTAGTTTGAAAAATTGAACCTATTCCTGCTTACATTTCATTTTCATGAACCCTTGTTTCAGAAACCTTGTTGGTTGACTCTTGTTGAAAATTTAATCTTCACTGTACAATTTTGAAAAGCTCCTACAGAAGCTAGCACTTGCAATAAGCAGAGGTCCACCACATTTCTCATGGATCTCTCAATCTATGGAAAATGCTTTAGTATGAAGTTTGATTCCGAATAGTCAATTCGCATGGACTGTGGAGATGCCGAATTTTGATGAAATAAAGTTTTTTTGATCAAAACTCATCATTTCCGGTAAAATTTAAAAAAATTAAAACAATAATAAAACTAATTTTGTTTGAAACTTAATCTAATTTTGTTTTTTGTTTTAATCGTTTTTTGGCAAATGCTATACACTAAAAAGCTCCTGGGCTACCACTTCTTGTGGTCAATTGGTGGAAAAAGATTAAGTAAAAAGTTTCACCCCGATCAGTCGATTCGTCTGGGCTGTTGTAGGGACCCAACAGCATTTAGTCTGCACGAGATCATACACGCACGAAGTCAACATTTTTCATGATTACCGTACAAAACAAAAGAAAACAATAATTGTAAAAAAACGATTTTTTGTAAAAAGATTGTAGCTTCTGTTTAAATTTTGGAAGGCTGATTTGAACCGATATTGTTGAAAATGTAATTTAGAATCTTTTTATTTGTTATATTCAAAAGGAAACTGGCACTGCCAGTGGACCGATTTCGACCAAAATTCTCAATTTATAGAAAGAGCTTAAGTATGAAGGTTCATCCCAATCAAACAAACCGTGTGGGCTGTAAAGGACCGAGTTTTTGTTAAAAACCATTTTTTTATCAAAAAAACGCCATTTTGGAAAAATGACCCGGACCGATATTGTTCCAAATTTAATTTAGAATCTTTCAATTCAAATTTATTTTCTTTAAATGATATACTTTTCAAAATATTTGCTAGAAACGAGAAAGCTCTTATGGAGCCTGTCACTTCCGGTGGACCGGTTTCAACCAAAAATTATTTGGATCTCTCAACCAACAAACATTTAGTTTGCACGGACCTACATACACACGCGCATAATGTTTTTTTAACTATTTTTTTTACTTAACGCAAGTAAAATTAACTGCAAAAATTTGAGTCCACTGGTTCAGTAACAAACATACCGACAGCAACACATGCTGTCAGCATGTGTTCAGGTCGTTCAACCGAAAATATTGCTACAATGATAGAAAGTGTTGCATTGAACATGCGTTTATCGATTTGACGGCAAATTTTCTCAATGGCGAACTTATGAATATTAACGACTTCTGGTTTCAACACGGCGCTGCATGTCATACTGCCAATAAAACAATCGGTTTATTGAGAAACAGATTTGATGGACCATTAATTTCACGAAGGCGGGACATTAATTGGCCACCAAGAACGTGCGGTCCGCACCATTATATTACTTTTGCGGGGCTATGTGAAAGATAAGTTTTATGTGAATAACCCATAATCAATCGAAGTTCTCAAAACCAAAATTGAACGAGTCATTCGTGAGAAAGAGCACCAATTTTGTTGAAATGTGATCAAGAATTTTGACCAAAGGATCAACTTCTACAAACGTGATCTTGGTCGAAATTTGCCGGATATTATTTTTCATCCACAAATGGTCAAGTGTTTACACAAAATTTCAATAAAGAATGACATATATTTTTAACAAAATAAATGTGTGTTAAATTTCAAATTAAAAAAAAGTTCTTAGAGACGTCGGTTGTAAGATACATATGTTGTAAAATAATATTTTTTTTGTCTAATTTAATTTCAGATTGATGATCAACCGAGCACAATTGAAAGACTTTGTGACCAATACCTAAGCCATTTGTATATGAATTACAGCGACCATATACGTGGCATACTCATACGGCAAGCACGTGATTTACTTGTGTGCACATATCATGGTAATTTAATCCAATTCGAAAATGAATTTCTAACACAAACACGGGATATAATCGAGGTGATAAAGAAGAAGTGCCAACATGGATCGGTAAGTGCAAGCATATATGCACCTTTATATGTATGTATGTAGAATTTGTTTGTTTACATTTATATTAATAGTGATTCGCAATGCATTTATAAAAGAATTTTTACCTATTTTATTATTTTTACGCTGTTCAATCCGCATTCAATTAAGATGTTCTCTTGTAATGTTAAGACATGCATGTCATTTATTAACATTTTACGATCGTAAAAAACCATTAACTTTGTATCCATCTATCTATCTATCTATCTGTACAAATATCTCTACATAGGTACACTCAATTTTATTGACTTTATGTTGTCTTGATTATATTATATACTTGGTATAACCACATATGCATACATTATGCAGATACCGAGATGATGTTTAAATTAAAATTAAAATTAATTAATTTTGTTTGTGTTTGCATATACAGTTTTTGTATTTCCACATAGAATTATTTAAAGTCACAATAGTAATAAATGGGGTTCAATGAAACAGAAACCCGCACACACATCATACACACAATATTACATTAAATCGAACAGCATAATTATCACGATTAGATGCCGTTGTGCAATAACAAACATCAAAACAACTATTAATCAATTAGTTCAATTCATAACCGCGCAAAGTGTAATTACCTTGCAATTCATGTGCATATATCATAGCGCGATGTGCGGTCAACGTATGCGCTTATACGTATATCAATTCAACCTGTTTCCAATTTTACTGTAATTAATGTGCGACCACAGAAATAAAACGGCGAATAGTTATTAATTAATAAAAGTTATGCATATACGAGTATGTAATGTTTACAATCAAATCAAAAATTATTGTCGATCGCGATTACAGCGAGCCCACTCACAAAAGTGAAATAAAAAAAAATTTATTCTGATTTTCGTTAGGTATCGAGCTAATTTTTTGCCGTTTACTTTCGAAAATCGAATGTGGGATTTAAAAAGTTAAAAATTATAAGTGTGCGACATGTTCGCGCTAATTTATCGTGATCTTATCTTAATAGGTTTATGTTTTAAATAAATTTTATTTTTAATGAATGAATGGATGTGTATGTGTATATGCATATGTGCATGCATGAATTATGATTGAGATTTACGTTTGCGATCGATGGTGCGTATTGGTATTTTTATGCGCAAAGCGTGATCATATTAACAGATTCGTATATAAGAATGCAATTTATAATTATACCGTTTTACAAATAGTTTGTACTAAAATGTAATCAGGAAGGTACTTTCCCACAGTACAGCATTTCAACACCATTTTTTAAGTTTTTCGGATACACAGATTTGCGGTAAGAGAACGCGTCTGTGGCTCTGTATACTCATGAAAACTCAAACATTCAGCAACTGACGCATAATATTGCGGTGTTCCGAGATTGCGAAATGAAACACGAGTTTATTATTATAAATACGAGTACAATATAATATCTGACGATGTTGTTCATTCAAAAGAACGTTTATTTCTGCTCATCGCTACAAATTACTTATCACCATCAGTGTTGTGCGTCTACGCGTATTTCCGAGTTGTCTACATTTTTTTTTTTTTATATATATTTATTTATTACAACTGATTTACAAATCATCTAGTAATTTATCTTTCATAAATTATATTCTTGTTTGGAGGGTTGTAGCCCTTTGGCTAGTCCCTTTACAATTTTATTATATTTTTAGTCGATCCTGATTGGATCTTGTAGATCATGCGGGTTCTTTCTTCGCAGCCGTCTTACTAGGTTTGAATCATCCAACATACGACGTATCTCAGCATTTTGGTGTAGACTAATACGTTGCATGTGTTTTCTCGCGTGTTTGCTTTTTTCTTCACTAACGAAATCCATCTTCAGATCTCTATGGAGGTTGTCATTTCTTATGTACCACGGTGCATTAACTATTCCACGAAGGACTTTGCTTTGGAATGACTGGATGATATTGACATTGGTTTTCTTTGTACAGCCCCAGAGCTGAATACCGTAAGTCCACACAGGTTTTAGGATTTTCCGGTATAGTAGCAATTTATTATGTAGAGTTAGCTCAGAATTTCTTCCTAAGAGCCAATCCATCTTTCTGTATTTAATGTTTAACTCTTCTTTTTTCTTTTTCACATGCTCTTTCCATCTTAGTTTCGCGTCCAGAGTCATGCCTAGATATTTTGCCGTATTTGCATAGGGAATTTGCTGGGAGTTCAGTTCTACTGGTATCCAGTTGACCTTCTTGTTGGTAAAGTTTACGTGAACAGATTTTGTTTCATTAAGTTTTATTCGCCATCTCTTGGTCCAGGTACTGACAATATTAGTAGCTCTTTGCAATTTGCTTCGAGATCCTTCTATGCAATTAGCAACTGCTAAGATGGCCGTATCATCCGCAAACGTCGCTATGTTAGTATCCTCTATCGTTGGCAGGTCCGAGGTGTATAGAACATATAAGGTTGGTCCCAGAACGCTACCTTGTGGTACCCCTGCTGATATTTTCTTAATTTCTGAGTATTCGCCATCTAATTTAACTCGAAAGTGTCGGTTAGATATGTAAGATTTTAGAATTTCATAAAACTGCTTTGGTAAGTCTCTTTGTAATTTATATTCCAAACCTTTATGCCATACTCCGTCAAAGGCCTGTGCTACATCCAAGAAGACGCTTGAACATACATTCTTTTTTTCAAGTACGTCTTCAATTATGTTTGTAATTCGGTGTACTTGTTCTATTGTTGAATGGTTTTCTCTGAAGCCAAATTGATGTGGAGGAACACGATTTCTTTCTGCTATTATTGGTTTTAGTCTCTTTAGGAGTAGTTTCTCGAATAATTTTGAAATTATTGGAAGTAAGGAAATCGGCCTATACGAATTTTTGTCATTAAGTGGTTTGTTTGGTTTAGGTATCATAATTACTTCTGCTACTTTCCATTGACTTGGAACGTGTTTAAGTCTGAACACTGCATTAATTGTTTGGTGTAGTTTACGCAGACCTTTTTCAGGAAGAGCTTTTACTATTTGTCCTGTAATTAAGTCATATCCTGGAGATTTCTTTGTATTTAGGTTGAGATTGATTTCCTCTTTTAATTCTTGTAGTGTGACAGGAGGTATATTGCAGTTATCCATTTTATATACTGGTGGTATGTTTTCCTCTGCAGTTTGTCTAGGTAGTGGCTGAAACGTGTTCTCGAGGTGGGTTGCAAACAACGAAGCTTTTTGCTTTGCACTTATAGCCCATGTGCCATCTTCATTTTTTACTGGTGGAATTTGTAGTTTAGGTCGTTTTAAACTTTTTGACGCTTTCCAAAGGGAGTACTCGGTATCTTTTTCCCCAGTAAGGCCGCTCAAGTATTTATTAATGGATTCGTTTTTGATTTCTTTAATTCGCAACTTTAGTTTATTGGATAAAAAATTAAGAGTTGTTTTATATTCTGGCGCTCGACTTCTTTGCCAGGCCTTTCTTGCTTTTCGTTTTGCTGCAACCAGTTCCCTAACTTCTAGAGGATAAGTAGCATTTCGGCGCATTTCCTTTGAACTTGAGGGGGTACTGCTCCACGCCGCTTCCTGTATACTGTTGTTGAGTTGTTCTAGTTCTTCTTCTAGCTCTATCGGGTTTTTAATTGGCACCTGAAGATCAATATTATTCTCAACAAGTTTCTGGAATTTCTCCCAGCAGGTTTTTTTGTTCGTTAGCGAAGGTGGACTAGTTTTTTTTAATAATCGTTGCACTGATTGTCATAATAACAGGCGTATGATCCGACATAATCCCCTCGCTGCTTTCTAGGTATATGTAGTTTTCGTCTATACCTTTGGTGATAAAGAAGTCAATGATATCGGGTATTTTGTTTCTATCCGTAGGCGAATAAGTTGGTTGATCTCCAGAATGAAAATCGCAATTGCATAGTCTTCCTGCTGCAAACAGGTCTCTTCCTTTTTTAGAGGTTACTCTTGATCCCCAGTAGGTGTTTTTTGCATTAAAATCACCTCCGATTATGAAACTTGATCCAAGTGATTTAAATAACGTGCAATAGTCTTGTTTAATTAAATTATATCTTTGGGGGCAATATATTGACGATACACTATATTCTTTGTTGTTATTTATAAATACTTTTAATGTGAGTTGTCTACATGTTGGCGTCGAATATAGCTTGAGTCAATTGATTTTTGAGTAGACAATTTAGAGAATTGGTAGAATATGTAGACAATTCGTAGACAATGTAGATTATTGCATATTTGTTGTTTACATTGTTTTTCTGTACAAGACCCCCTATTTCGTTCTATAAATCAATAAAAGCAAAACAAAAATTAAAAAATAGGTGCTTAAATTATTCCACTACTTTAACTCCAATCAACGTATATTTTGGCATTTTTCGGGGTTTTCCCCCTAAATTGCAGGTAAATTATTTTTTTCAAAAAATTACGTCATACATGTATTTAAAATGAAACAATAAGCCAATTGCTTTCAAAAGTTTGGTAATTTTAGCAAAAAAAGACTTCAATTTGCATTAAAATATGTTTGCCCAATTTTTTTTCCCCAGCACTGTATGTGGTGTCATTTTTATACAAGTATGTGTGTTTTTTTTTTGTGATCATATGCATCAAAATTTATCGAACCGAGCAAAATCGGTTCAATTTTTTGGTGCTTCCACTCCTATTTTGAGACATTTTCCCGTGGTATTGAGATGTGGAATTTAACTATTCACTATAAATTTGAACATTTCAGTATTTCGGGCATATCGTTAAAACAAATGGTTTTGGGCATTTATTTTTTAATTTAATTTTATTTTTAGAGTGTGAAATGGTGTGGCGCGATGTCCGAATAAGCTACACGTGTTTACTAATACAAACACATTTATGCAACACTATTGCGTTCCGGTAATTCTTCTCTCCTGTCATTATTTTTGGACCAAAATATGGGCGCAGGTTGTCATCGTATATTTTGCCAGTTTAAATTGAGGTTTACCTATATTTTAGCAGTTAAAATTAAATTTTTATAAAACAAATAGGTGAGCTTGGTCATTTTCATTTTCGTTCGTGGAGTAAAATTAAATTATATATAAATAGTTGGCATTTCTTTAGTGTACACTGGTAGTTTCGTAACTTTCATATCAGGCGTTTACACGATCCGATCACATATGCTGATTTCTAGTATCGATTCTATGTTGGCTATAATGTCATTCATCGAAAAGGTATCAGGAAAATGGGAGAATATTTTAAAATTTGTATTTGTATTCAGCGGGCTTTATAGAAATTAATAATCTTCATTATGGTCCAAATCGAGTTAGTTTTATAACGAGATCAAAAGAAATGTTGGTTTGCAATGAACTTTACGACGCTAAATTCGGTTCTGGTATGATATGATATGATATGATATAGGCGTACAGGCCAGCCATAACGGCGATCCTAGGTGCGTTACCATAATCCTGAAATATCAACAATCAAATAATAAATTATATCTGAAAGCGAATAATATTTCAGCATCATGCGGGCCCAGGCCCTGCCTGCATCCTTAACAGATAAGGTTGATTTGGAAAGGATGTTAGTCACAGAAATAACTAGGGCGAACCGCAGCAAAGTCATTTTCTAACTATTTAAATATATTAAAATGTTAGTTTCAATTATATTCACACTCTAGATTAGATTTTGTTAGTTTATTAATTTGGGTTAGTTGTGGTTGAGGTAAAGGATACTAAAATTCATCACATGTATTCGGCATCACTTATAATAGACTGGTTAGGTTATTTAATTCACATCTACGGGTCATCTCATCATATACTGCTTGTAACCTTATTTTATCCCTAATTTCCCATTCAACACCATCTAACCGAGGGACTTCCCGTACGTAATGACTCAGCAGTATTATCATACATATGATGACCTAAATATTCCGTTGATATTGTGAAAAAATTTAAATTCGGTATTGTCATTCAGCTACCTATATTTAAATTCATTCAACTAAAAGCAGGGTTAATTTATATCTAACGTTCACACAACTTCGCTAAAACATAACCTGAATTCAGCCAGAAAAGGTCGTCGAAAAACAACATTTCATAGCAAAAAGTCTTTGGATCGTTAACAGAGACGTAAGTAATTAAATAGACCCCCTGATCAAGAATGTTGCAATCACAATCTTCCCTGGCCTTCCGATATGTTATTTTTTTTTTTTTTATAATAAAAATAAATTGAATTATATTTGCCGACAACTTAATTGTTTTAAGTCAAGACTTTCAACAAAATTTCGATTTATAGAATTATACTTTAAATAATTAATGAACGAATTTAATTTAGAAATCATTCTAGAAACATCTCGAGCCTAGAACGCATAAAAGTAATTTAATTAATTTTAAATCCCATGTCTCTTTTATGTATAATAACCCACCTAGCGGTAGAACGGAGTAAATATTCACAAATCGAAGTGACATCTCCCAACAAATTAATTAATTATACAATTATAAAATCCTCCATTTGTAAATTTAAATTCAATAGCGACTAGCGTCCTTCTATTTTAATTCTGTTGTCAACCTGAGCGTACGTTTTATTATAAAGATATCAGTATTAAAGTGTATAAAGTTAAAACAAATTAATTAATAAAATAAAATAAACAAAATAAATAAAAATCATTTAATATATAATATTCAATTCATATTAAATATTTAATATCATTTGTGTTATCCGATTATTCTGAAATTATCAACTATTTGGGTAAATTTTGTTAGAAGATATTTATAACCTCCTAATAAGCACTAATAAAAAGTTTAATTTCTGTAAAAATATTTTGTTCTTTACGGTATCATGAATACTTTTCAAAATTATTCAATCATACAAGTGCCTCCCGATGGTAATTGCTTATTCTCCTCATTAGTAACCCAAATAATATCCTGTTGTAAATGGCGTAGTGAGTATAGGAATCATGCAAAAAACCTTAGAGAAATAGCTGTTAATCATATTCGCCGTAATGTTACACGTTATGAAACCGTTTTAATCGAGTCAGCCAAGGAAAAATGGCCTGCATTAGAAGCTAGCGATCAATTAATTAATTCATTTCTTATTGAACTTGCCCGTGAGGAAATATTACAAGGTACATCAGAAATATATCAGGCCAAAATCGAAGTATATCAACATCAACAATCATTATGATGGATTATGTAGAAAATATTCTTTAAACAACCCCCCCCCCTCCACCCATTCATCCTCCTTCAATTAGTCACCTCATGCAAATACAGACCGATTCTAGTTCGTTCCGGTTACAACCAGTCAAGTCTAACAACAAACTACCTCTCATAATAACTAAACGTACTAATTTTTGTGTAGGAACATGGAATGTTCGTGGGTGTGCTAAGGTTTCAAAGCAATTAATAATCGATAAAGTATTAATTAAAGTTGGAATAGATATTGTAGCTATACAGGAAACAAATTCAGTTGCGCTTCAAATCAACACTCCACATTATAATTGGTATTTGAGTCATAGAAAAGGAGTGATGCCCACTGTACGAAACCGTGGAGTTAAAAACGGAGTTGGAATATTAGTGAAACAAAATTGTGGATTAAAACTGCGTTATTTCAAAGGTATATCAGAAAGATTATGTTTTGCAATCATAGATGTCAAAGGATTAAGTGAAGTATTGCTAATTTGTACCCATTTCCGGTCAGATTTTAATTCAACAATTTCACATCTCTTAACTCGTAGATTAACTACAATTATACGAAAGTATAGTAAAACACGAGCTGTTTGCATTTTAGGCGATTTTATAGCTCATATAGGATTGGATCAATTGAATTTATCACAGAAAAAAATATTAGGGCAAAATTTATATCATCAAGAAACTGATGAACATGGCAATATATTAATTGAATTTGCACTGCAGAATAGTTTATCAATTTGTACCACTTTTGGTGGTAGATCCTGCCTTACTACTTGGAAAGGCCCTAAATCATCATCCCAATCAGATCATATATTGTTCAACTCCGGAAAATCATTATTAGAGATAAAGCATGTAAAAGGCACATTTTCGGAAAAATTTAAAACGAAGGTAAAAGGTAAACTAGTAAAGAAATTTATTTCGGATCATAAATTAGTATTTGGACATGTAATCAAAGTACAATCTGACTCACGGAAGTTAATTAGAATTGCATTTCATCCACATGAAGACTACGAAAGTCAAAATTTTAGAAGATGGAGAGTTGATTTATTAAAAGATCCAGCTATTCTAAAACAGTAGCAATCCAACGTAATAAAATTCCTGGTTAGAAATGGTTTAATATTAGATGGTACTCTCAATTCACCAATGATAACAACAGTTGAAATAGTTTGGAGGGCTTTAGTACATTCTATAAAGGCTTCATCAGACCTAATTTTAACTAGACAAGCCACTATGACTAAGGGACAGAAAACAGAAATAACTTCTTTAAGAACTGCTTTGAGAAGGACACCCCGTAATCTTCATCTGATCAGTTCATCAAGAATTTAGAAAATCCAAAGCAGAAGAATGTAGAGAGTTTTTCCGAAATTTAAACGATGTACGAGCAAATCCTTTTAGTCGACTCCGCCAAACATACCAATTTATTCGTTTATATAGACAAAATTCTAATAAGATGGCAAGTACATATATTCCTTTGTCAGGATGGGAGCAATTATTATTAAATACCTCAGGTTCCGCCATTCCACTAATAACTGAAAAAGACCATTGGCCATTAGGATTGCCTCCAACCCGGGAAGAAATAGAAACCATCCTATTTTCCGTTAGAAGAGGAACTGCTCCTGGTTTAGATCAAATTTCTATTGAGCTATTACAAGCTTTACCTGAAGAGGGAATGAAGGTCTTTCTGTATGTTTTACAACAGGTTTGGCTATTAAACACCCCACTAAGTGAGTGGTTAGAAACGGTCCAATTTCCTTTACCAAAAAAACAACGACCCAATACCATCACAGATTATAGACGAATAACTCTTTCAGACACTGGGTATCGAGTATATGCAAAATTCCTATTATCTAGGTTCGAAGGAATACACACTCAGATAGGATCATATCAGGCTGCATTTATCCGCAATCGGTCGACAGATGACCATATGTTTGTTAAACGGCGTGTTATCGATGATGAATGGAAAACAGGAAAAATAATTTATATTCTATCACTTGATCTAAAACAGGCTTTCGATAAGGTTGATCTTAACCAAGCAACTAGTATTCTCTCTCATATTGGAATTCCCCATTATCTTGTTAATAGAATAATACGAACCTGTATGCACGAATTAACATCAATCATATGGTATAAACAAAGAACAAGGGCATTTCAACGAGGTATGGGGTTTAAACAATGATGTCCCTTTTCACCTACCTTATTCAATTTAATATTGGATTCCGTTCTACAAACCCTCACAGAAGTTATTTCAGGTTTACGACTTTCACAAGATCAAGACCTTAAATTACCATTAATATTAGCCTATGCCGATGATTTGTTACTCGTTAGTGATGACTTAAACATATTGTCTACTATTTTAGATGAGCTTGTTCCTCTACTTCATTCAGTAGGTTTAGAGGTAAATGAACGCAAATCTGAAATTCTCATAAGACCATTTAATGAAAATATTACGACCATAGGGATAGGTGGGTTACATTTTCATGTTAGTACGACGCTAAATTCGGTTCTGGTTTACAAAAAATTCGTTGTGCCAAATTTGCCGTCTGGCACGAATATTTTCGAAATCAATATCCATTGCTGATTTTACCGTCCGTTTCTTGAGCACCGTAGTTCTGATTACTACAAAACTTATAGGGTAACTGAGTTTTTTTGATTGATTTTTCTGATTTTGGGTGTGTTACGACTCAAATTAAATAAAAATCAAAAAATGTGGCGTACATATAATGTGATTTTTCCAGACGAAAACTGTGATTAATCGTGTTTTGAACAAGAATACAGGTGAGGATTTTTTAATGTAAGCGATATTAATACTATTTTGATTAGGGTTAGCTCAGGATTACATTTCTCCGAAATATTCACCAATTGATTATCAATCGACGTTTGTTTTTTCTGGTCCTTTTCCACAGGAGTTATCTTGCTTTACGTGAGGGCGAGTGGCAGAGGTAAATAAGACAACAACAACTTCACCAGGAACATGAAGCAATCATTACTTGGGTTAGTACACCGCTCATCGCTTGGGAACATCATAGAAGAAAGTGAATAATGGAATGGAACAATCCTTTTCCCCCCACCGGCATGTTAGTATACTTTGCGCAGAAACCCTGAGAACTGACTAGAATGATCAATCCTAGAATAAATAATGCAAACTGGCAAATATCGGCTCTCAGCTATCGTACAGGGACACGAATTTGTAAATTGGAGCATCAAAACCCTAACAAAAGCAATTAAACGTTACAAAATCGAAATTCTCGGCCTCAGTGTACTGAGATGTAAAACCAGTGGTGAAATCAACACAAGCGAAGGAAATTACCTGATTTACTCTACTACGATATACTCTGAACGCGATGAATAAGGCGTGGGCACATTAACAACAGCTAAAGCAAAGAAGGCTTTAGTGGAATAGAAACCAGTTAATAGCAGAATAATCGGAGAATCGTAACAAGATTATATTCAAAATTACGAAACACAACCATAATATTCAATAATAGGCCCCAACAAAAGACGCAGATTAAACAACTAAGGATCAGTTCTATGAATAACTACAATCCACAATAACAATGACACGCAGAAAATGATACAAGATAGAGATTTCAATGCGAAAATTGGAAGAGATAATACCGACCTGACAACCAACATGGGTAAGTATTAGACTTTGTGCGTAACAATAATGGAGAACGACCCAGCGACTTTTGCGTCACAAACCAACTATTTATAGAAATCTGTAAATTTCAACATCAATTGATGGTAGAACAATGAACCAAATAGATCACGTAATGATGAACAAGAAATTTCTCACGTCATTACAAGATATCGGTGCAATGAGTGGTGGAGACATTCAAAGTGACCAAAAACTGGTAATATCACAATTTAAAATTAAACCTTTTGCTGTGAAATGGACCAAGAAAAAAAATCAAACACTGACAGATTAAAAAATTAACACATTCTGCGAACGCTCTAGCTCAGCCCACAAACCATTGAAGAACCAGCCATGAGCGTAGAGTATTAGCGGAAACAAATCGAAGAAGTCCATATCGAAACAGCTACGAACACTCACGGATGGGTACCAAGAATTCAGATGCAAACCTGATGCAAGAGAAGAGGCTGCATCAACCCGAAACATGTGCGAACTGAAAAAATTAATGCGTGCAACGGGCAATTAGAAAATTCATCGATATCTTAACAATAAGAGATGGATTTGGTCAAATCTTAACAATAGATGAACCACAAAAAGTATTTCGAAGACACCGCCAACGATACACAAATCTTCGAATTAACAACTGGTGTTAATAACGAACCTATTAACACCCATCCACCAACGGCGCGGAAAGTTAGCGGTGTCATTGCTAAAATGAAGAATAGCAAGGGAATTGAACAATATATAGGGTTTTCCAATAAGAGTGATATGATCCAAACTTTTCTCGCAATAATTCAATTGTTGTACTTGCTGTGTGGCACGTAGCCTCGTCTTGTTGAAACCAAATGTTGTCAAGATCAACTTCTTCCAATTTCGGCCATAAAAAGTTGGTTATCATCGATCTATACCGATCTCCATTGACAGTAACGGTGTTACCAGCTTCATTTCGAAAAAATACGGACCGTTGATTCCACCAGACCAAAAACCACACCAAATTGTCAATTTATGTGAATGTAATGGTTTTTCATGAATAATTTGTGGATTTTCTTCGCGCCAGAATCGACAGTTTTGTTTATTTACCGCACCGCTCAGATGAAAGTGAGCCTCATCGGAGAAGATGATTTTCTTAAAAAAATCGTTATCGTTTGTAATTGCAATTTGTAAACGTTGTTCTTGCGTATATCTCACCATGATGAAATTGTAAACATTACTGAATACAATTAAACAAAAAATGACAGATCATGACATATTACAAATGGCCGAAACGTCATTTAAAAATTATATCATTCCTATTGGAAAACCCTATACAAATTTAGGATGATGGGTCGCGCCAGGATTACGCTTTTCTAACTGATTTTTGTGGACAAACCGAATGTTTGCATACATTTTGACTAAATACGTTAAAATACTAATAATTTGTACAATTTTTGCTGGGATCCATTTATTGGTTGATTTTATATGATTTTTATATAATACGTTTTCACCAACAGTATATTTATTTAATTTATCTTCCTCGGTTTATAAATTGTTGTTATTTCTGATGGATTATTCTTCGCATTTCACCGTTTCCTTTCACCGCTTCCACCGAATTTGGAATGTATATGAAGCTGGCCCGAAAAACCAGCCAGAAATACACCTTTTCAATTTTGGTGTGTTTCTTTGCTAATTTCTATACCTTCCCGAAAAAATATCATAATTGTATGGAAAACGTATATCTAATCCCGAGATAATTTTTTTTTCAACCATTCATACAGGCTTCATATACCAATGACAAAATTGGATCTTTAAATGTTTCATCTCTAATTTTATTTAATTCGACTGGAAAATCTCTATGTAACTTATACGGTTTTCATCAACATTTGGTTTCTTGTTTTAATGGAAGTCTACTACGTGCCCCAGCATGCGCTATTTTGCGACCAGACTTGTATTTAATTTTATAGTTAAACATGCACAATTATATTGCCCCTTATGAGGATTAAAAACCTCTTGCAAGCTCTGATAATCAGTGCAGATTATAAACATTTTACCAATTAAATAATTTTGAAATTTTTTCACCGCGAATACAACAGCTAATGCCTCCCTATGTAGCTATGGGTTTTTAACACCTTTCTTTCTTCAATAGGCTTTTCGGGGTCAAACAGTTTTAGCACATTATGACTTGTTAATAAGTGTTTTGACGTTTTAAAACTGTGTTCGCACTCAGTTGACCATTGAAACTTTACATTATCCCGTAAGAGACTACAAGGAGATTTCTGTTCTGTAGCCAGATTAGGTAAAAATCTCCCATAATAATTTAGTAATCCCAAATATGATTGCAATTGTTTTAAATTTTGAGTGGGTGGATAATGAATTATTGCCTCAATTTTTGCCATATCCGGATGTATTTTCCCATCAGAAATTATGTGGCTTAAATATTTTACAGAACTAACTAAAAATCGACATTTTTGTAAATTAATTAGACATTTAACATTGTGCTGACTAAGACGACGTAAACCTTAATATAAATGCTTAAGACATTCACTTCGATCAATACCATCTATTCGAGTGTTATCTCGCACTTGACTTTGGTTAAATTGACTAATATTTGATCCATCGCACATTGAAAATTCGATGGCGCCGCTGAGATGGCAAAAGCTAAACGTGTATTTCTATACAACCCGCGATGGGTATCGATGACTAAATATTCCTGAGACTGAGGACTAAGCAAGAGACTAATTGTTGATATGCTCCCATTAGATCCAAAACACAGAAGACTTTACAATTTGTTAAACTTGCAAGAATTACTCTGTTTTAACAAATTGGGTTATGGTAGCTTTGCAGCCTATATACATTCGGACATTTCCGTTCTTTTTCAGAACAGTGACAATAGGACTCGCCCAACGACATTGACGAACGGGCACTAAAACATTCTCCTTAACCAGTCGATCTAATTCCTGGTCGACTTTTTCCTTGAAACGATTAAGCACCGAATATGGAGCATGACCAATTGGGGTGAAATTTTCATTTAATATTATTTCCGAGGTAAACCCTTGGATTGGATTGACTAAGCTTTCATCTATACTATGTTTAAAGGTTTAGATTTGATTTCTTCAACAATAACTGAGTGTTCATTATTTACTAATTTAACAAATTCTGTATTAATATTAAAATTTCATCCAACCAATCTCTGCCAATAATTGCCCGTAGTGGTCTTTTGGTACGCAGAACTGAAATTTTCAAATTTTTCGTTACATCGCAATCAACAGTTCTGATATGAACGAAAATGACTAGAAAAATTTCTACTGATTCTCCGAAAACGTTGAAAAACCTGTTAAAATTATTAATTACTCGTAGTTTACATGTTTTAAATTTACTTATATACTCATCGTAGGAAATTGCAGTTATAGGTGATTCTGTGTCCACTTCAAATGTCATATGTTGCCCCTCCATAAATAAAGAAACGGTTGAAGGTTTATTTAAAGAATTTATACTGTCAATAACCCGGATGATCATCCTTGGTGTCACACGTGTGACACTTCCATTTAATCGCAGGGCATTCGTTTTCGTCGTGCCACCCCACACGAGGGCAACGCTTACATAATTTCCCCGAATTTTTAACGAATAGTGCCAACAAATTTTTAACGAATAGTGCCACACTTTTTTAATAGTTACACTTTTTGCAAATTTGTGTAGCTGCATTTTTCATTAAATAGTTTCTCTCGGTTAATTCACTTGCGAGTCAGGAAAAACGGAGCCTAAACTTTTGTTTATGTATGTTTTCTTATTAAAATTTGTTAAAAGTACTCGAGTCAAAGTTACAAAATAAAAAGAATACTTCGGACAAGTTCGAATAAACTCGCGAGGTTTGCACTCTTCTAGCCTCTTTAAAATGCCATGGGTAAAATCCGTACGTGAAAATGTTAAATGTTTAAATATTTAAAAAGGATTAAAATCGCTATTGGTTATAAAAATGGCGTTACAAATATGAAGCTTTTAAAAAATTCGAGATTATGCTCCTGAATTTGCCTTAAAATAGATATTGCGTCCGTCCTTATGCAGAGTAGATAGATGGATAGATGGAACCAATTGAGTGACGGTAGAACTAATACTATAAGTAGTTCTACCGTCACTCGATTGGTTCCATCTATCTTGCCATGTTGCTATGTACGCTTTTCGAATACTCGTTTTGAGCTTTCTCAGGATATTGTCGCCTTATTAGATTGCTTAGAATTCGATCGTTTCCAGAACTAGCATCTTGCCATTTCTATATTTCGATTGGAATGACTCCAGCTAAGAAGTAACCGCTTTGGTTGAGACTGACCTATACACTTTAGTTATACTAAGGAGAATCGCCCTTTGTGCCGCCATCGTATACCTTAGCTAATGTATTTTGTTTCAAACTCCACCTTTCTTTAGATAATCTTTTCAACACAAAGAAAACCTTTTTGCTACTCTCTGCAATTCTTTACGGTAGCTGATTTGTCAGAGAAGTAGCTGTTAATGATCGAATAAATATTTAATAGGCAGTCCGTTTTTCTTAACTCTTTCAGTGTAGTAGGCCACTACAAATTATCAAAATCTCCAGCTACATTCAGGAATTTTGCTACGACATACTAAAGCTGGGACTCCTTTGCTAGGTTGAGCATTTTTACCATAGCGTCCTATGTGGACCTATTTTCTCTGAACCCGAACTGCTTATCGTTGTTTCTTCTGCTACTCTGGAATATGTTCAACAATGTTCCGGGAATCAATTTCTCAAGTAATTAACCTAAGATTAGATGTGTTCGATCACAATTTTTGATGATTTACTGTTTTTCAAGCATTTTGGAGAAATTCCTTTATCGAGAGAAGCATTCAGGAAGACTAGACCAATTATTGGCCCAGATCTTTCTATTACCTCGACCTTGATCTTGTCTAGGCCTGGCGCTTTACTTTTTTTCATGAACTTAATTGCAATCGTGGCTTCTTCTCTGTTAAAGTGTTCCACCCGATTCGTGTTTGGTGTTATGTAGCGCTGAGCACGGCACATTGCTTGCTCAATAGACATTTAGTAGTGTCTTCCTAACATGTTATGGTCTGACCACCACCGTCTACCAATGTGCTAAGTTCATCAATGTTTTTAAGTTTACCTGTGTTTAATTTTCACACGATGCTCAACGGTTCTGCATTACCATGTTCCGTAATGAATTACTTTAGGCACCTTTGGCTGATAAATTAATGCTCAACAAGACACATACTGTTGTTTCTTTTGCGTACCACGTACCACCACGGCTGTTGGGATATCTTAGCACGTTTTCGATGTAAACATTTGTCGCAGGCACTAGTTATTGTTTTGGTCATAACTTGCGCTATTCTATCTATTTCATCATCAGATATGTTTAATTGGTTAGCTATCTCTTGCTATTTTATTCGAGCAGACTGGAGAACATATCCCAGTTAGCGTGCTTAAGAGAGTTCCTCGGAATCTTATCGATTATCTCATCCGTCGTGCATGATGAAAAAGAAACCTCAATAGTGAACATGATTGTTCTGTGATCATTTTTGGTGCAGGTTTCATTCTCTGACCAGTTGGTTATTCTTAAAGTTTGCTCTTTATTATTGTAAGGTATATTCGACTCCCCATTATGATTATAAGTACTTGGTTGTCTAATTTCATTTTCAATGAAGAGGTTATTTCGTGCAATAAACTCTTTAAGTGTCTATTGTGCCATAATCGTAACTTTACATTAAAATCACCCATGATTATGATTGGATGGTTTTTGGACCATTCAAAATGTTTTGTAGTTTGTTTACATATACCATTGGATCACCTGAATATTGGAAGTAGATGCTTACTATAGGTAAAATTTACCAAATTTGATCTAACTCCAACGCATAAGCAATGCGAGTCGCAGTGCTGTACCATTTTGAGCACCTCCAGATCACCCTAATACTTGCCGACGTCGCCGTGTCACTACTCTACCTTTTACCGCCTAAGGTTCTTGCATACATTGCATACGCCTAAGGTTCTTGCATACATTGCATACGCCTAAGGTTCTTGCACTCCTTTTCACGGACGTCGCTGACGTTCTTTACTGTAATATTGCTGAGTTTATTATTTCGTGAGCTAATTTTTCGGAAGAGAGTAGCGCCCAACAGCCTCTACATAAGTTCGCAGAACTATTAGTTTTTTGAAGAATTATTATAAAGCCTAATTCGACCCCCTTGCTCTGCATTTTCCTCTTTTTAACATTTTTTTTTGTTATTAGCCGACAGATTAGGTTTGTTAACCTATTATCATTTATGTTGTTTGCGTAACACAGAACCTCAATTTTCGTCAATTTGTCGTATTTCGTAAAAAAATTGTTCTTAAATTTTTGGAAAGAATTTTTTTTAAAACTATTGCTGTCTCGAAAATTTATTAATTTGTACTTTACCGAAGAATTGTTTTTTTATAAAGAATTATTTTTTCGAGAATATTTCAGATTTACTGACTATTTTCTTCACTTTCCGATTTTATTTAAGGTCAATAATGAATGTGTATCTGTTAAATCAAAGGATTGGAAACGCTTTCTGGTTATAGTTTATAAATCTTTACTTTTAAGTAAAATCGTTTCCATTTAAAAAATTTGCATTTTATTCTGTAACAGATAATCGTTCAGTTTAAATTTTTCAATAGATTATTGGAGAAAATATTTTATTTTTAGTTTCAATCGCAAACATAAATATTTTTTCACAATTTAAAAATTCGCTGATTTAACACCGTAAACTGAGTCAATTTCATAAAAAAATGTTCACTATATTTGTAGAGCGCAGAAGTGTGCCGTTACCTGTTAAAATTACAAAATCGTTTGGTGAAAATGAAATCTGGTTGCTTACATCAAAACTTCATCAGTATGACAATATTCGATCGAAAATTCGCTTTAGATCTCAATTTCACCTTATAAGGCTAGTTTCTCCAAAATCGATTTAGAAACTTCCAGAATTTCTTTCGAAATCCTTGTTTGAGTTCCAGACAAAAAAATAATGAATTCATTAAAAAATTCTAGCTTTGCTATATAGAAGCGTGTATTGCACACGCTACAACGAAGAAGTGCACCTTTTGGTCTTTCTTTTGACCAAATAAGATCCATGGTTTTGGATTTTCAACACTTTTCAGAATCTCTGTACGTTCTAGAGTTGAACCAGGAACAAAAAACTGTACTTCTAATCTAACTGGTTCACTGAATTGTATACAATTAAGTTCAGTGGCTTCCCACACTATCAGCTGCAACGTAGATTCATTCTTCGTAATCCATTTAAGAGTTAGTCGCATTGCGTGCCTATCACTGTTTTTGTAAACTATAGAGTCCTGAAGTACTTATGCCACCAGAAGCGCATGGTATATTTATCGTTTTCTAGTAATTACCTCGAAAAGTGATACACGTTGTCCCTCATCTAGATTACGATTTCTGTCGTTGACTAGAATTCGATATACGTGATTGAAAATCCCCTTATATCTTCTCGGAAATACTTAGGCCTTTTTTCCGATAGACCTATGCATTAGAACCGGAAGTTCTTCTGTTCGTTGCTGGGTTTTCTGAATAGGGTAGTATGGTAGTATTTTAACTGGGTTTTCGGAACACCATCCGTTTTGTCAGAAGTGGGTCGACTAGGCACATTTTAAAGTGCAAATTTAATTTTTCCAAAGAAAGATAGTGCCTCCAAGTCTTCCAACTCAGTAGCAATGCCTAGATCTTCCGTTAAACAAATAGTCGTCTTGATAAGGCTACTTAGTCGAAGGTCGCGTATTTATCCGAGTGTCATTGGATACGCTGTTTAACTGGACAACCATTCATCTCTCGGCCATCCCTCGGCACGATAGATTACACCTTAGATTCGGGAATTTTATCTGAGTTTATTCTGGTAGAGCCATCATATTCAGCAAAAGCGTAGTTTTCTTGATAATGTTGTGATAATAGTCTGCCATCGGCAGACGCTTATGGCATAACCTGTCTTGTGCATAACAGATAGCTGGAATCGGATTATTTAATAGAGAATTCTACTGAAATATTTTCATTTCCCTCGATCTCTTCAATATGTTTATTATGACGACATCTATCTGGATTCGGTATAACTACACCAACACCAATATTTGGTTTCACTGTTTATTAGGACAGTTTTGTTGGTAAAAATTGTTTCGAGGAACGATCACGTAGCTGTTTATTGATATGCGATAGCAACTATAATGGAATAATGGAAATATCTGATGTGGAATGGAACTTATTCATTATTTAGGATTTTGGTTTGCGGATTATTCGAACTGCAGTATAAATTGTTTTTATATTACTGCTGGAAGCGTACGTGTTTTATAATTTACCAACAAATTAATTGACGTTATCTTTTCGATGATGGGCTTGGAATTCAGACACAGATTACATAGTATATATTATGCTGGGTTGATTGCTACGAAATATATCTTGGTACGAAATATACGTCCCTTAAATCAGAGGTGTAGAAACATTTTATTGTGAACTATTTTTTTTTTTAAATTTGTAATTTGTAACTTTGGAAAATTTAGATTTTAGCATTTCGTCATTAAACCAATTGTTCAAAATTACAATTTTTATGTTAATAGTAATCGTTGAAGTTTTAGGAACTTTAAAATATTAACGTTTGCTTTAAAAATTTTTTGACCATTGTTTATAGTAAACCGACCACAATTTCTTCCGATTTGCATACGATTTGCACTGTGGCATCCGCTTTTCCATGATTTCAGCTGTAGAGGTTTTGCCAAGTTTATACTGTTGTCGAAGTACATGCTGTAAAATAATGCGTCTTGCCAAGTATTGTAAAATTAAATCGTTTCTTCTTCTAAGAATGGTAGTATATTGGCTGTATATACAGCCTTGGCCAAAAGTATTGTGCACCCATGATATCTTACATTTTTTTGGGAGTATCAATTTGAAATAAATTGAAACAATTTTTATAGGTTCACATTACTATTAATTTATATAAAATTAATATATTGTGGGTCCACCCTTTGCCTTAATTACGGCAGAAATTCTTTTAGGTAGAGCGCTTGCAAGTTTTTTACATTCTACAAGACATATGGCGCTCCATTCTTGGTGCAGATAGCGGTTTAGGTCTTATTTGTTATTTATTGTGTGGTTCCTGACACTGCCTTTTAATAAACTCCATAAATGTTCTATGGGATTCAGATCCGGGAACTGGGCCGGCCACTCCAGAACCTGAATGCCATTTTATCGAAACCATGCCATTGTGCGGGGAGATTTATGACATGGCGCGTTATCCTGCTTGTATCACCAAAGTGTTAAAAATGAGGGCAGCAACGCAGATTCTAGGACGTTTATGTATTTTGAAGATTTCATGTGGTCTTCACACACGAGCATTTCGCCAAATCCAGAATAAGTAATGCAGCCCCAGACCATTATGCTGCCTCCCCCGTTTTTTACGGCGACGCACTAAAAGCACAGCAGGTGTACCAAAAATCTGAAATAAATAAAATGTAGAGACGACGGAAAACTAAAATATTTATATCAATGAATTTTATTTTAAAATCATATTATTTAATATTATTAGGGCATGATATTGTCAACTTACTTCAAAGTTTGATTCGGTGAAACTTTGGTATTTTAGGGCTAATTTAAACCGAGCCTTCTTGTTTTTTTCGGAGGGCCATGATTTTTTCATAGCCCTACAGCCTTTCAGACCAGCCTGCTAAAGCCTTCTGCAAGTGATGCCAGCAGCGATTGGTTTCTTAATTTCTACTGACAATTCAGCAGCGAGGTCTGAAGCGGTTTTTTGCCTATTTTTTAAAGCTTGTTTCACTAGCTTTCGGTCCTCACGGTATGTGGTGATGCGTTTGTGCGCGGCAGAGAATCGCTCAATGATATATTGCACAGATCGGCGTGAACATTTCACAGTTCACAGAAATCTCTACTTGTAATTTCCCTTGCTCATGCAGAAGCTGTATCTGCACACGTTGTTCTAAAGTTAATTCTTTTTGTTTTGGCATATTGCAATAGTATCACTAAATTTAACAAATCAAAACACCAAAAGCGAACTAGATCACTGGATGTGTAAAACAATGAGCGAAACTAGCGAACTGATGAATAAATACAAAATGGAAAAATAACAAATTGTATTGCACCAGATGGTTTATTGCCACACCTGCGGTGTGAGTCATTGTTTTTAACCCTTTTTAGATGTCGAAAAAAATCAATAAACAATACGGGTTGTTTTCTGCTATACTTATCGGGTAAGGCCGAAATTTATAGAGTGCTCAATACTTTTGGCCAAGGCTATATTTGCCGTAATAGGGAAAAAGAGTTTTTGATGAAATAACTTTAATATCTATAATATTAATATAACTTTTATACCGACCAAATGGCACAGTGGTTAAAGCTTTGGCGTTTGGATCGGGAGGTACCGGGTTCGAATCCCGATAGGGGCAGGATGCAAAGTGAAATTTCATCAACAGATTTCGATCTGTGGTGAAATGTAACACATCTATGACCCCCTGTCGGTGTGCAAAACTCATGGGCCGACCCATCTTCCATGCTGGTATAGGCTGGCATGGAGCTTGCAATGTGCAGATGGTCTTAAAATCGGTCCTATAGCCGTACGTCCTCGAGTTGGCCGTAAGGCGTAAAGTAAGGACGTTAAAAGCATAACCGCGGAAGAGCAGGGTGAGCCTTGAGCCCCAAAACAGATCGCATAGTTACCAATAAAAAAAAAAAAAAAAAACTTTAATATCGATCGGAACCCATAGTCAATTGGGACAAATGAAGTGAATTTTTGCTTAAAAACACAGTTCGTAAACTGAATCTATTTAAATTTCTCTAAATATTAATATTGAACGTTCACCTCCGTTTAGATGACAAATTTCAATATTTACATATTTTACCGAGGCAACAAACCAAAAAAGTAGCAGAATTTCTAAATCTATTTGTTGAAGAAATAATTCCAATAATACTCAGTAATACTCGTACTGAATTCTTCAATGACAACCCGAGAACATCCCCCTTCGGTATGCCAGTGTGCTTTATCCACCGGCCCAGAGTCCCACCTAGACCCAACAACACTTAATCTCTGTAGCATCTATCAAATGGTTAAATCCTTTAATCGGTTGTCATGCCAGTGAAAAAAAACGTGCATGAATTGTTTTGTTCCTTTTATTTGTAAGGCCACTATGAACCTCTTCGTTTATATACGAAGGTTTTAGTATTAAAACTTCAAGCAATTCATAATAGAATTCCAACCGCTCTCGATCGATCGTATTTGATAATAATTGGTTAAGAAATGGCTTTCCTACTCGATTCTATTGTACAAACCGAATTCTATTTGAATCGGCAAAGGGGAGACTATTTTTAAGTATGAAAGCATGTCTTAATCTCGGAATTTCCAGTAAAAATAGGCTTTCCTACTCGATTCTATTGTACAAACCGAATTCTATTTGAATCGGCAAAGGGGAGACTATTTTCAAGTATGAAAGCATGTCTTAATCTCGGAATTTCCAGTAAAAATTATGCAAGAACGCAAACCTCGCCATATGAACTGAATTTGGCCAACAATTAATGAGGAATAAACGAGTTCCACTCCCAATTTATAAAATTAAATAGTAAATTAAAATGATGTAGAAAATGTAAAATTTAATTTACATATGTTAAAAATTTCGATTTGTATCTATCCAAAAATTACGCCAAACGATACGTTTATTTGGTTTACGCCGCAACGTATATTTAGTGTAAATTTATTGTCCCTAGATGGCAAATCACGAAAGAAAAGTGTGTCCAAGATAACTGGTTATTAATTTATTATAATAGGCAAGGTTTAGATCAGCAATAATGAGAAATACACTTTTTTTTAAATTAATTATAAACACATATAAACAATATAAGTAAAGTCTAGTAAGCAAATTATACATTATTTTGGTACTCAAATTTATTAAAGAAACAAACCATTGAATACGTTTTAGCGGCATTTAAATATTGATACTGAAAAGGAAATTTGTTTTCTCAGTGCCATACAGCCTTAATGCAATAATATTTAATTTTTATTTCAATTTTAACAAACCACGAAAAGTTGTTTTGTTTTCAAATAACTTTTTTTTTATTTTTTATTTTATACACACTCTATATAAGCAGACCCACACGATATTTCTGCAATTACTAAAACCAATCAATAGATGTCTCTACGTATAATTTATAAAACCAAGAGGAAAAATGTATATACGCCAGGATCACACTAAAAAAATTAAAAAAAATATTGAAAAGATTGGAAAACAAAATTCACTTTATGTTCAAGACTCCCATCTTTGACTATAGATGGCAGTATAATTAAATATACAATGGAATTTTCTTTGTATAATATTTTTCTCGCGAATCCTCAATCGCGATGAACAAAGCAGCATATTCTAAAAATATTAATAATAAATAATACGACGAACCATTGCTAAGAATTTTTTCTGCCATCTACAGTACAGAAAAGAAACTTTATCACACAAAGAAAAGAACAAACTATCATTTATTAAAAACAAAAAATAAAATATATAAAATCGTGATAAAAGTGCACAAAATCACAACCATCGAAAATAAAAAAAACATTAAAATTTTGCCTCTGGTTAATTTATTTTCATTAATTAAATATTACATAATAATGTTGTTTGAAATACATCATTTAATATTACGACTCTTTAAATCATAGATGGCTCTGATAGTGCACGTAGTCTAATATATAAAGTATTCATTCATAGTAAACAATCCAATAAAATTTACAATGGCGAACGCAAATGCAATAGTTGTCGTAATGTGATGCGTCGTCTGGCATCTGAACACATTTTAATTGCCTTCGCCAACTTTTGATTTCAGTAAACATTGTAATAACCAATGTAGCTTAGTAGAATCAATTCAGCAGGATATTACATAACCGGCTACTCTGGAAAATTATAGAATGATTTCTTAGAAAGTTTAGGGACGTTATATAAGTTCGTATTTTAGTTTTTAGCTACAAAATGTCCAGGGTACTTCAAGCCATATATAAATCTATGCTGCTTTTTATAATTTTTTTAAATAATTCCTACGCAATTATAAGAAGGCCAAAGAAAGGTATATATACACTTAGAAAGGGTTGCTATTGGACCACCAATAACCATAAAATATTAACATTAATTTATATTTATTTGTTTTACCACAATAACAAAAATTTAATACGATCCCAAATTATTGATTACGTTTTATAATATTGCATTTTGGTTAATCTTAATATTTGTTCAAAGACGTGTAGGTTTACAATGTAACTCAATTTATGTACGAGGGCGGAGTGAGAAGTCTGGTAAAAATGAAACAAGGAATAATATTTTCGGCCAAACGTTTTTCCAATTTTTCGATCCCTTCGGAATAATACGATTTCTCCAACCCTTCAAAATAGGCGTTTGTTGCATCGATGATCTCCTTATTAGAGCCGAATCTCTTTCCGCCTAGACATTTCTTCAAGATCAGAAACAGGAAATAGTCGCAGGGACTATGTCTAGATAATATGGCGGATGTGGAAGCAATTCGAAGCGTAATTCATGGATTTTGGCACACACGTGTGCACCCGTGTATTGTCTTGATGGAAGATAACTTTTTACTTCGCCAAATGCGGTCTTTTTCTTTCAAAATGTCGTTGAAACGGTCCAATAAGTTGTAGTAATATTTCCCGTTGACTGTTCTCTCCTTTTGAAGGACATCGGTGTGGATTATGCCGCATGCATCCCATAAAACTGTGGCTATGACCTTGTTGGCCGCGCGGATAGCCTTTTCATATTCAAATGTTCGTGTCGCCTACTATCTCAGCTATCTCGCGCACTTTCACTCTGCGGTCTTGCAATACCGTATCATGGATTTTATCAACCATTTTTGGTGCGGTGACTTTATTTCGGCGTCCTGAACGTTCGGCATCAGTTGTGCTTGTACGACCACAACGAAAAACAGTAAACCATTTGTGAATCATTTTAATCGATGGTGAAGATTCCCCATAATATTTATCAAGCTTTGGTTTAGTTTATGTAATGGGTTTTCCACGCAAAAAATAATGTTTAATTAACACACGAAATTCACTTTTTTCCATGTTTGCAAAAAAATAATGGGTTGTCTGTTTTTAATGGCTGTCAAACCTGAACTAAATGACAGATCTATCTAAAAATTTTAATTTGGTCTAGTGAAAGATGGTATTGACACATGACATCTGGGATTTGCGATTGTGGCGCCCTCTGTTGCAATTTTAGCAGACTTCTCACTACGCCCTCGTATTTACTTTCCCATCATCATCAGTGCAATCTCATTAAATTAACAACAAATTAAATTTTTACGTTTCGTTGTTTTTCCAATTTGTTCAATTGAGAGTTATAAAATCAAAAAAAACATTTTTTTGGCAACCGCTTGTAAATTGATGCAACATTGTATCTGAAGGGCTTATGTACGCGGTGCATGCGAACTCCGTATACAATCTAATTGTGGTAACCCGCGACGAAAACGAAAACTAAAATTACATAATGTTTTCATGTCTTAATCTGTGCGGAATCTGAATATCATATAGTACCAAGCTAAAATGCTGAGTCTTTGACATTTCAAGAAAGAGAAAAAACTTTTAGAAAACAATTGAATGAAAACAAAAAATTAAACCAAATTGGAATTGTTTTTATTTCGCGATTTTTTTTTTGTGGTTAAGACATGAACTAAGAAATTAAATCTGTCTTTTTTATCTACCGTTGTTGTATGTTTTTTGCATTATGCGCTTGGTACTCTATTGTTTAGTTGTAAAGTATTTTATTTTTATTTTGTCTTGCATAAATTATAATAATAACACTATCAACACCCACGTAAATGTTATAGGTTTGGTTTGTATCTCGTGTGTGTGTGAAAATTGTCAGTTGGGTTGTTTATGATTTTAATGTGATTTCCTTATGGACGAGAAATTAATTTGTATTATGGATTTTATGTATACCATGATTGGGTAATCGTGGCTGTCATACCTCAACATACATATTATAAATATGTATTAGGGGCAAATAGAGAACTCATACTGTGGCGCTTTTAATTTATTATAAATATTTATTAACTCGACTTACATAATTCACACTATAAAATATTAACAGATTTACAAATTTTTACATACTTCTCAATTATAAATTCTAATCCTAAATCCAGTCTTATTTATCATCGTATAAAAGTCCAATTGAAGGTTAAAGATCATTTAAGGTAAAATAAACAATTTCCCTTGAGAGTCGATTTGATGAGAGAGTGCACATCCAATAGAAAAGAAAATCTTTTTTATATTTTCCAAAATAAATTCACTTCTTTTATAATTAATTGATGTAATTCACGCAAATGCTAACACAATTGCCTGGGTAATAATTTTTGCTAAGAAATTTTTATGTTATTATAAGGTTTCGTCGTTGTCTCAAGCGCGCGAAGATGCTGCGGCGTTAAGCAATTATACCCCAACTAAAAATCTCCAAAAATTTGGAAGAATTACTACCTTAAATTATTCATGAAAAAACTCCATTAGAAATTTGGGGAAAATCAGGATATTTTTGCAAAGTCCTAAATTTGCTTGGGTTATTTTTGTTTAAAATTTTTAGACATCTTAATGAAACATCCACCACACGATTTACAGCGATTTTTCGATTTTTCGACATTTCATATCATAATTATTGTAACAGCGACAGTTTTAAAAATTACAAAAATAAGTATGTTTGGAAATCTCGGCCTGCATCCGAACATCATAATTGTTGATGACTTTATCCGATAAAAGCAATTGGCCTCAATTTCAGCTCGAATATTGTTTTTAAGATCTTCAATTGTTTGTGGATCATTGCTATATGATTTACTTTTCAAAAAACCCAAAGAAAATAATTTAAAGATGTTTAATCGCATGACCTTGGTGGCCAATGCACTTCAGAATTTTTTAAAATTATGCGATTATCGAACTTGGTTGCCAATAAGTCGAGTGTTTCACGATTTATGTGTTGAAATCAATTTCATCCAATTTTGGTCACAAAAACCCAGTTACAAACCCAGTACGAACTGGGTGATGGTGTTCATATGTTCTACGACTTGCAACTCATCCGGTTTCTTCAAAACGTTCAACAAGTTTGCGAATTCCAGGCTCTGTAGGACGTCCATGTTGACCAAAATCATCACACAATTTTCGAAATGTTTTTTTTTTCAGGAACAACCATTTTCGTAATAAGTTATAAAGGAACACGTGACTGAAAATGTCATTGTTTTGACTTCATTTATCAACAAATTTTCGTATCAATAAACTTTGCGACCGCACAATAAATATTTCACAGCACAATAAAAAAAACAACAGATGGAACTTCCTTTATACAGGTTATCCCTAAAGTAGCTGATATGAATGGTACCGTTGGATTTCTTGATCAAAACGAAGGTGAGGTTACTTATATCACTTCGCACGTCAAAGCTCCCTATCAAGTTATAGACGTTTGAAGAAAATCATTCCAGCGCAGTACCTTGTATTGAACAGATAATGATAATGTTTAGCCTTGAGATTTCTGCAGATTTACCATTCGCTATATCGCCCAAGTCCGAAAAAGTGGTTTTCAAAAGATATTCTATGTGTGATACTGTGCAGACTAAATGTCTACAGCCCAGACGGATAGACTTATCGAGGTGAAACTTTGTACTTAAATTCTTTACATAAAATGGCAAATCAGTGATTTGTGATCAAAACCGGTCTACCCGAAGTGGAGTTTGTGTAGGAGCTTTTTCGTTTTTTTTTTTTGAAATTTTGCAATAATATCGGTCCATGTCAATTTTACAAAATTAAGCGGAAATGGCGATTTTTGACGAAATACTGATTTACAAAAATTTGGTCCACCGATAGTGGTAGTTTCCAAAAAACGATTAACAACGAAAGGTTGTTAATCGTTCATTTTAAAAAGGTTGTCTGTGTGTTGGGCTGTACAGACTAAATATCTGTGTCCCAAACGGTGGACAATAGAAGCGCAGATGGTTTGTCTGATCGGGGTGCAATTTCGTATTTAATTTGTTTTCATAAATTAGGAGATCGCAGTCATTTTTGGCCGAAATTGGTCCATCGGAAGAGACAGTTCCATAGTAGCCGCGTTTTTTGTAAATATTTTGAGAATTATGTATTTATATCTTCTATGAGAAAAACGACTATGAAATAAAAGATTCTAAATTAAATTTGCAACAATATCGGTCCAGATCTGTTTCCTAACAAATTAAGTGGAAATGAGGTCGTTTTGGTGTTTAGTCGAAATTGGTCCTGTGATCAGGCCATTTCAGTTTTCCAAAATTTAAGAGCAAAACAAAAGTGACGTTTGGGTTTGTATGTGAGTGCAAATAGAAAATGGAATACGACGTGTCACAATTTAAAATTTGTGTAGATGAAAACGGTTTTGTCATAATTGAAAATGGTAATGGTAATTGAATTTATAAATGAAAATACAGGCGTTCGCTTTAAAAAACACATTTGGAATGAGAAAAAATGGCGCGCCGTTGTATGTTGGCAATTTCAATTTGAAGTTTAATCTTTTGTATATGTGTGTGTAAACGTCAATGAAATCCAACAAATTTTTTGAATTTTTGTAATTGATCAGGGATCAAGAAAATAACAAAATAAATGAAACACTGATCAAAACTAATGTCAAATTGTTGATATGTCAAATATTTTTTGCCAACGAAAATGATGTAAAAACAAAATATTGATTATCGTGCTAAAAATAAACGCGATATTGCGGTTCGAAATTACTGTCAGGTTTTACGTGTACTATCTGACAGTAATTTCGAACAGTAAAACCTTTCAAATTAAAATCACAGCACGATGTCAATATATTTTTGTTTAATTTTCAAAACACGTGTTCATTACAGCACTCAGCGACTTTTTCGGAAGAACTAAGCGAAGATTAATAAAAACAAAATTAAAAGTTTGTGTTCCCGTTATTTTATATAGAATTACCGAACGAACCCTCCTCGTAAAGGGTGTTTTTTTAGAGGTTCACAATTTTAAATTAAACTAGAACAAGGAAAACCATTTAGAATGTCAGTGAAACTACGTTTATTGGCTAGATAATTTTATGCCATTAATTTTGGCCTTGTAGCTGCCGTGGCTGGCGCGTACATTGCGTAATCTGGAGGTCCAATTTTCGATCACTCTTCGCAGCATTTGCGGTCGTACTCGTATCTCACTAATAACTCGCCGAACGTTGTGTTCCAAGTGTTCAATCGTCTCTGGTAAAGAAAATAATCTAATGGAGTTTGATCACACGATCTCGGTGGCTAACTAACAGGACCATTACGTGAAATTAGTCTTTCATCAAATGTTTCTTTGAGTAAATTAATTATATTCCGCGCTTTCTGGTATGTGGCACCGTTCTGTTGGAATCACATATCAGTAAGATTTGTACCGGCCCATTGGGGATTCTATTTGTTAGCGTACCCATTCAACCAAAGTGAACTTCATCGCTGAACAAAATTTTGTTTGGAAAATCAACATCAATATCAATTTGTGCTTCGGCCAATGACCGAATTGGCGGTGTGAGCGATGGTCGGGTGGCTTTAATTCCTGCACAAGTTGAAATTTGTAAGCACGTAAACCAAGATCCTTAGATAAAATTCTTAAAGTGGATGGACACATCTCCAGTTGCCGCGAACAACATCGAATTGATTGATTTGGGTCTTCCTTAATGGTACACTGTACAGCGTCTGTCGCTTGTTCGACGTCTTACTGGATACTTGTAGACGTGATGCGAAAACGATCCATAGTTAACCGAATTACCCGCTCTGATGGACGAGTATGACGCCCGTAAGTCTATTCATTATGAAATGGCAAAACAAATGTCAGCTGTCAAATCGGTTGCCAAACAAAACAGTGTTGTCAACTTAAAGATGTGAACGGAACCTCTAAAAACACCCTTTATATATACATATATTTAATTAGATGTCTAGGTTATCACGAAAATGAGATGGCGGTGTGTTTCCGAATGAGATTTTTGGTCGTTTCGTTTGTTTCTTGGAGATTAATGATTTTGTTTTAGAAGTGCAATTTTATAAACGAAATCGTACTTTTCAATTTATTTTTGTGGACTTTTCGTATTGGGTATAATTGCTCAACGCCTGTTGCTGCATATTATAAAATAATCTGAAAAGATAAATCGGGAATCAATTTAAGAGGAATATATACCTATACATTAAAAATATAATTGTTGGTACATTCAATATATGCACATTTTTGATTAATATTGACATTTGGCATCCGGGGTCAATATAAATATAAAGAAAAAACTCTACGAAATGCACTTACAATTTATGGGCATCCATTTAGAATATCATTTTGTCTTGTTTGTTGCATTTCAATTTTTTTTGTTTTGTTTAAATTTCTTTTCGTGTTCTTTATAGTCTGTTCGATAAGGCCATATGTTTATATTGTATTAGTAATTTCGGTTCTATTATATTGCAGTGAGATCGCGTGCCCAGATCTTTACCCCATTGCATATGTACTATATATACCGATTTATATGCATAAGGGATTAAATTAGTAATCAAAACCCTCTTAAAATCGGTTATATATTTACTAATTGAAGGAAGGTGATTAATGGGCGTTGGACATGCCACTCGGGAGCAAATTACGATACCGTCTATATCAATTGAAGTGAAGTATATAATAATACAAATATATTTTAGTGATGTTCGTCTCATCCCACCTGATTATTTAATCATCAAATATAAATCTGACATGCATCGTCATTTCGTTTAACTGACATTCCAAATATAAAAATATTTTTGTCCGCGCGGTTTTCTTTATTTTTCATTCATACGAATTGAGTTACCTCGTCGTTGTACATCTAAATATATTCAATGTCATGATAGGCTGGTTATACGCCCGCAGTACCTTGGATATAGGCTGGATCGCCGAATTTTTTTCTACAGTGTGCTCTAAAATTAAATCAATTAGAAAGTTTGATGGTCACATATCTACCTCAGAAAGCCCGGTCACTCATGTAATATTGGATAAGAATAAATGCCCTTCTGTATAACAGAAAAAATAATTCCCATCATGATTATGATGTCTATATAATATTATTGTGATGAGATGATGATAAATGGTTTTACTGTGTTATTTGTTATCTTTTCACAGTTTTTTTTATATATGTACGTAAGAAACCTTCAACATCTGAAGTTGACCCGTTGGTTGTTGAAAAGAAAATCTATAAAAAAAAATCAATTTTTGAAACTAACGAATGCATCGCGTTGTTGTGATGAAAAGAAAGTGAATTTCGGTTACAGCAACAACAACAAAATTAATTTTCTTGAGATACTTGTATTAAGATGAAAAATTTTCCATTTCTCATATTTTTACACTGGAAGAGTGGAAGATGTGAATCTCGTATTATATTTGGAATTGTGATTGATGTTATACTTATTTCAATGATTGTTATAGATTGCTTTGAAATGAATCAAATTTCTATAATAATGTGCGCCGATGAGAGAGTGCTAGAAAGTTTAGAGAAGGCATTTCTTCACGTCTTTAATTGTAATTTTCACATGAAATCACCAAAAATTCGGTTTATTGCTTTTTCGTTGTTGTTGTGCTGTTCAACACAGAGTTTTTATATAGAATGGAAATCGTAATTCTATATGTTAGCCTTATACGAGTATACATAAAATCAAATAAAAATTATGTAAAAATATGTTGATGTAAATTGGACAGGTGGCTCAACTCGAGACTGTTGACTATAACTGAATATATGAAATAATTAAAGAAAATCAGATTAAAGTAATTAAATTAAATCATAAAATCACCAATTTTATATCGTCGCTGTCAGAGGAAAATCACGTATTATAGAGATTTATAATTTATTGACTTTAGTGACGGCTTCGGTTTTCGTGCAATTTATCCTGAGCAGTTGAATTCGAGTACCATTTAAGCTATTGACACAATTTTATCAATTATATTCTTGAACAAAATCGAAAGTCTCACTGATTTAATTTCTCTATGTTCAACGATGAGAGCTGGAACTGGCATAAGATACAACTAATTTCTAACACTAAATAATTAGGCAGTACCGTATGGCTCCTTCCGACACCCTTCTGTGAGAATAGTGAGGAGACACCCTGTAATGTGAATATGTGTATATTTGATAGTCAATTATTGGTCTAATATTAACCCGAGACGTTTAATTTTCAGCGTATCTTGATGATTTTGAAGAGAACTTTTAGAAAAATAAAATTATTCATCGACGCATTTTGTTACTGTGGGAAGTATAAAGTATTTATGTGATAAATTGATTAAAAGCTTTGCATCAGTAACATAGTATGTATATTTTATGCCAAGGTTGAGAAGAATACTACTACAGTCCGAGTAATTTTAATATGTATGTCTGACCATCACGGCTGAACCACTGAAGCTATATCTAAGTTATATTCACACCATATGTTCGTGTGGTGCTCCATGGTGTTTCCAATTTTGCTCTCTCGACAAAAAACAATATGCATGCAAATCAATTGTTTCATTTAATTTCTTTGGGTATATTAAACATCGTGCCGTGATTTTAATTTGAAAGATAACCCAGATTGGTTCGAAATTACTGCCAATATTGTTGTTCAATATTTTCCACTTTGCTCAGAATCCAATATCTATCTGAAGGAGATTTTCTGTTAGTAGAAATCGGTTGCGATGCGTCTCGCTTTCGTGAGAATTTGTTAGAGGGGTCCGGTGGGCCCGGAATTCATTTTAATTGTATTCCTCAGCTTAAACTACATTGAACCTTTGAAAGAAGGTTTCGAGTACCAAGAATCGATAGTGATGGGTTCTGCAATTTGTACTACTTTTTTAGGGTCCGGTGACTTAATAGTCCTTCGGTGGGTCTTAGGTTCCTTATTTAATTTTTCTCAGCTCAAACGACTTAAATAAAAATTGCTGAACGGAAGTTTTAGAGTACCATGAAACGATTTCGAAAAAGTTCGTTTAGGGGTCCTTTGATTAGGCCCGGGCCCCTTTTTAATTTTTTTCTGTTTAATGATGAGGGGTTTCTGCTGTCTGAAATCAATTGCGATAAATCCGGATTTCCTTGTTTTCGAGATATTTTTGATACAAATTTTGAATTGTGTTTTACGGTGAGTTCTGATTTCGGTGAAATTTGTTTGGGCGGCCATATCAGTGGAGCTTTATGTTTTTCGGCTTTAACGATTATGATAAAGTTAGGTGAGGGGATTACAAGTTTTATTTAAAGCGATAATGATGCGTAATGTTGCACCAGCTTTCAGGATTTTGCATCTTGTTGCGGTAAGTTGCAACACGTTACATTCCTTTTCATCATGTTGCGTTACGTGTCTTGCATTAGTGTCTGGCGATAGTGCACCATGTCCCGTATTTTTGCGCCATGTGACCAAATGTTGTGTTGGTAAATTTTAGCACTCAAATTAGTTATACTGGATGGAAATGGTATTCTAAAATTATTTTTGGAGGAACTTTTGAAACATGGCTAACTAGGACTGAGCTAAGCCATTTTTAACCGATAATCAGAATCCGATAACAATCGATCAGAATGGAGTTTGGCATGGTGGATGGAAATGGGATTCTATAATTAGTGATGGCCAACTGAAATATGGAACTAAAGTAGGTTAGTTTGGGAATGGCCATGGGAAATGAGATATTGAAATGATCTTGGGAGGAAGTTCTGAAATATGGACAAATGTGATGAAAGAAGGCTGTTTATTAACGTTTTACATGATGCTTTTTACTGGATATGTTGGATAACTTTGGCTTTTTTGGTAAGGTTCGTTTTTATAGTTTCCGAGAACCAGATTTCCGTTCATTTAAATGGAGCTAAGCCTAATTGGTGTGGAATAACCCCGTGTTGTGTGAAATGTACAATTTCACTCGAACTGAGTCATTTTTATTCAGATTGGTATACAACTCGGCTTTGATAACAATAAGATTCCCGTGTTAGTTCAGAGTGTGATGCTTGAAAACTACCAATTTTAACACATCTAAGTCAAATCTCATCAGATTGGTTCATATTTAGTTTGCAGCAAAATGGGATTCCAATGTTTTCCGACTGTATTTTTGACAAATGAGCAATTTTAATGGAAATGGGCAAGGTAAAATTTTTCTCAGCCAATTAAGGTAGAACTCAGTTTACAGAATGAAAAAAAGATTCCAATAAGAGATTCAATATGTGTAACTAATAATATTCATCCTATTCAACTGAAGTACGGGTTGTATGTTTAAAATACCTAAAAATGCCAGTATGAGTAAAACTAATAAACTTTCCAACCGAATGAAATGCAAGTCGGGTTGTATGATGTACTTGGGATTCTCCTGTGACTTTCAAATGTTTTGAAGAAAACGGTCTCTTTGAATGGAACTTCAAGCGAACTTATAAAGAGAAAATAAAATGTACAAGATTCTCTCTACATCTACAAGTCTAACTGCTCCCATTTACTTTATTAATCTGGCCATATCATGGACGCTTTCAAGTGGTATTGGATCTTTTTATGAAAACTAATTTTTCTAGAACCTTGGCTGAATGCAAATCAGCATTTATTGAGAAACGTGTGTTGGTTTCTGAAGGCGTTAATAATAAAAAAAGGACGGTAAGTTTTGTTGGAAGTCGAATAAAACCTGTAAGTATGGTTGCTACAGCTTTGTTCACTTTCGGACGCTGAGTATCGGCTACGACTTCCATAGACATGATACGGCTCTGCAGTTGCCGGTAAGAGCAAGTGAAAGAAGATTTTTCATGGTTCCTACGCTTGTGCTTCGAAGAGAAACGAATGTACAGATCATATGGAATTGCATTTGGTTGGTATAATTATTATAAGTTCCTGAAATAAACCCTTAAAATTATCATTGATATATTTAGTGGAATCTAGCACTATATCTGAGTTTTTAGAAATGTTTGCCAATATTTATTTCTACGGTTGCCCGATGTTCTTAGCCCTTTATTATACAACGGAGGGTGTGTATTATTGGTTGGCGAATGTATGGTTCTGATTGTTTGATATATTCCAAAACTTCCGAGTAAATGCAACCAATTTGAATTTTTTAAGAAATTGATTGATTGATTGATTGATTTTGAATGTACGACCAAGTTCTTAGGCTTGAGTTCCCGGATGACGCCGGGTCCACCGTACACCCTTTTTTACACATAACAAAACCGAAGGATTGGATAGGTTAGTTAAGTGGGACAGAATCGGCCCGGTTACAGACACCTAGGTATAGCCGATAGTTAGTAACACAAAGACAACACAATTCTAATCTACTAGATGAAGGATAAAGGCTTAATAGGTTAATGGATAACGATGGTATTGGTCTTCAACAATTGCTTCTTTAAAACGGCAACCTAAGAAAAAATATTATTATTTCACATGCATCTGGAATTTTCCAGAAATTTAATTCTATTAATAATTTTCGGCTTCCTAACCAAAATTGGTTACTCGACCCGTTACAGACACCTATGTAAAGTCGTTAGTAATAAAATGACAACACAATTCTAAACTACACAATCAGCAATTACAATGAAGCATTAATTCACAAGCATCTGTAAATTTCCTGAAATTTAATTCTAAATTCATATTTTCCGCCTTCCTAAATAATTGAAACATTTATTAATTTAATCATTCTGCAACTCCGCAACTTACAGTAGAATTTCCTGAAACCAAAGTTATTTGAACTATATTCAAAATAACTCTAAAATTCATTAGTATTTAACCGTTGAATTGGGCGAACACGAAATAGCAAAAAAAGAAAAAAAACAGATTAACTAGATTAACTACCGGATTGCATTCAAATATCCCTTAAAATATCCATCCATTAAAATATCCTAAATAATTTAGAATTCGTAAAAATTTCGTATGTTTACTAAAAATTTTTTATAAAACTGATGAATTTTTCCCGACGCCCATCCTTTTTCACAAGGAAACAAATACTTTTATCACTACTTTTGCACTAGTTCTGGAACTTCTTCTACGTTTGCTGGGGATATATCACATACAATTAATCTCGGACATGACACATGCGACTCGTCTACGACTTGTCACCTCGTATTAGACTTGTCATAAACGATTCATCTCAGACTGGTAACAAACGTAAATTAGTAATTAGTGTGTCGTCAATGGCTTTCCTGCTGGAAGGTAATATTTAAGTAAAGGCAACTAGATAAAATTTGAAAAAATTATTCTAAAATGAATGATAAATAAGTTTATTTTATAATTTTTATAATTAAATATAAATCGTACCAGTATCTTAAAAGAGGGATAATATGTACTCGTATATTAAATATATTTGAATGAGATTTCCTGAGAACCGAATAATTTTAATATAATAGCTCGGCACTGTACATGTAGATTAATATTTAGGGTTGATTTGAAATTGGGAATTAATAATTATAATTCTTGTACTAAAACAGTCAAGATTGGCAACGTTGCATTTTATGACAAACATCCAGTCGTTGGTGTACTGAAGTAAACAAACCTTCTCTTTCTGCAACCAATTTGAATTTTTTAAGAAATAGAGCTAAATTTTTTGGATTTCTGATATTAAAACTACTTCCTGGCTTTGGCTCAACTGCTTGAAAATCCCTTATTTTATGTTTTTCTGGCCTCAATCGGTTAAGAACCTTTCATTAATTGATTATTTACAAATAATTTACAAATATTTGCCAATATATTGTTGCATTTATACCAACGGTCTGTGGAGACCACTTTGGCAAGTTTAATAATTTGACAGAACTTGTTTCGGTTGGAATTGTGTCCGTTCATCTCAGACTAAAAACTGTCACAACAAAGAAATTTTTAAATTATTTGTTATTGTTTGCTTTTAGGATCTAGGGCTAGACCTCAATCGACAACATATGATTGGTTGTTTCTGAGCTATAATCACATTAATCGCCCGTTTCTTAGAGAACCACATGCAATGAACGCTTTTCGATTATTTTATTATTTTTCACATTCGTGAAAGGTCCTGACCAACGTGTTTAACCATCGAGATTTCGTAAAGTAGTGAGCACTCCTTCAGTGTACTTAAGCTGTACTTGAATACAAAGTCGCATAATTCTGCATTGTCATATTTAGTATATATGTCATGACACGTCGTGCTTTATGGCATATATCACCAGCAGATTATTAATTAGTTTTTAACATTGCGCCATTTTACTTCCACTAGATTACAGAATCTATACTAGTTTGCGAATTTTAGCGAACAATTGGTTATTCTCCTCGAGTCCGCGCCTAGAAGTGTAACCCCAACATTCGACACCTCATTATGAATAAATCAACTTTACTGCCCGTCGTCATTTCAGTTCCCCTATATTTGAAGTTGATCGTTTTCAGACCAACCAATACCAAATACTTTTATTTATTCACACGAATGTTGGATAAGGACGTTGTGATTCTAATGAAGTCTTATATTTTACATGGTGCCCATCGAAAAACGTTGAAACATATCAGTGACAAACTGACTATGGCAAACATATCAGTAAATATGACTTGATTATCTTTGATTACCAATGACAAATTTACCTCTTTCATAAAGAACAAAATTTTCTATTCCCGCAAGTTGAGTGGCCTTCGGTTTTTTTTAGTGTTTGAGTTATTTATACCTAACACTGATATGTCTGACTAAAGCGATCCACAGAAGATTTGCTCAATCAGTCTGGCTAATTTTTTGAATTGTTACCAAGGGTTAACAAATTTATTAGAAATCTTTTTTTTTGCACCTCTCAGTAATTGCAGCATACTTACAGAGTAATGGGCAAGTTATGTGAAATAACTGTACAACAAAAAATGCTCCTAGTTATTTTCCTCAACAAGGCGGGAGTGTTCGGCAGAGTTGGGTTATAGCTATAGCTATACAAAGCAATACATAGCGGTTCCTAATTAACAATTCAGAGATTCCGAGCTATGGATGTGCTGTAGCAAGTCATTTGAAGAATTCTGGTGTAATTGCACAAAGTTCAAAGATATTTTAAAGCCACCCCAAATCTTTTTATTTTGGTGGTATGGACGGTTTCCATTAGTCTATAATCTATACACAGAAGACATATACCCACACTTTCTAAACATCCAATTTTGGATCCGAGGGAAATTATGTTGAAACAACAAAATATTCAAATACTTGATTTCTAAAAAAACGAATTTCTGCAAAATCTCAGAGAGAAAACATCATTGAGTAACTGTTACTTAAAATAAATGACTAATTATTTAAAATTTTATTTGTTAAAAAGACGTTTAATTTGTTTTTAATAAAAACCGATTCAAAACCCCTTCGATCATATTTGAGCAGTCCCTATGGCCGAGACAGCAACAAAAAACAATTTCAGAATTTGTGTTTCACTCAGTAATATTCTGTCGAAATTTCTCAAATATTTCAACCATGACAAGTGACATACAGGAAAATGTTAGACAAGATGCGAACATTGAGGAAAAAACTCACGTGCGCCTTAGAGCTAATGTTTCATCTGTTTCAGATAATGGGGCCAGTAAGATTTAGGAAATTGTCAACAGTAAACCAATTAAAATACTTTCAGGCAGGAATTCGATCATGATTTAATTCGCTAATTTAGGAGTGGTTAGACTTTACGCTGCGATAATAGGTTTTGGATATCATGCTATTTCTGAAATTTCTCCAAGGTAGTTGAAAAAGCGAGTCTTGTTTAAGGAGATTTTGAGATGATTGAGACCTACTATGTAGTCAGGCGGCAATCTTCTTAGAAGAAGTTCTAAGTGCTAGCCTTGGCAAACGAAAGATAGTCATCTGTTTTCTATAGAAGCTATGGAGGGACGGGAAAACAAATCAGACTAAAGTTCAACTCCTCCACTCAAAAATAATGCAGAAGGCATTCACTTGTAAATACATACAAGGTGTCCACTCGAAAGGTTTTCTACTTTTTTGCCTATAACATTTTTTTAAATATAAGAAAATACAATTAATGTTTACAGATCGTTTATTTGAGGTTTGGAATTATGTCTGAAAACAATGTCCGCTTCTATTTGCCTGAGACGTGCGGGCTCTTTTGATTAAATTTTTCATCACCTTTTCACGCATTTCACCCTGTATCATGTTAATTTTTTCTCAAATGTTCCTTTTAAATTAATTGTTCAATATTATCTGGTTTATTTGCATAAACCTTACTTTTAAGATAAATCGGGTAACCCTGGAGTGACCGCGTAACTGTCATGGAGACATTTCTTGTTTTCTGTCATTTCTTGGTATGCAGGCAAAATTTCACACCATTCCGTCACTTTCGAGAGTTGCAATGTTGATTGATGAATTATTTGTGAATTCTACTGCTCAGAACCGGCTGTTTTGTTTGTTTACATGTCCAATTAAGTGAAAATGAGCTTCGTCACTCATAATTAATTTTTCAAAAAAAAAATCATTGTTTGGCATTGTCAAGCAAAAGCATCTTATTTTCTTACTTACGGCGCCGCAAATGATCTATTGGCTAAGTTCATGTGCACGGTGTCTGATTGTTGTCGTTGGAATATCTCGTACACTGTCATGTATAGCAGCAATGTTTCCTGGCGTCCTGACTATACGTTTTTGCACACACTTTGGCTTAATTGTCACAGTTCCTCTTTCTACATCTTCCTTGATAAACTGGTAAATTGTAGGCTTTAAGGGCACCATATTCCTTCTGAAACTTTTACGTAATTTTCTTAATGTTAAGTTTTCACTATTAAAACGTGTTGTTCAATCAAATATTTTTCCATGATTAGTTTGCCACGTGTGCGTACTTCACGATTTATTCACCTAAATGGTAGCAAATTTTTTTTAAACCTGTATTTTGTATGTAGCTCTAAATAAAATGTGCAGAAAGAGCCTAGTCGATGTACTTGGATTATTTAATCAAATTTTAGTAATCTTGCTTAGCTAGTCTCTAGGTGACTGGCTGGTTTTAACAAAATACAAAAATTACGTTTATCATATGATGTATTGAGAACACATCACCAGGTAATATTCGGGTATTGAACTTTAGATTGCATACTATAGGTGAACTATACACTCTTAACAAATACTTCAGGCCTGGTGCCGTTGTTTATTTAAATTACACTTACATAATATGTACGCGGTTGAATATAAGAAGCTGTACTTTATACTAATTAAAAATTCTAATGTACATATCATAACTATAAAATCATCACCCAAATCAAAATTGAAGCACCCACACAAATAATTCCAATTGTCATCAGTAATTGACAAGACTCAAATCACATGTGAAGATCTTAAGAACTTAATAAATATTTGATGCAAGATTGGTGCGATCGGTTCTAGTGTGCGATGGATAGAAATTATAAGTAAATTATAATATTAGAAAACGGTAATACGTATGTAGGCGGCTGCCTAAATATTTGGATTAGATTATGTGTAGAAATTACTAACCATATACACGATTTTATCTTGTATTTGTATAGCATTGAATATTTCAAGTTAATTGGAGCTTACAATTTTTTTTTTAATTTATAAGGTGAATAAGCCCGCAACAAGTCCCTTAACCCCAATATCTCAATTCTCAATATTATGATATCAGATTCACTAGCCCACAACCATATTTTATTTTCGTTTATGACCTTTCAAAATTCACAGCGAGTGTCTTTTCATCTCATTTTCATGTATGTATTATAATATAATTATTAAGTAACCGAACTGTCAAATCTAAAATGAAAATTATAAAATAAAACTCGAAAAGATTTATACGTGTGGGTAGGTTTTGTCTTGTCATTAAAATTCATAGAAATATCAAAAGTATGTTCAATTTTTCCGCCGCATGTAAATAAAACGAGAATAATTATGAGTGTATTATGTGCGCACAGCCTTTAATTATTGAACATTTCTTTTAATTAAAAACTTTGCAGTTTATACCAAAAAGTCCGAATGAAAATCCACTTTGCACGATCGATGGAGCGTCCGTTAAATTAGGTCATACGATTATTTAAAAATTTCGAAAAAAATTGTTTACAGCAAACAACAGCAACAACATAAATTGGGTAACAGCCAATTTACCTGCAAATTAACATGGTCCGCATCTCCCCCGAGTTATTATTTATTTTATTATAAATAAATCATTAACAATTTTTCTTTTAAATTTGTTTTCACAAAAAATTATTAAAAGATTAATCTTTAAGAATTTTAATTCACTTTAAGCTTTTATAGATCGTACGTTTTATTTTTGGTCTGTGTGTATGTTTTCTTTTCAAATTAATCTTCAATTTATTGATCCTCGATCTTTTCTTGTTTTGTATTTGAAGATAAAAATTACGTTAATTTTTGTACATAAACCAAAATGATCGCAAGTGTTTTGATTAAGATCAAACATGACCCAGATCACACATTTAACACACAAAAAATGCGAACGTGAGAATATATCGATTAAATTTTCCAATGATCCACGCTCCAATTGCAGTATCCCTCACAAACTAAACACAATAATAATAGCGATCATAATCTCATGTCAATTCGAAGAGATGATTTCCATAGTACAAAATTCTGTTTATGGCAATCATCGAGTTTTCAAAGTCACCAAATTCAACAAACAATAGATGAAAATTTTTCAATACAAATTAAAGTTGATCGCGCATTTCCTATATGCACTCGTCGTCGTCATCGTCATTGAAATACAACAGAACCGAGAAAAAAATTCAATTTCTAATCACGATCAATTAGTTTCCATTCAACGATCATTCAAACATGAAAAACAAAAGAAGCAACAACAAAAACGATGAAATGCGTTCAATTTAAATTATATATGTGTAGATAGAAAATAATTTCCATAAAAGAAAATTCTTATAATATTGATTCCTAATTGATACTTTTCATATCGTCTGTAGATCCCCATCCATAACATCACAATATAGTTACATACTAACACACAGATACACAATAATGTTTCGAACAGAAATTGAAAATTCAAAGTCATGGTGAACATTCGAAATAGTAAAGAAAATAAGATAATAATGATCATCATTAATTGACCGTACATTACAATATTTGTTTGATTAATTTGTAATTTTTTACAACAACAATAAATAAAAAATATAACGCTATCGTTGTGTGATGATCATGAACGAAAAACCTTGAAATAACGGATTGTCTTGATCTTCATTAACGATCAATCGATCATATGTTTTATAAATACGAAACTCTATTATTTTGTTTAAAACGATCAATGACTTTCTTTAAAACGAAATGAAATAGTCATAATAAACGTTTTTATTTCATTGTTCTAATGATAAATATTGTTAAGTTTGTCGCCGTCTTTCGGAAAAACATGTAGAAGAAAAATAGCTATGTGCATTAATAATATATACGATCGCGCAACATAACACAACATCGACACAAAAATGATCGACAGTTTAAATGAAAATATTTTTACAACCGTATTAAAACGGTTCTTTTTTCTTTCGTAATGTCTTCTTATTTCTAAAAGATCTCGCACATACAACATATCAAGAAATACGACTGAAAAATGAGTAATGAGTTTGATCTTGTATTTTTTTTGTTTTTGTTTTGAGATGAGTAAGGAATTTAAAACAAACTACTAGAGTTGTGTAATGTGTGATCCTCGATAATGTAAAATTATATAAAAAATAATTTATAGACTAAATGTTCGTTATCGATCTGAAATTTTATAGTGACGGCATTTTATAAGTTCTGTAGCACAGTTAACTCTTATGGTTATGGGTTTGGTAAGAGTTCGACACCAGAAGTCATTCCTATAGAGTATCAGAAATGTTATAATTGTAGAAAGACATTTATGTTTCAATTTGCTTCTTAAATAGTGAATTGATTATTTCTGTTGGTCTCAAATAATTTTTTTTGTGTGTAACATGTGACGTTTATCGTGGGATGTTCGGATTGCTATTAAAATTCAGAGTTGGTTATAAAACAAAATTATAGAGAAAAAATTTAAATTTTTTAGAGAAAGTGCTTTTTCTAAGACCATGATGTACGCCGTCACACGGTTGCCGGGAATTAAATTAACTTTTTAAATTTGTAGCACGGCGTTTCGTGGAACGAAATTTTCAACGAAAATTCCATTTTCAAGTGCGATAATTATAAAGCACCGACCTAACTAGGCAGTAGTTAAAATTTTCGCGTTTGCATCGGGACTCGGGAGGTACCGGGTTTGAATCCCGATAGGGGCACGATGTAAAACAATTGTTCATCATCAGATTACGATCTCTGATGAGAATGAACACAATTATGATGCCCTGTCGGAGTGCAGAACTCATGGGCCAACCCATCTTCCATGCTAGTATTATAGGCTGCTATGTAGCTATGCAAAGTGCAATTAAAGTTACATACAAAAAGATAAATACAAAAAAAAACTTATAAAGCAAACATTTTATCGTAAATTTATAGAACGAGTGAGGTGACGATTGGCAAGATTATACGACCGAAAATCATTTTTTATGCGAACACGACATCTATCATTTTCTATGTTTTGATAGATGAGCTACGTTACTGCGATTGATTCCTGATTTGTAAGACTTTCAGATATGGTTTGAACTCCAAAACTGAAGGTGGATGTGTTTCAAGTGTTTTACGTCCTAGGGTTAAAAGCAAATCGCATACTCGACCGACAATAGAAGAAAATTTTAAACTAAAATTTGCTTAAATTAAAATGAAATTATTTCTTTCATCACAATCGAACAGTAGAATCGAATAATTGAAAAACTCGCTTTTTTTGTTTAGTAAACTTCAAATGCAAAAAGCAACCATTTTAAGTCCTAGATACGAAAATAGCAATTTAAGGTGAGGAATGTGTAATATGATGCAATCTCTTTAAGCACACGTATCGATCGATATATAAATCACGAAAGTATTTCTCGATTTTATGTGCAAGTTAGTGTTCATGCCAAATGAAACTCGGATCATCTGTACCAGGGGCTTATGTCAAAATGTTATTCCATACGTTTAATTTTTTATGAAGACCAAATACAACGAAGCAACATCTCAGTAGTCGTACATTTAAATGTGAAATTCGTATCTAATTTTCAAGTTCGAGTAAAACAACTTTCGACGCGGATTACATAGTACAGGGCACGTTATTCTGCTTTGATGTAAACAATACCAGCTTATTAAAAAAATCGTACATAACCTCTAAGATTGCTAAGAAAATTTAAAATACCGAATTAGACTTGACTAATCGTGACACTGCGTAACACAAAAAGAACTGGAACGGGTCACACCATCATCCGCTGATTCCGCTACGTCTGCAGATGATTGTAGAAAATACACTACTACAAGGTCATATCGCACTGCTAAATTTTTATTTAATCGGACTCCTATCTGTAGGATCCTCTGAGATTTTCAGAAAAACATTTCGCTTTTTCGTAAAATTACTAGATGTCACTCCAACCAATTCATATTTAGTCTTTCCTTAAAAAGTGGCGAATGTTTAGTACTACTTTGTCCAGTTCCTGCTGCCTCGCTCGAAAAACATTACTAACAGACTCCTATATATAAAATGAATGATTTAAGGCGAGTATTTTAATAAATGCGGAAGCGGTGCAAAAAAAGGAGACAATTATTTATTATGAAAACTGTTCAGTGTCGAGGGAGATGGTTGAGCGCCCTTTTGAGTAAGCGGTTTAAATTAAATACTGTTTGTTTAAAAAAAACATTGTTCGTAAAGTGTATTGTTTGAGGGTTATGATCAAATAATCTGGAATCGATCTGCATTACGGCAAAACAATTTTCGGTAAGTTGTGATACTGTTTCGTTGTAAAACGGCAAATAAAAACAAGTCTTCTTTGACGTCTCCCTAAACGTTTCCACCCACACGGTTTTTTTATTTTAATGTTCACAACACTCAAAGATAGAGATGTTTTTTGGTCGTCACATTTACCAAAAATTAGCTTAAGAAGTGTTCTTGCAAATAAATTTGCTATTTAGTCCGAAACACCCACACTCATCGAGTTTTCCGTGACGTCACATATTTGAGGGCTTCACAAAATCTACTTTTTAATTGAAGTGAGCATTTTTATTTCAAATGAAAGTACTCTGTAATTTTTGATACTTGACCAACGTGGGAAAAACTCCTTGATCCGCCCATTTTTAATACTGCTAGGATCCGGATATTCCATAAATACCTGAACTCTCTTGTATTATTTTCTGTTACGTATAGTAAAGTATTACTTAGTTTCTTTCGAGGCAATCAATTCCCCCGTAATAGATGATACAGTTTTGCTCACGGTGTTCTATTCATCTCCAGACTGCTCATAATTTCCTCTTGAACATGATATTTTGAGCTACGGTGATCAAACCCAATGAATTTCAGGAAATATTGAAAAATTGATCAATCGTGGAAAGTTATGAAGTTTTGAACTAATCACCGTTTAAATTTGATTAAAACATTGCCCAGTTTCGCTGTAATCAACGATCAAACTTTTGGACAATTTCCAGCTTCAAATCGATATCCGCGCTTTCTATAACCAATTTGCTCATATTTCCTACGTCAACATCACTTTCTAAGCAACGGTGATCAAATCCTTTGAATTTCTGGCAAATAATTTTTTTTTTTATTATCTTTGCAATCTGTTCTGGGGCCAAAGCACTCCGAAATCTTTCGCGGTTCGCTTTCACATCCTAATTTTACGCCGTTGCCAGCCAATTCGAAGACGTACGGCTATAGGTCTGATTTTCGTACAACCATCCACTCATTGCATTGCAACATGCCAGCCTATAGTACTGGCGTGGAAGATGGGTTGACCCATGAGTTCTGAACTCCGACATGGGGTCATAGTTTTTGTTAGTTTTCATCACAGATCCTGCGCCTATCGGGATTCAAACCCGGTACCTCTCGATCCAAATGACAAAGCTTTAATCATTGTGCCGTTTGGTCGATTCCCTTGCTGTTTTCCAGGCACAATAAATAAAAAAAATTCGATATTCAAAAATTTGATTAACTGTGCAGCATAAATTCCATTGTCTCGTGTTACCAATAACCTTATTTTTCTCCCGTAAATCGCAGGTAATCGAAAAGTCCTTGCTTCGCTGTTCACAACTCTTCGATGCAAATAGTGCAGTTCGGCGACTCTTTAAGCTTAAACTTATTAAGGTATTCTCTGAACTCTGAAGCAAATAAGACCGGTGAAGAACAGGTGATAGCTCAACTCTTCATATTATATATTCAATCCATCCCTAATAGTGAGATCAGGCGGTATATTCATTACTTCTCTGCCGAATCACTACTTCTCTGCCATTCAATTTTACGTACATTTTTGCAAATTGGGAATAATATTTCCATAGCGAACCCGGCAGGAAAAACTATTCCCAAATTTTATTTTGTTTTCAAGAAAATTTCCACCAACCTTTTAACTTAGTATGACAGAAAATAATAATTTAAACAAAAATTATATGTAAATTCTTTCCCCAGTTCCCTACTTCCGGAGAATTACCAGAATAGGTCCTCAGGTCGCCTACTCTAACGATAGCCTCATATAATTAGTCTCATACAATTGTTTACAAGATTTCAGTATTCAACAAGATTGGGCGTTAATTCGATGACCTTCCCGGTGGTTTGTCTAATTTTGATAACAGAACTAGTCTCTATTCCATTCATTTAGTAGGAATGTTCCTTCTACTAAATTCTCACGGTGCAGGTGAAGGGATCTGGATACTTTTGAGATACCGATGTCACTGCTAACTTCAGAACGTTATCCGGTCTTGCCGCTTTATTGTTTCCTATCCTGCAATATGCATTACAGTTATTGGTGGTTACGTCATCCTCTTCACTCCTGCGTACATCCAGCACACTTTTTTTAGCTTGTTAAGCTTGTTAGCTTGTTAGACCTAGCTTTGTAATACCGTTGGCGCAGAGTATGGTTTTCCAAGTAGTATACGAAGCCGAAGTTATCCTTACAAATTGTGTTGCTCACATATGATTGCAACGTCTGCTTCAATTTCCTCTATAGAGTATTACAGCTGTATCGGATCATGATCAGAACGATTAAAGTTGATTTGGACTACTTTATTTTCTCTGTTCTTTTTGGAGCCCTTTCTGGTATGCTGGATATTCAAAGCTCCCAGTCAAGTGTTTGCTTCTGCTTCCTATAACCCTTTCTTTAAAAAGTTTGCATTTTGATGAATCTTCCTGACATGTCTTAGCAACTTGTCTTCGCCACATCGTTTTGAACTTTAGCTTCATTGTAAACTTTTACAGTTTATTGGCCGATTCTGGGAAGAAACACAACCGATCCTTCTTTTTCTTTATGGCCGGCCTCTCTTGAGCTAGGGATGTTACTAAACTTACTACTTTAGATTTTAGAATGAATCGCAAGTCAAGCATCGTTTGCAAACATATTTTATTGATATATGTAGGTTAACACTGAGCTATATTGTTCGGAGTGGTTTTAGCCATTTGCGGCATTTTTTGACAACAGAAAAACCAAGTGCTGGTGAAATGCTATCAATTAGGATTAAATTTAAACAATAAAGAATATTAAATGAAAAATGTCCAGCACATTTTACATTTTCACCCGAGTTCGTCCAGAATTAAGAGAAAAAATTAGAACGCAATTCCGAATGCAACTTGTTTTATTTCTTGAAAATCATATACCCTACTTATAAGTCATCTTTGTTACGCATTCCTCAGTGTCGAATTCGCATCAGTACCTAACAAATATTTTAAATATATAAAACATCAAAATATAACCAAAAGATATTTCATTGTTTTTTAGGACATTAGAATCTAGAATAGCTTGTTTACGTAATAGCAAAGCCTGTCTTTGCAATGCACTACAAATATTATACAATAAGTGATAAACAAACTTGTTCTGGTAAAACCTAGATGAACTTCTATCTAAGGTAGCAGAAAGCTTTGCCGTTTGTGTTATAGATGTGGGTGGCAACATTTAATTATGTTATTTTTCACAAACTTTTATGAGAAACCTTTTATTTATCTGTGGGCGGACTTATTGGAATGCACTATATGCAAGATATTCTTTGCTAACATATTCTAATTTATGGATTTTCGATAATATACGAGTAAGTATTTTGTAATAAGCATTGTGTTAGATACTTCCTTACAACGCTATTAATTTTGGATTGGTGACTGGCGTTAATCGCGCCACTCGGAAGTTACCTGTGAATTATGAAACTTGGATATAATCATTATTGATTATCCGAATATAAATCACTGTCTGCTATGTTTGGTTGCACACTTCGCTCGAACTGCAAACTTCCACTTGCCGGTATAATGCTGAGCAACCTCAACGAATCAAACACTCGTTTTGATTTAATAGGTAAAATAACTGTGAATGTGCAACTATCATTTGCTGCATTCATAATAGTTCAAATATATTTACAATAAATTTGAATTTTTTATTTGGATGTCCCGTATATAGGATCGAAGATGTTTAGATTTGCGGTTACCTGATTTTAAATTAGGATTTCTTTAACGCTTTCACTGCTGGCTTTCATGGCCCGAGGCGGAATAGAATTTATACGCTACGTTAGTGTTACGAGCTCAATATACTTCAAAGCTATGTTGTTGCTTCTTGTTCAAACTAAATGTTGTTACCTTCGTTTATCTTTTGCTACTAAGATTTGACAATACAGCAGGCACCTTATTTTTACCGGTTTCGGAAGATTTTAAAAGATAGTGATGTGGTATACAGTATCCTTCTGCAGAATCTTTAAAATCCTGAAATCTAAATTTTTTGCAGGGGTTTCCCTATAAAAGGTTTCGCAAAATTGTTCTTCATGTGCCAAATGTTATAGTTTGATGCAGCTTGTGTTTCCAACGTACTCTTTGCGTTTTCTTGATCAGTATTGCTAAATTTTCAGCAACTACTCGTTCGGTTTTGTGTTCTATAGCATTTCATGTGTTCTAATTTTTTTTTTTTAAAAATTACCTGCACGAAATAAGTCAATTTCTCTTGGCATAATTATCAACTTATTTCTATACAATAAAACCCTTGTAGCATGATTATTTACTCCTTAATCTCGTTCAAAAAAGTCAGCCTTACTTTATACTAATGTCATCCAACATCGGTTTTTGATCCGGCCTTTAAATGTGCTGTGATTCAACTTAGGTGTATATGGAATGGTTCAATCTAGATGTATCTTGAAGTTTTTCAATATTGATGTGTGGAGCTGGTCCAAATTGGTGCTAATCGATTTAGGATAACTAATAATTTCTGGTTAGCAATGTTTAATTAAGAAATAGTGCGCTTACCTCGAGAGGAAGTGGTCTAAGATCCTATTTTCAATTATTGGAAATACAAAATAATTCGGTCCGTTTTAAAAAGTGGCTCTGACTATAATATAATACATTTTTTATAGTGACAGCTGATTTCCATTGTTTCAGACAGATTAGACATCTGCCACTAACATTCAGTTTGTATTGCTTTGAGTTTCATACAAAACGTGTTTTTTTACGGTGTTGTGAATATGTCGGATTTTGTGACAACTAAAGTGCAGCTGAAGCACATCAAATACTTGTGGAAGTTTGTGATGACAATGCTTCAACCGATAAATCATGTAGATAAGGGTTTGGCTTCAAAAATTATGATTTCAGTGTTGAAGATAAGCCTCGCTTGGGACAGCCAAAAAATTCGTAGACGATGAATTAGAGACACAGCTCGATGAACATCCGGCTCAAACGCAAGAGGAGCTTGCCGGTACATTGGGGGTGACACAACAAACAGTTTCCGTACGATTGAAAACTATGGGCGTGATTCAAAAGCAAGACAATTGGGTTTCTTATGAATTGAAACCAAAAGACGTGGAAAGGCGATTTATATTTTGCGAGCAGCTGCTTTAAAGGCAAACAAGAAAGGTTTTTTTTAGAAGTGGACCTTCTACGATAAATTGTACGCTTTGCCCGGTCAATCGTTGCCATCAACCTCAACATCAACACCAAAGACGAACATTCATGATTCGAAGGTTATCCTGTGTATCTGCGGTGGAACCAAAGAGGCGTTATATACTACGAGCTGCTACAACCTGGCGATTCCATTACGGGCGAGTGGTACAGACTATAATTAATTCGTTTCAGTCGTGCATTACGAGAAAAACGACCGAAGTATCAGGAAAGGCATTCTTCTGCATGACAATGCTCGGCCTCACGTTGCAAAAGTCGTAAACAAATATTTGGAAACGCTCAAGTGGGATATTTTATCGCACCCGCCGTATTCTCCGGGCATTGCTTCTTCTGATTACTGGTTGTCCCGACGGATGCAACACGATTTGGCAGGCCACCGGTTCACTTCTTTCGAAGGAATTGAAAGTTGGCTTCAAACTTGGCCTCAAAAGACGAAACTTACTTATAATAATTTACAGAAAGTAGCAGTTATTTTGTGTATTGGTAAGAAGATGTTTATGTGTATTGGTTAAAATGATTAAACATCGGTTTGACCCACTCCGATCACAGAAAATCGCGATTCTGTCAATTGAATATTTCAAATTATAAATGTTTTGAGACATGTCTGAACCTTTATCTAATATTATTTACAATTCGATATTTTTAATTTTCAGTTGAACTTTACTCTCAATTCATTCGCCGCGTGTATGTTCCTATTCAAATCGATATAATAAATTTTGAAAATTAATGTTTTCCCCTAAATTCGACAGAAGCAATGCTACACTATTGAAATTATCGCAAAACCTGGAGATGCGCTCGCATGGTGACTATATGGTAATCAAAGGGGATGAACTGGGCTATCTAATTATGTTTGTGCCATTTCCTTAAATATGCCATGGCTCTTGGCATACATTTTTAGAAATATAATGTTTTCCTCTAAATTCGGCGAAAGCAACGCTACACTATGCAAATTTTCGCAAAATCTGGAGATGTACTCGCATGGTGACTATATGGTAATCAAAGGGGATGAAGTGGGCAATCTAAATATGGTTGTGCCATTTCCTTAAATAGGCCATGGCTCTTGGCATACATTTTCAAAAATATAATGTTTTACCCTAAATTCGACAGAAGCAGTGCTACACTATTGAAATTATCGCAAAATCTGGAGATATGCTCGCATGGTGACTATATGGTAATCAAAGGGGATGAAGTGGGCTATCTAAATATGTTTGTGCCATTTCCTTAAATAGGCCATGACTCTTGGCATAAATTTTTAAAAATAAATTATTTTCCTCTATAATGCATTGCTTCTGCCGAATTTAGAGGAAAACATTATATTTTTGAAAATTTATGCCAAGCGCCATGGCCTATTTAAGGAAATGACACAAACATATTTAGATAGCCCACTTCATCCCCTTTGATTTCCATATAGTCACCATTCGACCACATCTCCAGATTTTGCGATAATTTCCATAGCGTAAATTGTTGTTTCATGTTAATTTTTAGAAACCTTCATTTTTTAACGTCAGAATCGTATAATCATTTACACTTTTATGTTGCCACTTTTATATTGTTACTTTCTTGTGTACCTACACTTTTTTTTAAGATTAGAAACTTCACATCGGTTGCGACGTTTTGATAATTTTTTATTATAACTTTATGCTGTCTTGATTTTCTGGGATAAGTTGTTTGTTGTATATTTAATTTGCCATATTTAACAAGGAATAAAAGCAGACATCGCCTTATATTATATTTTTGATGATCTTTATTTAATGAAATTATACCATTTACACTTTTAATATTACACTTTAGTCCTTAAACTTTATATTAATTTGTGTAGCTACACTTTTCATTGCATCTTGGTGAAAAATTTATTAAACCTTATCTATCTACATGCTACTCCGGACTGTGATCCTCTGATATGAATTAGTCTAAATTTAATGGTGTGGCATCAGCGGCCACTTTAAATTTTACAGCGATCACCTTTTAAAATAACGATCAATCATAATTATTTTGTCGAGAGCAAAAAAATGCAAAATTGATCTGAATATCACATTTCATTGTACACATTTCGCAGTATTTAATCTCTATTGTTGATCTCATTATATGATCATAAAATTCGATAATCGTTTGGGTTAAAACATGTGAAAGTGTTTTTGACCTCTCACAATTGGTACAACGATGGGTACATGAGTAAAAATGAGTATCTTGACTGGGAGATGAATATTTGTATATAAATCGAGAATAGTCGGCCATTTCGATTTCATTGAGAATTTTGGTATCTTGTCTTATATCAAATTGAGATTAATTGATGCTCGACACGCGAACTTTAAGTGAAAATTAATGATGAATGATGACGTTGAAATGTGAATATATAGCTATAGCTACCTCGTATAATGAAGAAATAATTAGATATACAAAACTATATATTCAGTTAGACGCAGCTCGAAGCCATCAAATTAGGTGTTTTTTGTTTTGTTTTGAGCTGCAAAAAATGCTGTTTGAAATTCTTATTATCGTTTCTTGACTTAATTTCAATTTAAACAGTAACATAAAATTAAACATCTTAACTGTACATTCGCGTATACGAGCAGTTAGTATATAGTACATGAAACATGTATTGTTCTAAATGTAGCTGACTCAAGATACTAAAGTATATAATTATACAAATTTTACAATCTTTTCTTCATTGTTCCCAAATATTAGAGACCGCTTTGCATTCGAAATTGGTATCTCACTGCCATCTGATACACATATACGAGTATGTATGTATCTATTCCGTATTATGTAAGGCATGTATGTACAATGAACCCCTTTTTATGATTTGTTTAAATTAGAATAATACAAAAAAATTATTTAAATTTCGATTAAATAGAATAAAAATTAACATGATTGTACCCCGAACCTCGTGCTTCTTCCACCGACTAACTACATCGCATTATGTAGTCTAGTAATGATCATACAACATGAGAAGAGGAAACAAAAGTAAATAGAATTCTTCTTGGTACGTACATATATACTCGTACATAACGAAGAAAGTGAATTGTGTCTTATCGCTATAAAAATAAATATAGAATAAAAAAAAAACTTCTTAATTTGAATATTTAATTTATAAAACGATGAAATTGGGTTATTGTTATATAGACTTTAAATTGGGATTGTTCTGGTTAATTTATGATTTCAGATAACGCGATTACAACAGGTATATTATATACATACATACATTTACATACGTGATGATGATAAGAAACCCTCCTAAGGAGAAAATTAAATATTGAATTTAATTTCTAAAAACCCAAAAAAGCGGTTTTTAATTTATGGGGACATGTCTTGTTTTTGGATGGAATAGAAAGTCCATTTACACGACTATGAAATAATCTATGAAACAGGCGTTCACTCCTCAAAACGATTTATAAACACTATAATTTATATTGTTACTCGAAATTCCCACCACCTCTAACAAATAGCAACATAACTGGCGCGATCGCGAATACATGTATTCATTATATGATTGACATTAATTATTGCTGGATACAAAATACACAAATCGGAAAGTAATGGAAGCCAATTAACAACAAATACAAAAATAATTTTGTTTATGCGCGAATTATGATGAAATTATAATTGCTATAATTTGCATATTATGAGGTTTGCAAAAAAAAAATCAACAACTTCCTCATCTCTCAAATAGATTTGTATTGCAAATGATTGATGATTATGGCAAAAATTATAAAAACCATTTTTCGGGCGAAATTTAATTAGCGAGGAATTCACAGTCGAGTATACAAAATAATGGAGGAGTTCGTGAGGTGAATGAAAAACATTTCACATATAAGAAACTAGTTATACAACTAAACATGCTAAAATAGTTTTTGTGCTGTAACAGTCAATTGTTTCAAATTTTTGTTTTCAAACGAATCATTTTTCAGGTAAATCCAACTAAAAAATATTCAACCTCAATGAGATCTATAATTTGATTCTGGGATTAAACATAACGGAAATACGTGCGTCACTTTGTACGTCGTCGGGTAAAATTTGCAATTTTATAGAGTTCTGAAACAAATTGGTATCGTTAATTGATAAATCCAGATTAGAAAAATTTGTAACTGCAGAGCGATGGCCCAACGTTTTTAAAGACAGATCAGTTGATAATGAAAATTTATAAAAATTACAAAACCAGAGTAACAGCAGATACTGGGCTATGAAAAACAAACTGTAGCCTGTGCAATAACTTAAATGTATTACACGTACATGTTTTACTCGACTGTCTCGCATCTGCAAATTGATTGATTAATTAGAACATTAGAACGCAAAGTGAAGTATAAACAAGAGAGCGCTGAGTGCTTAGCTGCCTATCGCGCCTTTGGTCAGAATAGAAAAGTACCTAGAGTTGCCGAAGGAGCTTATGAAATTAAAGATTACAATTTAATTTGCCTGATTATGCAAGTATTTGTATGGCAGTGAAGTATGTCCCAAATAACAAAAATGTGGTAGTGAAGTATGTCCCAAATAACAAAAATAAAAAAATTCGTATAAGAATTTTGAGTGAAAACTAGAAAATAAACTCAAAAAAATTTATTAACTCAAATAATATAAATTCTTCATAATCGCCCGGAAAATTCTCATTTTTAAGTAGTTTTACAGAAGATAACATTTCAATACTTCTAAATGCAGAGTATAGAAAATTTGTGTACAATACTACTATGTGGAAATTAGACGATAAGACGACATCCAGAAGACATTCAAGTGAGCTAAGGGACATTTCCATAAAAATGAGATACTTCTGAATTTTGTTCTGGTAATTTAAGTCAATTCGTTCGGTATGGGTAGTTTTAGTTTAAATGAATTACTAAATCGTAGAGTTTGTCGGAAAATGCCTATAAGGAAACACAATCAAATGAATCATGTTTCTAAATTGAGAGTAGGGTATCATTTTTCGTTCGCTAAACCAAGTCGATTTTAGTAGTTTGCGTAATTCTTGTTAAAATAAATTTTGGATATCGTAAACTTTCTCGGAAAATGCGGCTAGTTGACAAAATCAAATGAGTTAACAGCCATTTCCAAACAGAGAGTTGGGATATCCTAATTAGTTGTGGTAAATGAAGACGATTTTATTGGTTTGAATAAAATTTGTTTTGATTAATTCTCAGGGTTTGTCGGGAAATTCCACTACGTGCAAATGTTAGCCTTATGTTGACAGAATCAAATGAATCAAGAGCCATTTTTATATCTAGGTAGGGGATGGGTATCATTTTTTGTTCTCGCAAATCACATCGATTTTATGGGTTTGGGTAGTTTTAGTTTATCATAAATTTCAGATATTGTAGAGTTTGTCGGAAAATTCCACCATGTGCAAATGTTAGCCTTAGGTTGACAGAATCAAATGGTTCAAGAGCCATTTCCATATCTAGGGGATGGGTATCATTTTTCGTTCTCGCAAATCAAATCGTTGTTATGGGTTTGAGTTAATCTTCTTAAATTAGCTTCTAGTCACGACAGCGATGAATTTAAGTATTTTAAACTAATTGTTTAAATGTTAATTTTTGAATAATTATAGTCTAAACGTCGGGAGTATAAATCTTTATTTTCTATATTTTTTCAATATGAATATTTAGAAAATAAGAAACAGAGAGGGAAGTTGTTTGTACGCCACGGTTGGAAATGGCGGAGACAACTAGAGTGCAAGGTTGATGAAAGATATTCAAAATGGGGTAACAATCAAATTAAATTGGTCCTTACGGAATATGCTGCCCGTAAGGAAGACTTCCGCAATCCCCAAAAAAAGTTCAATTGTGGAAATCGATTAAAAAAATTTGGGATATCCATTGCATGTCACGCAAATCAATAAAAAGTTCGCAAATTTAAAAAAAAAATTGAAAATAAAAGATAGTCGGTATTGAACTGGTTGTGGTAGGCCCCATTGGGAATACTACACCGAGTTTGACGAAATCTTCCGTGAAGATCAAACAGTTAATTTACCTCACAACCTGGAGGCAAGTACTCCAGAGCCATCCACCCCTGAGCCTGGTTGTTCCAAACATGTAAAAAATGTGGACAGTAGTTACAAACTCAAATTTGCCGAGTTGTGAATAAATCAGCTCCGAAAGTTCCGACAGGAACAAATTGGGATAGAAGAAGACAAAACAAAGACTGTTTTGAAGCTGGTTGACGCTGTCCAGTAAAATAATGACCTGCAAAAGGAACAAAATAAATTGCAGGCCGAGGGAAACGAAATTTTAAATAGTTTTTTGGCGTCCGCGTTACCTCACGATTAAATTAAGATATTAAATACAAATTTAAAAATGATCTATAATTTAAAATAATGAAGCGAAATGTCTTTTTTTATTAGTAGGAATACTTTTATCTTGTTGTATTTTGTATTTCATCAGCTTCATCGTCAGAATCCCTGACAAATGTTGGTCTGCGATGTCATCTTACATCAAAATAAAATTATGAGAACAGAAATGCACAGAACGCACGCCGCAACTACACATTTAATCGCGAGATTGCAATTATTTTGGTAAAGGTGATTGAGCCGCATAAATTTGCCTTTCAATTGGGCGTATGCCCTCTCCATGGTTGCTCGAACGGAACTGAGTTGCATATTATATATGGATTGCTGCTTTGTGAGGTGCCCGTTGTCCTTGAAAGGAGTTAACAAATATTTTGAAGCACCGTAAGCTGAGTCCCCCATCAGATGGTATTCTGGTTTTAATGGTGTATCGTCGCATTCTACTTATGTGAACCGCTGACTACTTTTAAAAATGTTCGCATCGTGAACCCGGCCTGGCGTTCCCACGAATACATCGATAAATCGCATTGTATGGTCACATACACATTTAAAAATTTAAATTTAAATTAATTACCTACTTGTTAAATAGTGTGTTACAGAAACTTACCCTGTAATATGATGGAATGGAAACCTTTTCGATTATAAAAATCGATTGGGTTAAGCCGAGGTTGCTTTATTGGTATGGACATCCATCTATGGCACCAACTATACCCGGAATCTGAGATTTTGATTCAAAAAACTGAAAATACTAAATTGAGCTAATTTTTAAAATAACTAAGTGTAAGAATTTAAGCCAGTACTAGATGCCATCCCAAACCTTTCGCTTACTGAAAGAAATTACTCTTATTTGCTTATGACCCAAATTGTAAATAAGAGTTTTTTCTCTGGCGGCACATACTCATATTGTGTTGGTTTCACATAATTTGGAAGGACACAAAATAATTTCTGAAGGTGAAAACGTATTATTTATACAAAATGAATAAACAAACCTCGAAACACATTTTACTCATACGAAAATGTGCCCTAAACTCGTCCAAGCTGTATTTTGGACTTGTCACTTCGTACTAGTTATCATTTCGAACTGGCACGCTTGCTTCAGATTCATCACTATCCCGAAATATGCTGTCTAAAACTGATACTGTCGGTAACAAATCAAACAGCACATTATTTCTTTTTGGAATATCTTCCATCTCTTCCAACATCACATTTTTAATTATTTTATCCATATTTTAGATATATGAGAAATACAAAACAACAATTAATTGGGCTGTCAAGTTATGTCAATTTTGACAAAAAATGTAAAACACAAACCCAAAACAATAAATAGATTTTGCAGATGTCTACAAGTGAGACTACTCTACATTGTAGAGTATCACAAAAGTAGATCTCAGAGTACTGGATACACCCATTCCAGTCACAATTAGTACAACGAAACATAATCCTAAAATTACCAATGCAAATTTACATCACCCGTCTCTAACTCCAAACCCAAAGTAGAATAAAAAACACCTCAAACAGAGTGGTTTTATTTATTGCGGAATAAACTAAAACTAACACGAGCTATATAAATGGACCATCCACGGCAGCTCGCAAAATAAACATCCATCCACAACCATTCTTACTAAGATCCAAAATTTCTACGAACGTAAAATTGCCCAGAACAATCAAAAGGTAAATCAATTTCGAACCTCCAAGAATTGGCAAACTCCCACTACGACACCGACCACAACAAATTCGGAGCAACATTTCTTAGTAACACTCTTTCTCTTACGAGCTCATTGTCACAATCGTACCTATATCTACAAACCACCCCGTACACATCCAACCAAGAACTTTTCTAGTCCAAATATTTAAATAAATTAAAAAATTATTTATTTAAATAATATTTTCTAAAACATTCAACCCTCTGTCCAAAAAAACATAACCTCTAAAACCATAATCGCAAATATTGAAATAAAACATAATTGTTAAGGCTAGGTATTGAAAGTATTAGAACCGTTCATTATATGCTACTATGTGCATTTCACTGCAACGGGTGATTTTCTTGATTCCTCTTAACTACCGGCGTAGTTCAGGTACTTAACTGAACTTCGCTTGACTTTTACTTCGCTTAACTTGTCGTTTATCTGAACTCTCACCGATCTACCATCTAAATACGATGCTAACCACTTATTTGAAACTCTTCTAAACCCTATATTATACAAAATAGAGAGCAGACGCTTAGGCTTTAGCTGTATCAATAAATAAAGCACCGCAAGTATTACCTTTATTTAAACCAATATTGCTTGTATTTAAGAATTCCAACGAGGCCGATTCGGTTCTCATACCTCGACGAAAGCCATGTTGATGAATACTCAATACACCCGTTTAATCTAAAAAACAAGAAACCCTATTTCTAACTGCCTTTTCAAGAACTTTTGGGATTACTGGCTGCAAGGCAATAGGTCTATAGTTACCTTTGTCGACGCGATTCTTAAAAAGGGGAATTATAGTTGCTGTTTTTAGTCGATCGAGTACAACTCCCAGCTCAAAGGAAAGGTTGAAAATGTGTGCAAGAACGGGACTAATATGTCCAGCAACGGCTTTTAGTATATAATTACTCAGGCCAACGTTATCAATTGAGTATTTCGGTTCCAAAGCACAAATAATTGAAAAAACTTCATAACTAGACACTGGTCGGTCATTACTCACGGCCATAAAGAACGTTGACGGACTGAAATCAAAAGGTAAATCGGAACTAGATGACCTGCTGCTAGAGTCAAATTTAGCACCTAGGTGCTGGGTTTACCACTAGAAAAATAACAAAAACTCATTGGCAATTGCTAAATCACTTGTAAGGAGTTCTCCGTTCTGTGCTAACATAGATTTAACTATAGAGGCGTTTTAGGTTTACGAGTTAAGATTTCGTTCACTAAGATCCAGTTCTTTTTTATATCACCGCGGTTAACTGAAAAACGCTTAGAACAATAGATTTTCTGTTCGTTTTTGACATCCACATTAATTATGGTGCATATTCTATTGTAGCTTGCGAAACTGCATTATTAGGGCGCTTAGATAACTTTGTTCGCAATTTATTCGTTTTATTAATACCACAAGGTCCAAGGAAATCCAAGACTATGCAAGCGTTTGATTTATAGATGAGCAATATGTGTAGCAGCGTTCTAAAATTGTTGAAATATTATCCAAAAGTACCTCAACAGCTAGCGATGGATTGCCGATGTTAAAAATGAACCCCTAGTCCATAAGATCCAACCTTTCATATAAAAATAACAGATTGAGCTTCTTTCTTCTTCTCGTTGAATTTTGGTTCAAATTAGAGCCAGGTAACAGTATTTGAGAAACCTTAAATATCTCCTAATTCCTTAAATGAATATCTCTATCAAATGGTGGTCAGAAATTTTTAAGTCTAAAGCCGGCTATCGAAAGCTGTAATGAGCGAGATCTTTTACGTTATGTGAATAGCTCTAGATGGGTTTAAAGGGATGAATGCCTTTTGAATACGAGTCGCCTTTCTTTTATACTTTTCAAAACAATATCATAACGTAACGGTACTTGATTTCAAAACAAAATTTTTACCCCACCCATTATACCCGAATGTGAACTAGATGGTAAAATAATCAGATTTAGTAAAAAAACGGGAATATAATTCATAAAACACTTGGCCTTAATCTGGTGAACAAAAGTGTATAAGCGTGCCACGAATTTATTTTGTATGTCATTTTGCTGACATGGCGTTGCGCGCTGTTTTGAAAGTTGGGGCGTTCTTTACAGCTTATGTTATGTTGTTGAGTTTGACACGAACGGTTGTTATGTCCATCTGCGTTTATAATTTTCGTTTTCGAGCAGTTTGAGTGTTTGGCCGTAAACCATTTCTGCTGTTGAGCACTGAAAATCTTATTCAACCGTAATGTATTTATTACCTCGGGCTCTGGGAGCAGCTTTGATCATTTGCTTTTGGGTGGTAAGCAGTCTTAAGTTTTCGAGTACTTTCGTTAATTCGGCTAACTTGGACTCAAAATGCGTATCTTGGTCGGATGGTTTATGCCTAAATATCGATGAAGAAGTATGATTCAGGCCATCGAGTGAATCTTCCGATTCAGATTGAAAGATAAGTAAATCCATTGGTCGGTGGAAGGGAATCCACTATATCCAAATGAATGTGTTCGAATTGACTAGAGAAATCGTCCAATCAATGCCTTAGTTTGCCATTGAACTGTCGATCGTTGCCAAGATAAACAAGATTGTGTCCAATTATTTACATCTTCGTTTATACTTCGCCAGAAATAACTAGCAGCAATCATCTTATACGATTAGACTGTTACCGTTGTCGTTTGTTCGCTTGTCTGTGCCATTTGGTTGTCGGTCGGGCGGAATAGCATATTCGCATCGACGTCGTCTTTACTGTACACATGTCGGATATTCGTGATACATTAACTGATATAATCCAAGTGTCATGTCTGTCTTGGTTTACGGTCAGTTTCAGACTGAATTGCGCTAGTCAGAGGCTGATGTTCATTATAAATGGAGAAGTCCCGTATTTGGACAAAATATCTATATTATTTCTCGGACTAATAAATCGCAAGCTTTGGGAATTCCATAATGTCATATATTCGTGTCAAGTGAAGGCAGAATACCTTTAGGAATTATGTTTTGGCTGAGGGATTCGATTTCCCGTGGATGTCGTCGATATAAGTGAATACGAAATCTAGTTCTCGCGGCATTTCTGAGACTGAATAGTATACTTGTAAATTCAAGTATACCAAATGAGGTCGTGATTGCCGTTTTGGGTAAATGCTATGCTCTGACAAGATTGATTTTGTAGAAGTTCAAGCCTCCATGCAATTGCGTTGGAGAAATTTTGAATATGGAATGTTGGGTAACGATTCGGTACAGTGACCGAATTAAGTCGTCGATAGTCCCCACACGGCCAATCGATATCTTTCGTTCTTACCTTTTGGAGAAAAAGTTGCGACTTTGGCTCAAGAAGAATAGAAGAAATAATTTTAATCATTCAGCCTGAGCCTGATGCCTGAGATTAAGCCCGAATCTGAGGCTGGATCTGAACCTGAGACCGAGTCAGAGTTCGTGCTTGAGTCCGATTTCATGTCTGAGTCTAAGTCTGAACCCGAGTCTGAGCCTGAGCGTGAGTCTGAGTTTTGGTTCTGAGTCTGAGCCCGGGCCGAAGTCTTAGCCTAAGCTTGAGTCTAAGGCTCAGCCTGAATCTATAAAAAAATTTCGTTGCCGCTATTATTTGCCTTTCAACATTTTTTATTAATTTTTAAATATGTAAAGCTTTCAATAGTGTCAATTTATTACTGCGCCTAGGAAGACAAATTACATCAGTTTCAGTAACGCACAAATTTCATTAACAATGCCTCCACATAAAGGTAAAATGACGATATGTATAATTTTACCTTGTACGAACAACAAAATCAAAAATTCAACTTAAACAAATGACATTGGTGGCTCTTCAAATCTACATATGTATAAATAAAATTTGTTAAATTACCAATTTCCCTTCACATAATTAATCAAAACTAGTATAAAGCATAATATATGTAACGAGTTGCGCTAAGGATCATTAATTTTATGAGATCACTTCCCTAATAATAAAATATCGATTTGACAATAAATTTTCGGTCGTTTGCTTTTGCTTCTTTTTTATTTTGTTTTGGCGATAATTCGATAAAACATACCGAACTCTATTGTACTCGTACCCACATTCAATTTATCAAAATGGTACAAAAACATTAAAGTCGCGATGCAACATATAGGTCTATAAATTCTCCTACCTTGGTTTTATAATAAACATACGACACAAAAAATTTCAAATCAGGGATTGGTTAAATTCTATAGAATTTTGTTTAGCATATTTTCGATTCCGTCACAGACATGACTTGACCCTTTTATATTTCATTTGCGATATACCACTACCAAAAAAAAATATTTATGGATCGTTTGTTAAGCAACTGTGATCGAGCCGAAATGGAATCCAAATGGCGTAAAATTAATGAACACAACAATCAAATATTTATGATTATGGTTATACTCGTATATACATAAATGTAATCCACTTTATGCGATGCGCCCCGAAACAATAGGGTGCAATTTAAAATTTATATAAATGTCGTGAACGAAGGGTGCGATACATCATTTGAAGGGATTAAAGGATTCGATACGGTTAATATAATTTTGATTGACGACGACATATTCAATAAGCATTATTTTGTGTCACGCTTTTTTTTATAATAAAGGGTTATCCAATTCGAGGTTGATAAAGTAGAAATCTGTATACCGACATCTGTCAAAGATAAACGTCAAGTACGCTGTCATTTATTTAGTTGACATTCTGCCATTTAAGAATATGGAGCATTTAACATACGCAAATTGGGTGTTGGAAAAACAGGCCGTCGATGCTGATTTTTCGAACAAAATTTTCTTCAGTGATGAAGCTCATTTTTCTGATGGCTGATGTCAATTGGCCTCCAAGATCCTGTGATTTAACGCCTTTGGATTTCTTTTTGTGGGGCTACGCGAAAGATCGTGTTTACGCAAACAATCCTCAAACTCTTGACGAATTGAAAACTAATATTCGTAAGGTAATGGCCGAGATACCGCCCGAAATGTGCCGAAAAGTCATTGAAAATTACCGCAAAAGAATCAAGGCCTGTAAGAAGTCCCGTGGAGGACATTTGAATGATATCTTGTTTAACTAAAAATGGCAAGGATCAATCTGTAAAATGAAATAAAAATTACAATACATTCCGAATATTTTGTGTTTTTTTTAAGTTTACTTTATCAAGCTTGAATTGGATAACCCTATACTAACATATTCAATGCCATCTTAACCCACAGTACACTCATTCAGCATCTGTATTATATTAATTTGTCATATATGCATATGTAATGTGGCGCGACCTTGATTATGAAATCGAAATACCGAGTTTGACAGTGTCAAATATACAAAAAAAAATCTCACACAACACCCAGAATTTTTTTATTAAAATTATTAACAACAAAAAACCGAAAAACTCCCACCCATCACGTAACCGTTCCGCGATTGCAACATCATAATACACATAAAGCAACATGAATTCAATAACATCTGGCGATCATTTGGATGCAACATACATAGAAAATGAAAACAAAACATTTCTAGAATTCAATGCCCTTTTTATACATAACATTTGTAAAAATGTACGCCTGTCCGACTCCTCGGACGACACTTTTCCTCCCAATTAGTGAACACCAGAAAATGTGAAAGAATTTTGCCTATGAAACACCAAATTTGTTGCTCCATTTGGGAAGGCTAGGAAATTCATTGCAAAACCTAGTCCTTCTTCTTCTTTCGCTTAGTGGCCCTTATTGTTCTTGAACAACTACCAACCTGTCTATTATATGGTACTCAATCTTTATTGATTTCGCCTAGTAAGTCGACGTTACACCGGAGCCAGTCGTTATGTTAACATTTTGTGATAGGGCTTACAATTTCATAATCAAATCAAATAATTAGAATAATCTCTCTTTAATTAGTAATACCTAGCCTTATAATTATTCCGCGAATTCCTCCTCCATAACTGTGTGCCACTAAGTGTGAATGGCCTCCGGTACACCAAAAAACAATAAAATTCATATCTCAAGAGTTCGGCGAATTTGCTTGCAGTTGGTTTGTTTAGTTCTTTTAGATGAAAAAACTTCGGCAGATACTCCACCACGATCGTAGTCCTAGTGTAAAGTCCCCATAGAAGCCTAGAGTAGAAGCCTAGAGCATAGAGAAGCCTATGTAAAATTCTGCCACGGCCTTTTGAGAGAAGGGCGTAAACATTGATTGGAAGTTTTAGTATATATACATATCATTTGGTAACCTATTGACGAAGTTTGATTGCTAATTTGGGCGAATAATATGATAGTTGGCTTACTTGATTCAGCGTCTTGTGAATCACCTCATGAGCTTCATTTTGTGTGTTCGTCTTTATAGCCATCAATTTATCGTGACCCCATATTTCTCAATTTCTGATGTCACCCAACTGCACGTTCCACTTTGGTATGTGAAATTTGTATATTAAACCCGTGATCATAACGAAGTTTCAAATCCTTCTGAATCTCTGTTGGTGAGTCACAGTATATGACAACTGTAACAACCCATCGAGCATAATATTCTCGTGTACTTTTTGGTGTACTATGTCAAACCCAAATCCTTGAAAGTTTAAGCTCGCATCTTACGAAACAACCACATAACTCTATATGAGTGGTTTCTAACTATCTTGAGATAGAGGCGGAATTTTCTGGACGTTCGGTCTGACATTCTTATTCTTTTACTATAAGGTTGCGCCGGGTAATATTTAACCTTTCCGACATAAACGCGATTGGTGTCCCATTTATCTTTGGGCTACTTGTACGATGAGCAATAATAACATTTTTCGAGAAGCCTGCATTATGTAATACAGGTGCATTGGTATCAGGAGTATTTAAAAAATATTTTAATAACATACTCATGGTTTTGGGCTAGAAAATTGGTAAACTCGTCGAATTTTGCTGGATCGGGCCTACGTTCACGTTCAAGAATCATAAATCTTATCTACAGATCCTTCGTCTACTTAAGCACGTAATTGCTGTGCTCCACTGATATCACTCGGTCCATCAGTCTGCAAATGGTTGAGAGTGCATTGCACAACCCAAATGGCATTACATTGAACTGATAATCTTCTCTTTGGCCTTAGCCAGTTGAAACTGAAATTTTAGCTAACGATCTGTTTCGCAGATTATCATACTCGCAGGAGAATGTTATTAGAATACGAGGGTGGGTGAAACTTATGGTGAGTGGGAAGTATTAAATTTTTTTATGTCAACAATTTGTGTGTTGTGCGGAGCGGTTTAGGGATACGATATCTTGGTTATTAGATTGATGGTTCACATTTATTGTATACAATTTGTTATAAATTCGCACAACTTAAATGTAAACACTTAAAATAGTTATTGATGACTAATTACTAATTACACATTACTTAATAATTTCCGATTATAACTATATCTTAAAACTAAAATGTTCGTCTTATATACTAAAATTTAGAGGAAATGAAAATGTTATACAAGATACGAAAATAATTACATTTTCCGAAAATTTTCATATTTTTCATATTTTGTGTTTATTTTGTTAAAATTTAATGACCTTACTTAACAAAGCGGAAAACAAATAAATGGATTATTTTTTTCCGGTATATTACACAACATACCTCCCCTTTTGAGAGAAGTAAAGCTTCTGTGGAATACGGTTAATAGTATATTGGAATATGCTTTACTTAAGGATTGTTTGGATGTCTTCTTATATTTTAATTCTATTTTAACCTAGATTACATATAATTTACATACTTTAATTTGTTTTAAATATTGCTGTTTTTAGTAAAGTGTTACATTTCGTAATTTTTAAAGGTTGAGGTTTTCAATGTATATTTTGATTTGAACTGTATTAAAATATATTTTGTATGATATGCAGAAATTTCGAAAAATCCCAAACTTTAAAACTGCCAGCGAACTTTCCTGATATTTTTTCATTCACGAATCCAAATAAGCCATTTTGTAGATAATTGCGAAACATTGAAAATGAGACTATTGAAATTGATGTACGACAAACCGCGAAAAACATGACAAAAATCGTAAAGCTATCTTAAGCTTTATCTTGTAAACTAAGCTTTTCACGAAACATTATTTTATCAATCTTTTTAATAAAACCACATTTTGTGTTATTTGTCCCATTTGCTCTCAATTACGATCTAGACATAGTTTTTATTTTTGATGTTGAAAATCGGTAAGGCTGGTTCTGCATTGTTTTGCAGATTATTTGTTTTTCTAGAGCGTGGTTAAATTCTTCTTTGATGTGTGTTGGGATATCTTGTGTCTTGTAGAAATAGCTTTACTTTTTAAGTTATGGCTCTTTAAACGAAACATGACCGCAACAGTAGTTAATTGTTTTTCATATTCTTTTCTCTTTTTTTGTAAAACAACTTAGACAAGCAACTTGATTTAGTGCTTTCGTCTAACGTTAGAGTACACGCGGAAACAATTCTAGTTCTTTCCACTCAAACTGTTCCACCCACTTATTCTAATAACATTCTGCTATGAGTTGGGTATTGGCAACGTCGGTTATGAAGACTTCGCGACGATTAAATTTTCATAGAGCCAACGATGATAAATTGAACAAAATTGTGCAGATGGTAGGATACGAGACTATTGAACCCTTACAAGTCGGTATGAAACAATCTCGACGAGGCGTCGAACTTGCTACTTCGACTTGGAATAGCTCCATAGCCAAACATGCATAGTTATCCCAAAATTCTATCCCAGAAAACAAAAAAATCGGATAACTGGGATAATCTTATTTGGGATGAATTAAAACAAAAACCGAGGCGAGACTAACTTCAACAAGAGCAGGCAAGTTATTTATTGATTACTGTTGCCTGATTGTAATTTTTTAAAGTTCACTACAAAGTGGATACGGTGGATTTAGATCCGCGGGAAATATTCCATTCTACTAAAGAGGGTTTGAAAGACAATACTCAGTTCCTTTTAAATACCAGTAATCATTTGTCTTTGAACACATACTTTGACCCCATATCTCCCTTCTATTTTTAGAAATGTGTACTGTAGCAAAGGGCTAACCGTGGATAAAACAAAAAGTATTCAAAGTATTATGATTCGGTTAGGGCTGGGGTTTGACTGTTTAAATCATTTGAGATTCTTCGAGGACCCAAACGGAATAACGGGTTCGAAGTTTTTCTTCAAGGCTACTATAAAGTATATAAATCAGATTATTTTGCTGTACAAAGGAGAGCTATATCGTAATCAATCTTATAATTCGAGTAATCATCGTTTTAAAGCAAGGATTTCACCGTACTAATCGAATGGTTTATCAAAAATCAAGTGTAAAATGGCCCTGAATAAACCGACAGTATATCTGAGGGGCTCCAATTGCTTTTTTTAGAATAACGTATTAGGATTTATTTAATTTTATTGCTGACAATGATCTATAATGGTTCCTTCGATATTCTTTTACTAGACCTGTTCAGATCTAGTGTTCTTTACTAGTCCCGAGAGGTACGCAAACCCTTTTCCTTTGGCGCGCTTATATGAAATAAAGCGAACACTTTTGACAACAAACAACAATGAATCAAAATATATGATAGAGCTTATTCGATTCAAGTGAACAACATTAGTATTCGAATACTACAATCATTTGCTTCGCAAATATGTCAAACAAACTGCTCAACAGTAAAAATTCCAGGAGCATGATGGAACTTCAGTAAATTATTTTTCCAAATTTTCATATGAAGTAAAAAAGAAGAAAGGTGACATACAAAGCCATCAATTCAGCTCAGTTGCTTTCGATATACAGTTGAAAATTATGTGCTTAAAACATTAATTAAATTTATCTATTCATTTAACTATTTAATTTTAAAATTGACGTTTTTGTTCAAAACTTATTTCCTATCTCCAAATATCATTTTTTACGACAAGTAATACTGGCCAGTACGCCAATGCAAAAGAAATAGAACCCATCACCCAACACCAATAGAAAATCTTTAGGTATCAATGGTATTAGCGAAGTGAAAATATTTCCTTTTCTCCCTTTGCAGTCAATATAGTTGCTACTAACATACTAACACATTCGTTAGCAACTTCTTCATTATCAGACATACTCCGTCACGGAGCCCGGTTCATTTATTTTATTAAGTTGTTTAAATTGCTCATAACATCATTTGTTGGTGCTAGAATCGCTTCCGGCATCCAGCTCTGATTGAAATAATGAAGGAAAGAGATATACATAGGTTAACATTAACATTAATTGTTTTCCGATGGATGAGTTCATTTTATAAAAATTTGGAGGAAAGATTACATTCCAGACGACTCGACGTGCAAACGGCCTCCTCCAATTTCCCGAAGCTAATATTATGTTTATAATCTGCTTCTGACTTCTTCTCTAAATGATTTTTTCCAATTAATTGAATTTTTTAATTTCATTTGCCGGCGTTGGGAATGACTGCGAAATCGCCACAGAGAATAATCAGAACTCCTATAACCTCACTATTTCCTCTCATATACTCCATTGTAAATTGATTTCTTGGGTGCTACAGCGTGTATCCTAAATAATTACCTTACATATTTGGAGACCTTGCGCCTGGCGAAATGTTTTCTTAATTTTGCATTTAGGGTTAAGTATATCGCATATCTGGTAGTAATTTTGGGGCAAAAAGGACTGTTTATCCTCCATCCATGAGAAGAAGCGATAACAAGAGTTACTTCACTTCGAGTCCGAATTTCGTGCCCTGTAATACAAATATTCGTTTAAAATGATGTTCCCGCGCTTTCTAGAGCGTCAAGAAAAATAATCCTCCTTGTTCCTTTCTGTTGTGATTTAGCAATGAATTTTTGACTTATTCGCATATCTGCCACTCTACCCGTGTATTAGCCCTTATGCTATTGTCATTTCCTTCTTAAAAATCCTCACTCATGGCTTCCCTATATTTCCTCCACAAACTTTTGAAATTTGTTGGACTGCATGTCTGGGGAGGAAATTTTGGTAACTCTGGTTGTTTCAGTGTAATTTCTCAGTTTTAGTAATTAAAGAGAAAGCAATTGAACCATTCCCCAAACTTCGTTTTTCGAAAGCAACTAAGTAAGGGAACTTCAAAATAAATTATTGGTTACTTGAGAAATGAAGTATTCTGTTTAGCCCTGTTTCCTGTTTTGCTGTGTAGCCCTTTAGCTACAGACAATAAACAGTGACAATGGAGCTCAATTCAAAACTCTCTTGAAAGTATTGGCCATAAATGATTATCTAATGCAGCAGAACGAATAAATCATTCGGTGCTAGCAGCTATTCGCGCTTAAATTGCGGAGAAGCAGAACAAATGGGATCACCTTATTGACCAAATAGTTTCAACATTACGCAACAAATTGCATGAAACTATTAAAAACGTTCAATGTGGGTGGGGCAAAGGGTTTACGTACGTACACATCCACAAAATTTATTTTCCCGAGCTAGGCTCGGCCTAACAAAGCATTTGTGTTTCGTAAAATCGGAACAGTAAATTATGAATTAAAAGATAAAAATGATAAATTAATTGGAATTTCTATAGTAAGAACATACAAGTGTAATGTTGATTGAGTATCTTCAGGATCCAGCTATTTCTTTACATACATTTTTAGCCCAGAAAATCCTGTGCTGTTCATCACAATGTTCATGTTCGATAGAATTTAACACAAAAATTTGAATGTAAAAAATTATCCAATTACAGGTAGCAACGAATAGGATCAATTCTTACCATTTCACTACATCTTAAAAGATTGCTATTATATGCAAAACGAATACAAAGTGCAATTTTGAATTGCCGGAATTAATTATTTCGAATTATCACGATCAGTAATTTTTCAGATTTTCGATATTCCAATTCATCTTTCTCAGATTAATTTCGATTGATTAATCAGACTATAACTATGTAGGACGATATGACCAACCTAATCACAACTTCACAAATTTGGCTGAAATCCAAGAAAATTCTGCACTCAATGCCACATTGGGCCTCCCTCAACGGTGGATTCTATTTCAAATCACAACGGCGTTCCGCTGCTTTGATAAACTGCAAGAGCTTGAACCCAGAGTGTGAGGAGAGCTGAGCGACGTTCAAAAATCTGTAACTAAGAAACCGGAATCTAACTTGAAGGCTGAACAACCGCAAACAAAAGGAATGATGTCGTCTACCTCTGCAAGACAATCATCACACAACGATCCACCAGAAAGTCCCATTCTTTCTAAATGGAGTTTGCAATGGCCATGACCCATAAGAATTTTGACCAACACTCGTAGCTGGTTCTCCTTTAGAGACAGAACATACTTAGTTAAGCTTCATAAATAAAATTTTCGTCTTCCGGCAGGTAGAGAAAACAAGGCTTTCTCAGCTTCGTAGTGAACGTAGTTCTTAGATAGATTTCTTGCCATTGTTAAAGCTCAGCAGAGCTACAAACTAAGGTTCGATCAAATCCAGACGTGAACCAATCCTAGCCAAAAAATCATTCACTACATTTCTCTCAATATCACAATGAGCCGGCCCCCATATTAATTTGTTGCAAGACAGGCGACTAATAAAATGTTTACGGTCCTTAGCCGGTTTGAAAGCGGTCACAGGATTCTGTAATACATTGAGCACAGCTTTACTACCCGAACACAAAACAATATTTTCATCTGAAACCGCGAGGTTCATCAATCGCACACAGCGTGATAATAATCAACTAGACTGCCGTAAGGACGTATATCAAATGTAGAACAGTTGGTTCCAAAACCCAAACCTAATTCCGAGTTAGAGCCGTCTGCGAAGAAAACTTACAACCCAGACACCCAAGATATTGAAAATTTGTCTAAATCCAATAAGACCGAGGATGTCCCACGCCCCAATGCATCTCAGTCTGAACGCGGCGCAACAAGCCGTACCTAGAATGAAAGACTATAGTGGGAGTAGGAACAAAATGGTTTGCAAAGTGACGTTCAGAGTAGAGGACATAGCACCAATAATAGATGTGCGTACCATACGTTGTAGACTGTTCAGTTTCGCTAAATAAACAACAGCATTTTGGGAGACAAACCCAATGACTCCAAATACCAGTTCTTCTACATTGCCAAAAAAAGACAGTGACATTGTCTGATCTGGTAATCCTTTCCCTAGAAAGTGAAGGAACAGAAATTTCACCAATGTTTCTTCGTCTAGTTCTCAAAGCATCAAATAGGATTGTCTAGTGTTGCCTGAAACAGTGATGAATAGATGATCAGTATAGGTCTGAGTATTAAAGCCAGATTGGTGTAGTTTAATATGTAAGTCATCAACCACCAATATCCTTTAGAAAGGTGACAAAACACCCCGTGGGAGCAACCTTTGAAAACTTTAACGAATACTGAAGGACAAACCAGCTCGACCTCACGAATGTGAGACATGAACAAGAATTCAATCCGTGCAACGATGGTTTGGTTAGCAAAATTTATGCATGCCTCGATTTTGGTAGAAAAGGTGGAAGGCACTTGCAATATCCAGTTACGTGCCCACGATAAACTCTTTAATGTTAAGCGATCTTTCGGTTCTGATTTGAGAAAAGATTGAGAAAAGTTGAGAAAGAAGGAACTAATAGGACTAAATGCTGTAGGGTCAGTGTAATCCGACCTACTAGCATCTGGGATGAAAATAATATTGCTTCTGCTCCAAGCTTCCGGTTGGTTCAATCACAAATCAATGTAAGCTTCTGCCTTATACGATGCAAAGGAGAAAATATTTCAGCGCCCGACTTCGAGCAAGGTCGCTGTAAAATGAGTTGTCAACTTTCGGTTCACCGAAATCAGCAATCTCAGAGCTAATACAAGCACAACCGGGAATGTGAACAGTCAGTAGTAATTCTGAAATTTCCCTATTAACGGAGGTCAGCCTAACATCAGGGAGCCGCAGTACATCCGGTCTACAAAAATCAATCTAAAACAGAGTCATATTAAGTTTAGCATGCCAGAATGACTCTTAACTTTTCATAAAAGCTATTCCGAGAAGCGGAAATTCCCTACCAGTGAATCTTAAATTTTTTTTATATTCTCTTTGTGCTGCAACAAATCCTAATCATTCCTAAGGTTAGACCGAATCTTTCATTTGGTAATGAGAGGGTAAGATTTTTCGAGAGATAAATTCATAGCTTTCGTCAAAGACGATGCTAGCAATGCAATGCATCAGCCGAACGGATCTGACCCAGTGAAATTATCAGAGGTACGAGCTTAAAAGAGAATATTTCCCAATTGTTTAGCTTATTACGGTACGGTTTAAGGAGTGATACACCTGTGGTCTGAGGATGAGAATATCATTAGTTACTTTCCAGTTAAATATCAAGTGAGTAATTGACATATTCACAAAAGTTGACTCACACTCTTTGTTGAGGATTTCAAGTTCAGCAGTACTTAGATAGTTAGACAGAAACGAACCCCTAATGATAATATTGGAGCTGCCGCATAATGAGTGAGCGAACTCTTCGTGAAACAGCATCATAAGGAAGATAAACTGATGCTACTACCAGTACATGAAATCGAGGGTGGCAAGCATAGCCGTAACATCAGCTGAGCTACATTCGGTGTAATTAAATGTTCAATTAAAAATTTTGGACTTCCAAATTAAGTTTTCGACGTGTTTTTCTGATGAAGTTGAAGAACAATTTCTTATTAATAGCATTAAATTAGTCTAATTATAGGCGATAGCCTATTTTCCTTAGTATATCGTAATATTCTGCTGGATATAAGATCTGCTAACCTTAAGGAAGTCAATTGCCAAAAATAAAAAAATTGTGCCAGCTAAAATAAAAAATTTGAAATATCGATTTCATTAGCGTAGCTAAATTCTCTAAATTTCAAGCACGCTGAGCGATTTAATTCAGGAACTTGCATTAATTTTTTGAGATAAAAATAACGTGGATCAAATTCTTATTTTACCTGCATAAATAAATTAAATTGCCTGTACATTCAACCATTAACCCACAACTAAAATATCGTTCAGTAGCGCCTGAACGACGCTAAGATGAGATTTGAGTTTCGACTAGTTTACATCAAATACGAGGAGCACCTGATTTGCACTGAAATTTTTGTTTCAGAGTTCACTCTGTACACGGCGGCTTTGTGATTGAGAGTGCACACACATTATGCGGTTGATGAATCAAAACTCTTCGATCTAACACACTAACCCTCAGGCAATATCCTATGGCAATACCGTTTTATCCGAACTGTTCCAAAAACTGGGTATCATCAACATATTTTTTCGCAATTACACAATACTTATCCCGTCTAACTTCATATGTGGGAAAAGTAAAAAAAACTCACTAACGAACGATTATTATTGTTAAAAACTTTTATTTTATGGTTTATAATAGTTGTCAGCAATATGATCAGCTGAGTCATGAGATTTATACAGAAACGTATAAATAACCAGATTAAGAACAACATAAAAGGAGAATAAAAAAAATTAAAAATCAACATTGATTTTACCTTATCGACCAATCGTGCATGAATCACACATCATATTCCTGACAACGATGGTGTTTTCGCTTGACATGCCCTCTATGACATTTTGCTTTATACTGGGAATCCTCGTCATACGCGTACCTAGAGTTTTGGGAAACATGAAAAAAATAATATATTTTATTTTGTTATGGGATTGGTTACAAAGTCATTGAGATTCAAGAAGTAATTGAAATATTTCTTTTATACTCGCATATACTTAGAAGATTGTGAGAAGAAAACGATGTTATGTGAACGGGTCAAGTAGATACGGTATGCACATATACAGTGCGCTACGTAAAACCGCACTCTATACGACAAAATCTTTTTAAAAGCAAAACAATAAAACTAATTGTACATAAACCTCCTCCTATATGGATGTTCCATTTAGTCTTATGTATATATTGTGTACATATACGTACTTTTTTATGTACACAAAATTTTATGTACACAAACGCAACCGACTAAATTGAATCTTAAAATAATTTCTTATTTATCATAAGATAAAAAATAAAATTGGATAAATTAAACATAAAAATTATGTTCATTTTGTTGTTTTATGTTTAACATATATAAAAACAGTAAATTAACGTAAGGCAATTTATAATACACTGTAGAGTGTATAACATTTTTTTTGTACTCGTATATGTATAACCCCGTAAGAATAACATTCAGATTTCTGTTAAGAAAACTATCCAACAACAAGAAAAATCTGCAAATTTTCTTATGCGTTAAACATGCGCGCTGATTGGATTTCACAATCGCGGTCCGTAACAAAATATATCAATACTTAAAATCGAATTCTCTTGAGATTTCTAAAACTTGTTTCTTATACGTATACTCATACAATTGATAACAATTGTGTTGATTAATTAAAATTTAATTGAATTGATAAGAATCACAAAAGACATTAACACTTTTTTTCTACATAAACATAATTTAGTTGTTGTAGTGCGGTTGTTTAAACAGTTGTCTTGCACTTATTGTTGCTCGTTTCAGCTTTTCTTTACACAACAAAAAGATATAAAATTGTTCTGCATGCATTCATGCATATACAAGTGCGATCATGTCATATACATAAATGGGATTTTTTGTTTTCATTTTTTAATTAAATTAACAACTAAAATATACTTATTCAATCTTGATAAAATTTAAAATTATATAAAGTAGAAAGAAAAAAATTAAATTAACACAATAATTATTAAGAAATATAAATTAAAGATCTGCTTTGAATTAACATAGTGGAGGGCAGAGTTTAATATTGCATTGATAGTTAATGCGTTAGTGATCGTGGTCCCCTAAAATTCGCAAATAGCGATCAGAGTAATCTTTTTTGTTTCTATCGATAAAACCGATCTCTTCTTGACATTCTTTAAAATGTTTCGCCTTTCCCCTTCAATTTATAATGTAGATTAATATTCTTACGAATTTCTCCTGTCAAACGAACGTTTTAACGAAAAGTGTAGCTCCACAATTTAATGAAAAGTGTAACTACTTAAAAGTGTAGCAATTTAAAGTGTGTGTTTAATTTCAGATGGCACAATACCATCTTACCGCTGGTGAGGGCTCACTATTTCTGAATTAAAATTTTTTGAAAACTAGTTTTGTTTAGTGATTTGAACGTTACTGATATAATTTCGTTCTGGCTTATTATTGAGAATTTAGTCCTTTATAAAGGGTTTTTCAATAAGAGCACTTCAACTTTTTTTTTGAATAAAACACAAACTGTTCGACTTTTGAACTAACTTTTTTTTTATTATCGAATTTGAACATATACATTTAAGTATGAAACTCGATTTCTTTTGCATGACCACCGCGTGCACGTTTTACGAAGTTCAATCTTTGAACCCAATTTTCGACCACTCTTTCGCATGAATCGGCCGAAATTCCAGCAATTTCACGATCTATATTGGCTCTGAGCTCTTGCAACGTCGCCGGCTTATTGACATAGACCAATGACTTCACATAACCCCAAAGAAAATAATCTAGAGGTGTCAAATCACACGAGCGCGGCGGCCACTGGACGGGCCCATTTCGCGAAATAACACGCTCATCGAACTTATTCTTCAATAACGCGATTGTATCGTGTGCTGTGTGGCATGTGGCCCGTCCTGTTGAAAGCACATGTCGTCCAAGTCCATTCCATTCAATTGCGGCCAAAAAAAAAATCGTTTATCATATCGTGGTATCGATTTCCATTAACAGTAACGTGGCGATCGTTATCCTCGATGAAAAAATATGGCCCAATGACGCCGCCGGCATGTAATCCGCACCAAACAGTGACTTTTTCGGGATGCAACGGTGCCTCATGAATCACGTGTGGGTTGCTTCCTGCCCAGTAACGCATATTTTGCTTGTTGACAAATCCATTTAGCCAAAAGTAAGCCTCACCGCTGAAGATGATTTTTCGGTGAAAATCGGCATCATTTTTGATTTGCTCTTGAGCCCAATTCACGAATCGGCGTCGCTTCAAATGGTCAAACGGCTTTAGTTGTTGTGTCAGCTTGATCTTATACGGATGTAGGCCATGATCTTTACGTAAAATTCGCCACAATGATGTCACAGAAAGGCCCAATTGTTGCGAACGTCGTGTGAGCGACACATTCGCGTCTTCTTGAACTGAAGCCCTGGCGGCTGCGATGTTTTCCACACTTCGAGCACTTCTTGCTCTCGAGGGCACCGGAACATTATGTAGCGAAAACGTAGACTCAAATTTTGCCACTATACGGTCGATTGTCGAACGGGGTGGCTTGTTAAATGGACCGTAAAATGGCCGTAATGCTCTTAAAGTAGCAGCAACAGAACGATTATTTTGATAAAAAATTTGCACGATTTGCAATCGCTGTTCACGTGTGTAGCGTTCCATGATGAAATGTATACTAATGAAGTTTCCAAATGACAAAAGATTAATAAAAAATATGGCGTCGTTCGCCGTCCCTATCGGAAAAAAGTTGAAGCGCACCTGTTGAAACACCCTATATATAAAAAATAAGTGTTTACAATTAAAATTTATTTTAGTGCAAAAAATGTTGTATTATTGAATTTACCCGTATATGTTACTATTTGACAGTTCATTCCATTGTTTACAAGCGTACACCAGCATTTTTTGTGGGAAATATTCAGAAAAAAACTTATTGGCTGGAAAACCACAGCTGCGGATTGTTAACTAGTTAAAACATCTGCATGTGAATAAAATGTTTGTGTATCGCACCATAAATCGTTATAACGATACTGGCAGCACTGCAAAACGCCATGGTGGTAGACCGAAACACACTACAACATCGCCGGATATCATTTGGAAGGTAAAGGCCAAATTGGCTCGGAATCCGCGCCGTAGCGGCAGAAAAATAGCTCGTGAGGCGAACATTTCGCTCGAACGGATGCACCACATATTGAAAGATCATCTTGGACTAAAGGTCTTGAAATTCCATAAAACGCATGGTCTCACCGATGCTCAAAAAAAGGTTAGAGTGGAAAGAGCAAAGGAATTGTTACGCTTGCATGAAAGTGGCGATTTGCCGAATTTGGTTTTCTCCGATGAGTCACCGTTCGTTATTGAGCAATATGTGAACAAGCAAAACGACCGGATTTACTTGCCCGGCCGTTCTACTGAAAATATGGACCAACGGATGGCCACTCGAAACCAAACCAAGCGCCGCCGATGGTGATTATTTGGGCCGCCGTAACGACCGAAAGCCGTTCACCGCTCGTTTTTTTTTACCGTGGCATCAAGATGTATGCTCAAATTTATCGGGATCATGTGTTGCAGGGAGCGTTGAAGCCTGCAATACAAAAAACATTTCGGCCGCAGAGCCTAGACATTTCAACAGGGCTCGGCGCCGAATCATAAAGCGCGCGTCAATCAAGATTGGCTGAGAAACAACGTTCCGCGGTTCATTTCCACTGCCCAATGGCCACTAAATTCACCGGATGCAAATCCGCTAGATTTCTCGGTTTAGGGTATTTTGAAGAGCAAGGTTGGGACAAAAAAAATACCAAAATAGGCCAAAACACCGCAGAGCCACTTTCGTGCTGCATGCAATAGCTTTGTCGGCCGTTTGAAGGCCGTAATCGCGGCTAAGGTTGTTCAAATCGGAAACTGGTAATGCAATTCGAAAATTTACATATTTGTGAACATTTTTTACTTTGATTCAATTCATCAAAAAATAAAAATTCTGTGGCGTTTTGTTTTGGTAACACTTCGTGTCAGCGACCCTGTACATTACAATTATGATATTTGTGCAGATCGATGCCTAGTTGATGTTGAACTAGACAGATTCGGGGCCACCTACTTGGAATCATTCTTCCTCTCGTGTAGTTGGATCTTCACATTTTCAGCATCTTTATCTCTTGTTCCAATTTATCGGTATCTTGAAGCGTTATGTACTGTGGATGATTATGTCGGACTGGGCTATCTTTAATCCGGGTGATGAACTTCTTTAAGTGACTAGATTCAGCTAACGTATTAACCGATCTATTGAATCCTTTTTCCGAATGGTTAGAATAGGATCCGATTGCAACGATATAAAAATTTGCATTCCGTTGCACACAACCAGCTTTGATTTTTACTATGCCTGATCCTTGAAGGTTATACGATTTGCTTTCATGACCGCATATTACATCGACTATTGTTTTATTGTGAATGGCATATAGCCACTGATTGTTGGCATTAAGTTTTATCCAGTGATGGAACATAATTCCTCAAGATTCATCTTTCGTTGTAGGATTGCCACCTCGCACTGAGCTTGGCTGCTCATGATGTTATATATTGGCGATATTTCACACAAAAATCTTCTTCCTTGAAATGATTGACAATTTTTTACTTGCTCTCTAGTCATTAGTGCGAGCTGTTCCCGGTGAGCATCTATTGCTAAATATTCTGCCTTGGTGCCGATGTAAGACCGCGAATTCTTGTGTTCGATATTAGGCACTGGAAAAACGGCTAACAATGTGTACTCCCGCGTAAATGATAATGGAATGGTGAGTTCTACTATAATGTTTCTTGGAGTTACTCTACTGCGTATCTTCATGCTATGATATACGTGAAGAAGATCCGGAATGCCATGCCCAGGTATGGTGATCGTTGATGGTAAAATGCAAAATGTTCTTGTGTGCATTATGGATTACGTCAAGTAAGGCTTGTTGCGTGTCCTCCAAATTTTTCAATATTAATATTAATTCAATGCTTGAAGTTAATATTAAACGAATTTGCTTCATGGTACGAATTGAGTTATGCTTTATTAGCTTAACTGTGTTGTCTATTATTGTGGTATGATTCCTTATCAGTGCCTTTAATTGATGCTGATCATTGTTTATGGCTTCAAATTGATTTTCATATTCTCTTGCTTTACGTGCTGTAAGAATCCCAAACATGTCGCCTAACGCAACGCCTATTGTGTCGCCTAAACCTCGTTTTGGTCAGCGCACTTCCTTGTTGCTGGCTACTAATAATCCATTATCTGCCTCCAATTTGTTGAACTGCCATTGAATTTGTTCAAGAATTAATTCGCAGTTTATTTCAACCACGTCTATGCATGACTTCTGCAGTTGACTTTGCGCGGTCTTGAATGCTTCAATTTCCTCCCAGTAATTATTAGTGGCATATTATAATACATTATTAGTAACCATTTTATGGCTACCACCTCGAGTCCGCCTATTGATTCAAAGTGTATGCCTGTAGAATGGTTGAATGGAGTAATCTATGTTGGCCTGAGCGAGTCCCAAAATGCAACACATGGACAACGTCGCAAGCATCAGATGTTTCCATTTGCTCTAGTTTTTCACTTGTCGATGAGGTTGCTGCCGCAGAATCCTCTCGAAATTCTTGAATATTTGCGACTCCTGCTTTTCTTCACTCTGGTTGGCTTTCATGGGCATTAGATACTTTAAATGTACACAATTGGCCGCTTGAAGGTATTGTTCTCGCACTTCACTGTAGCTACTCGAACTAAATCATCGCTTCCGGCATGTGTCTCGATAATTCGCCATAGTTTCCAACGTGTGGTAGGTTGTTGGTCATCCTTTAGTAACACCAAGTCGTTGATCTTTAGGTTCGGTTGGCTACATTTCCATTTAGTTCGTTGTTGTAGTTGGTGGAGATATTCAGAGGACCATCTTTTCCAAAAGCCTTGCACCATTTGCTCAACAAGGTGCCATCTTGTTTTTAAAGAGATGTTACTTGTATCAGCGACCGTTAGTGACTTGAGCGAATCACCTATCAAAAAATGTCCTGGTGTTAAAGCTGATAGATTTGTTGGATTATTGCTCAGTGGAGTTAGCGGTCGAGAATTTATAGATGCCTCGATTTGTGCTCCTCAAAGGTGAGGGTTGCTTCTTCTATGATTATTTTAAATGGAATTTGTTAGATTTAATGCCTGCTTCCCATATGCCGCCGAAATGGGGTGTCATGGGCGGTATGAAATGCCAATTGGTTTCGTCGTTGGCTATCATAGTGGCGATCTCGTCCGGTAATGTGGTTATTGCGCGATGGTGTTCTTTTAACATTACTTTGTTCGCTCCAACGAAGTTTGTCCCATTGTCAGAATAGATATCCGTGCATAATCGTCTCCTGGATGTAAATCGTTTGTAAGCAGCAATAAATGATTCGGTTGTTAAATCGCTTACAATTTCAATATGTATAGCTTTTGTTACCTTATGTATAGTGCAATGTAACCTTTGTGAGTTTTGTGACCTCTTCCCTTGGTTATTCTTACTTGAAGCAGCAGATGGTAAGTTTCCCATTTGTTGCTGTGTAAGATGCTGTTTGTTACGAAAGCAAATAATCCATTTTTGAATTACTCGACGTACGGCACGTTTACCGTCAATAATCCAATATTTGTCTCTTAAATGCGACAATGTTAGTTGGGCACCGTAAGGTACCGTATGTAAGGTACTGATATGAGCATTTTCTATAAATCTTTGTGTTACAATGTTGTGTTTATCCAGGATGATGGGGTTTTTGCTGGACCTTGATAATGCAGAATTTTGAAGTCGTCCATTTAATCTTAACAAGCCATTTTCATCTAAAGTTGGATTCAATGATAGTAGCTTGCTTCTTTTGCTAATTTGTTTAGCCTGGTTAAGACAGCTAATTTCATTAGAAAAATGTTGTTTTGTAATGCCTTGAGAATTGTTGTTTCCGCATCCCGAAGTTCTATACCTGTTAGCTGCTTATGATTATTGCTGCCGTGCTAGACATAGTTCATGAATCGTTTACAGTTCGCGACTATGCGTTTTAATCTGTTGTATCTTCTCTGCTTATTGTCATTAGTTTTGAAGTTTTCTCTTCTAATTCTTCACGATGATGTGTATAAGTAAGTGAAGACCTGTTGAATTCCTTCCAACTAGTTATATTTTGTCGCAGAAAGTTCGGTCATTCTCATCATAATTTGTTGTTTGTTAGTGTGGATGGTGGTGCGCCTCGTGAAACTATATCAGCTGGATTGTCGCCTGATTTTACGTGATGCCATGTTGTGGTCGGTATCAAGGATTTTACTGCAGAAATTTTGTTTTCTGGTATCGAATCTACCTCTATGAGTAATTTCAATTGATCTTCAATGCCTTTAGTAGCTATCATTGTTGTTGGTTGGTTTGTTCTGGTGCCGCCTCTGCTGCATATTATTATGTATCCGATTTCAGTTTGTTGTGCCATTGGTTCTAATCCTCCTCCTATTATGATGTTGTTGTTTATGATTGCTGGATAATGCACCAAGTATGAGATCAATTGGTTGTGACTTGTTATAATAAGAATCGGCGAGTTGCATTTGTTTGAGATGGGTCCAGCATCTTGCATCAAACTGAAAGTTTATCAAATATCAAGGCTTCGATATTTAGTTGAAACTCGATTGCAAATCTTGGCAAGATTTGTATATTGATTGTATGTTTACAATCATCTGCTCTATTTCCTCTTATATCGGAGATAGAAACGTTGACCTTCTTTTTCTTAAGGTTGAGTACGCTAGCGGCATTTGATGAGATTTATGTCATCCGTGATCCTGGATCGATTAATTCTCTTAGCAAGATCTGATTTCCCGTGCAAGTTGTGGCTTTAACTACTGCGGTTAGTAACAAAATTTGTCTCTGTTGATTTACTATGAGGGTTTTCGCGTTTTTAACTCCGGTTCCGGCATTTTATAATGCGTTATTGCAGTGTAGTAGAGTGTTATGTGACCCTTTATACACGAGGCATGGTTCTGCCTGACAATATTTACTTTGGTGACGGTTTAGGCAACGTATACAAAGGCTTGCTGCATTTATTAGCCTTGATCTTTTGAACTATTGACATTAATCCCAATTGTGTCGTTCCTTACAACTATTTACCCAACATGTTCTGCTTGCTGTGGTTGTATAGGCCCGTTTTAGCGGTGGTATGTACTGTGGTCGGGTTGTCGTTTGTTTGTTGCTGTCCATGGCTTCTATAGGGATTGAAATCTTTTTTCAAGGAATTTGAAAACTTCGTCTAGCTGTGGAATATCTCCAGGTTTTTCTATGAATATATGATTCATAGAGCCTGATGGATTCTGGGTCCAGTTTTTTTCATTAAATGAAGCTGACGAATGCTTCAAAAGACGAACTTATGTTGAGCCGATTTATGTTATGCAGAATTTCTTTTGCTGTATCGTGCAAGTTCTTTACCGCTTGTGCGGACGCCGTTTGAATTGCGTGATAATAACGCCCTGAATTGATGGTTGGCGAGTAACCTCGCGTTGTTATATCTATTTTGTATTATGCTCCAGGCTGTTTGGTAATTGTCACCTATTTTTTTTCGATGACTTATGAGCTGAGCTGCTCCTTTTTGTAGGTGTGATTTTAAATATGTCATTTTCACCGTGTCAGATATTTTGTTGTTTTGATGAATCATTTCGGTGAATATATCGTTAAATGTTTGCCATCGGTCATATTCACCGTAAAAGTTTGGTAGTTCTATTTTTGCCAGTTTCATCTGGACTGATTCTGACATAGTTGTATTATCGCCGTGAAATCGTTGTAACGATTATTATGGTTTCTACTTTTTCTTGTAGCTGGCCAAAATAATATTTTTTGAAGTAGTCAGACGTTTGCTCGTCTTCTTCTGTTTCTATTAAGATCACAGTGTGTTGGTTTGCTACTTCTTGGATGTCTTTTTCTAGTTGTTTTAATTTTATATTTCTATATTCTTTGGATATGTTGTTAGTCTCCAATGAATAATTGATTGACGCCAATTTTTGATACATTTGGCGCATGAGGACATCTTGCCGTTTGAATAGCTTTTTGTTGTTGATATCTTTGGTTGTCGTTGCCTTTTCATCTGAACTGGTTTTTTGCTGTTCAGTTTGCCTTGTTGAACTCGTTGATGCGGTATTTAGGCGTTCACGAATATCCGCTATCAATTTGTGGTATACGTCTGTGACTTTCTTCCGTCTTTCCATATATGCATGGCACTTTTCTAGAGGTGCGGTCAAGGCCAGAATTTTCTCATCATTATCGACGTAGTCGTTATAAATCGTCTTTAGAGTTGTCAACCTTTTTTCCAAATATGTCATCGTTTTCCTATCCTCCCCGTCTTTACGGTATTTTATTTCCATTTGGACGGTTTTGTCATCTGCTTCATTTTGTTGCTGGAGTATGCTTTCCATTTTTGTTGTTATTTTGATATGTACAGGTGCTTTACTTAAGATTTGTTGTTGTTCTGAAGTTTTGTTTGTTTACTTAGCGATGCCGGTTGTTTTAATGGCTCGAAGGACCCATGTTTAATTTCAAATTATATTGAGCTTACCGCTGGTGAGGGCTCACTATTTCTGAATTAAAATTTTTTGAAAACAAAACTAAAACGTTACTGATATAATTTCGTTCTGGTTTATTATTGAGAATTTAGTTCTTTATATACAAAAAATAAGTGCTTGTAATTAAAATTTATTTTAGTGCAAATTATTGAATTTATATATCACTAGCCAACTTATATAATAATTCTAAAGGTAATCCAGTATTTTTTCCTCCTGTTTCTTAAGTGAGAAATAGAATTGAAATGGAGACTTTTGAAAGTTGAAAAACTGAACCCTTTTAAGATCCAAGGAATTATTTTTTTTTATCATTAGGGCATTAGACGTTTCTTAGCAAATAAACCGTTGTCCGAATATAGAGCTTTGCCTTCAAATTTTTCGCATGTGCTCAAGGTATTGTGATGATTTACTTTATATAACAGCGCGAGAGGTGTAAACCGCCCATATTATTTGGACGCCTAATTTACCAATACGTTAGATTATCAAAATGGAGATTGGTCGCACCATACACTATAAATACGTCTCGCCTATCCAAAACTACTCCCGAGAAAAGCTGCGGTAGTACGTCACTAGCAAATTTTAACCTAGATCACCTGTAACTGTACAAATCACTTTAAACTTTTTTTTTAAATATTTATTTGCTTATATTGTACATTTTATTATCCGACTTTATGCTAATTATCATCATCATTCTTTCTCAAGCCAACTCATCAAACAATGTAAGATAAATTTTTGTTTTAAGATGAATACATACAAAAAAAATGTGAAAAGATTAAATTTTTAATAAGAAAAAGATTGTTGTCTTGAAATTTGATTCAGATTCATTATTTTGTAATTGCAAGCAAGCAAAAAAAAACAGTATGGTAACACATTGCCTCCCAAAGTAATTTATGTTCCTATAATTTAACATAAATCCACATCGTTTTAGCTACGTACGTATACGAATGTAATTTGATGTGTGACGGAAGTAATACTCGTGTTAATTTCGTAACTATTTAGTACCCCCAGACAGTGGGTGGCTAACGATTAATAAATTAAATAAATTCCAAAACTATTTTATAATCAATAACTATTTGTTGTATGCTCTAATTCTTCGTTTTGATCTTATTTCTCGATCGAATTGAAAATCAATGAGATGGAAATTTATGTTGGAATTTTATGTATTGAATAGATGATGAATATAGTAAATGCACATTGAGTATTCTTAAAGTATAGAAAATTCAAGGTTCAACCCAACCCTCTTTTGATAAGGTTCGCTCGCGCAAACATTAAACAAACCACAATATCCAATTATCTGTTATACCAGCCTCTTCTCAATTTCATATCATCCACTTAACCAATTTTCCGTATTCCGTCATTTTAAATGAGAATATTTGTTGTTGTTGTTGCTGTATTATGCATTTTCGATTCGATTTTCTGTGGGAAATCGAAAAAAAAAATATGTCGTCTTACTGTCATGTCTTCTTGTATAAATTTAAGTAGAAGAAAAACTCTTTAACTATACATTTTATTGATGTGCACTCTCATTTGAATTCAATTAAAAATCATTTTATGATAAATACCATTTTTTGTACTTTTTGTGTTCTCCTTTATACTAATAATAATACTTGCATATTTTTCATTAAGACAATTTGATTGTTTCTTGTGCTGCAGAAGAAAATAAATGAATTTCAGCAACATCTTGAAATGATAAATTTGCATATTTTTCAATTTTTCCTTTCTATATCTTCCTCTCGTTACCCACCTCGCGTGTGTGCATCTCATTTTCCATTTCGCGATTTATTCGATTTGAAATTATTTCTGCTAATGTTGGCTTTGTATATACACGAGAACTTGTTACTTTAAGCGATAGCTCTACATAATAAAACTCTCGTAACATAAATAAAAATTTATGAATCGCAATGAATCAAACACATTCCAATTTGTGAATATTTTGTAATCTTTTGTGTGAAATATAATCGTTTGTTATCTAGCTTACGAAAAGGAAAATTCCAATGTACTAAGAGACAAATTGACACCTAGCTATAGTCAACACAACTAGTTGTGGTTTTATACTATTAAGCCGATTTCTTAACAGAATTTGGAGTGAAATTGTTCTGAAGGGTGAAAATTTTACAAATTAAATTTCCAAATTAACAGCTATCCAGATCCAATCGGTGTCATAGAAATTGTTCCAGCAGTCATAATGGAACGATAGCCTCATACTCATAATCCCCGAATCAAATAGAACTTTAAACGGGTTGTTATTTAATTTTCTTATGCAACGCTGCCATGTCGAACTAATAACATGTAAATATACAGGGTGGCTGACACGAATTGTTACCAAAACAAAACACCACAGAATTTTTATTTTTTGATGAATTTTATTGAATCAAAGTAACAATTTTTCACAAATATTTAAATTTTCGAATTGCATTACCAGTTTTCGATTTGGCCACCCCTAGCCGCGATTATGGCTTTCAAACGGCCGACAAAGCTATTGCATGCACCTCGAAAGTGGCTCTGCGGTATTTTGGCCCATTTCCGGCGAAGCGATCGACACTTTGGTATTTTTTTGTCCCAACCCTCCTCTTCAAAATACCCTAAACCGAGAAATCTAGCGGATTTGCATCCGGTGGATTTGGTGGCCATTGGGCAGTGGAAATGAACCGCGGAACGTTGTTTCTTAGCCAATCTTAATTGACGCGCTCTTTATGACTCGGCGCCGAGTCCTGTTGAAATGTCCAGGCTCTGAGACCGAAATGTTTTTGTGCCCAAGGCTTCAACGCTCCCTCCAACACATGATACCGATAAATTTGAGCATTTATCTTGATGCCACGGTCCAAAAAAACGAGCGGTGAACGGCTTTCGGTCGTTACGGCGGCCCAAACCATCACCATCGGCGGCGCTTGGTTTCGAGTGGCAATCCGTTGGTCCAAATTTTCAGTAGAACGGCCGGGCAAGTAAATCCGGTCGTTTTGCTTGTTCACATATTGCTCAATAACGAACGGTGACTCATCGGAGAAAACCAAATTTGGCTAATCGCCACTTTCGTGCAAGCATAACAACTCCTTTGCTCTTTCCACTCTAACTTTTTTTTGAGCATCGGTGAGACGCATGCGTTTTATGAAATTTCAAGGCCTTTAGTCCAAGATGATCTTTCAATATGTGCTGCATCCATTCGAGCGAAATTTTAGCCTCACGAGCCATTTTTCTGCCTCTAAGGCGCGGTTTCCGAGCCAATTTGGCCTTCACCTTCCGAATGATATCACATGCAGATGTTTTAACTAGTTAACAATCTTCGGCTGTGGTTTTCCAGCCAAATATGGAGCAATCACACTATTACGCTTGAATTCCATTGCGGATAACTTTTTTTCTGAATATTTCCCACTAAAATGCTTTTGTACGCTTGTAAACAATGGAATGAACGGTCATTAGCAGTCTGCAATGACAGTCTGAAGTTGGTAACACTTCGTGTCAGTCATTCGGCAGTATGGATGATTGCTGATTTCATTATTTGGAATGATTTCTTCAATGTTTAAGATTTAAATTGCCTTTTCCAATGGTTTTGAAAGAGGCACAATTTTATGTTTCTTATGCTGTCCTGATTTTATGTATTTCTGCGAATAATTATCCACTAATTATGAAAATCGTATTGATTGTTCTAAGAGGTCGTTTTATAGGATTTATCCACTAAACAAAGTGGTTATGTAAGAAGTGAAAATTCGTAAAAACCGTTAATAATTGGCACATGACTCGTTTGGTTTAAACAATATATGGGTTTATACCCTCTTGGCGACGGCTTAGAATAATTTCTGTAAGATTCATATCGATAATCCAAATGTTATAAAGATTCGAATAAGTTCAATTGGCGCCTCTAAAACGAATTCAAAAATTGAATATTCGGAAGACCACTCTGAAATGGAACTTGGCAATTAAATTTGTAAAAACAACAAGAAATCGAATCACGAATGTTACTCCATTTTCTAATTTAAATAAACTTGGTTTGGTGAAACACACACGACTAATTTCTACCAAAATACAAAAACTATACGTGTGTGCTTCATACATTTGGGCAGAATATTCGTGCAACAATTGTTGCCTGGTTAAAATAAAAATGATTTCATAACTACAAATTACGAGTTTATTTTCCGATTTTGTGAACATTAGTATAAAACTTAGTAAAAAATGCTGAATGGTGCAATTGTTGCTGCACGAAACTTTTCTGATGTACAGAAGGTTAAAGTCCTCTATATAGGGAAGGTTTTTTTTATAATGGCATTGGCATAGGTTCGGTCTTCTAAATAACAAGCAATCACTGCAACAGTTGTTGCAGGGAAACTATTATTAAAGCGTTTGTTTGCCTTGGCATGTACTTAAATACAAAGCAAGCAACAATAGTTGTTGAACGAAACTGAATGAAAAATGTTGTTCTACAGAAGTCAAAAGTCCTGTAGATATACATAGTTTTATGACGTTCTTGGAATGTAGTTTAACAGAAAATAACAAATAGTCGGTCAATCGGATCGGATGCAATAATGCAACACTTGTTGCATGAAACTGAAAAATTTCTTCTACAGAATGGCCTTGGCATGTACTTTAATACAAAAATTCCAAATGGTCGGTCCCTTGGTTCAGTTATATGAATGACTATTAAATTACGTGTTCCTGCATAAAATACTATGTATGACTTCTCACTTTTGTAGAATACAATTTTTCATTGAAGTTGCATGCAACAACTGTTGCAGTTATTGCTTGTTATTCAAAGACCGAACTTGGGAACAACTGTTTGGCATTTTTATATTAAAAAACATGGAAGACCATTCAGATCTTTGAAGGTTAAGGAAAACTGCTGTGAGAGTAAAAATGTAGGAAGAAAACTAATCTTGAAGGTGATATCTGGGATAATTTTCTAAAGGCACAATAGGTAGCTTTAACATCTGCTCACAGATCGTCATGAAGAGAATTCTGTGAAGAAATTGACAGTAAGGCGGGTGCCACTAAACTAAATAAAATAATGTGGGTTAAGAACAACATTTGCCAACTTAATCCTCTTCGTCTGTTCAACGGAAGCTTTACAACTTCTAAAAAGGCGGTAGGAGAATGGATTCTGGTTGGTGTTGTCACCGAGAAACCCCATACTTCTGCTGATTGGAGATTAGCTAACAGGGTGATTAGATACGATTGGCATGATATTGCTGCATTGTAATCTTTACGCTAGAGCCGGAGCCGAGTCAGAATTTACCTAAAGCCGGTAAGCCTGACTATACCGATCCTAAAAGTTTTCGCCCAATCAGTCTATCTTCAACTTTCCTAAAGTGCTTAGAAAGGATTATTGATAGGGTTATCAGGTTATGAATGTATCGTCACTCAGGCAGTATGCTTGTACCGTGGGAAAGTCCTGCAAAACAACAAAGAGTTTCTCATGGGTGCGTTTCTTGACATTGTAGGTACGTTAGCAGGCACTTCTGTTGCTACGATCACAGACGACTTTAGAACTGCGGCATTGACAATAATATTGTGAAATGGGTGGAATCTATGCTTAAATCACGAGTTGTGGAGTTTCAACTGGATGACTTTTCTGTTTCTGTTAAAGTTGCTTAGGGTTGTTCACAGGAATGTGTGATCTCATCCTTACTGTGGCTCTTGGTTATTGTGATGATTTTATTATTACTGTTTCAGGTAAACATCTCAGCGTCTTATCGAGCTGATACAACAAGCTCTTTACATTGTGGGAACATTGTGTGTTGAAAAGAGCCTCTATGATACATCTAAAACTGACCTAATGATCTTTACTAATCGTTGAGTCGTGGTGGCCTTACCGTCCCAACTCCTCATGGAATCCTAATGTGGAACATAAACTACAAAAAGCCACTGCTGTTTTCTGGCAGTGCCGCATGGATTTTGGTAAACGTGAGGACTGTCCTCCAAAATATTGTATTTTATTTACAACTCGATTTTTCGGTAGTAAACGGAAATTAACAAACTTAATACTCTGCAAATAATGGCTTGTCTTCGGCTCCACGGCTGAATTACTTAATTTATGTTCCGCTTATTCTGCTTCTTATAGATTAAAGTACACTGAAGCGTGGAATGAACATTGTACGCTTATTGGATACCGGCTAATTAAGAGTGGCTTCCCACTCGGGACTAGGGAACTGGAGGAAGAATTTATATTTGATTTTTATTTTAAAAAAAATTCTGGCATACTGAGGTAAAAAGTTAGTGTAAATTTTTTTGAAAATAAAATTTATTTGGGAATAATTTTCCCTACCAATTTAGGTATGGAAAAATTGTTCCCAATTTATAGATATTAACACCAAACTTTTCTCCTGAGTAGGCCGGAAAAAAATATTTGAACAGAAATTACATATAAATTCCCTATTCCCGGGGAATTACCAGAATAGTGCCACTGGCGGCTAGTCTTACAGGCTACGATTGCTTGAAACAGCATTTTCACCGTACGGCACTGGCTCTGAACCTATTATGCGAGAACTGCCGGGATCAGATTTATGGTAATATTCATTATTTGTGTAATTGTTCTGCGTTTATCAGGATAAAGTCGCTCCTATTTGACTCTTGCTATATTACTGATGATCAATTACATTCCGTTTCATGGTTCAAGCTCTTACAGTTTCCCAAAGACGTAGAGCGTAACTGCGCATTTAATGAAATCCCCAGTTTGTACCATGGAATAAGTACAATTCACGATGGTTATTTTCACACCAAATGTGTAGGTCATTTTGCAACAGTACAACATCGGTTACAGATAGAAGTTCTCTGGAAATTTTCATGCCATTCGCTTACACATATAAAATTAAGTGACCTAAAGGCCTGCCTTCAAGTACGTCGGATGTAGCATTATAAGAGACCGATGTTCAGCATCTGAAAATATCGGATACTTACCGCCACTCAGGTAAGAGTTGATCCATAGTATGAATTAAGGTGAAACACCAATAGCATTGAGGTTAAATAAAATGGTTTTGTGTGAAAGCCTATCGAACCCTTTACTAAAGTCAGTTACAATTATTACCATCTCATTTCTCTTCTCCATGGTGGCATCAAGAATATTTGCGACGAATTCGGTAAGATTGGTTGTCGTAATTTGTACTCTGTTAAAGCCATCTTGCTTAGAGGAGAACGGTTGTTTGGAATGAAAATATAGAGGATCGTATATAAAATACTTTCAAATAGTTTAGGGATGCATGGCAGTTTGGCGTTTGGCTTGCAGTTAACTGCATCTGATTTGCAACCCTTTTTATGAATCGGAACAATGTATGACTCGCTCCATATTGAAGGAAAAATTTCAAGAGTGAGTGACTTTTGAAATAGAGTAGTAAGAAATAAACTATCAGGTCATTATTTCTTCCAATCACTGTGGCAAAACTGATGTCAAAAGAGGCAAGAGATTTTTGGGTACAGCCATACTAAATAGTCTTTGTCAGGTTCCGAGTGGGTGTTAGAAAAAACCCGACTGAAAAAATCTGATGTAGCCACCATCAGGTTTCCTCGCCATTACTAGGGTGCACCAACAGTTCAAAAAACTTATAGAGTTCGGAGTAAAAATTGACAGTGGGAGATTCAAAATTTTCAGCATTATTATTTAAAAGGCAGCGAAATCAACATTTGTTTGCAGTTCATTAAGTTTCGTAAAACCATTGGCATTTAAACGTCGCGGACGTTGACATCACATTGCACGTAGCGAAATGTTATTAAGATAGAAAGTATTAAGTTTGTTTCCGCAGTTATACTGTTATTTACGCCAGATGAAAATACTAGGTTGAGTGGCCAGTCTAGGTTGTTTTGATGCTGCTAGTCTGCAGCACACCAGAATTCAGCATATTATCGATGAATACTATCGTTTTCTTTTTCTTGCATTGATGGTAATGAAATGAGTGCAATCATCAAATCGCACCTATATCAGATCGGAAAGATTAAAGTCGTCAACCACCAAAAAGTCGTCTAGATTGGCATGAAATTCGAGATAAAATCGACAGTATTAATAAATTGTTGATATAGGTTTCGATCGGATTGTTAGGACGCAAGTAGCAACAAAGAATTGGTTTTAACGCATATTATGTTGATACCTTCAGTGACTGGAATACAGACCACCGAACTACCAAAGTTCACATGAACAGCTGTAAGAGCTCCTCTTCTAGGCGCATCTAACACTGTTGTAGCAGAAACATTTTTCGAAAAACTCAGGAGCTATAATTTTAAACGAGGCTACGTGGTATTTATATCGAGGCACATCTCGGCATTTAATCAGGTTATCTTTGTCATAGATATTGTGCTGAGATTAAATAGATTTAACTTGAGAAAGTATGTCATTGATGGTAGTACGCTGACCAAAAGACCAGGATCAACCATAAGGAGGTTCGTATCTTAAAATTGCATTTGCGCAAGAGCACTTTCAACGTTAATTTTAACATCGGAGAATAGCACAGCTCTATTATAAATGAGCAACTGTGGGCAGCAGATATGAGTTATTCATGTAGGGAAATGTTTTTTGGATTATACGCTATTCTATTTTTATTTGTCAATCAACATACTGTTATGTCTCTGGTACTTTTGAGTCCTTCTCAGGACATGCAAAAGTTCAAGTAAAAATATACACTCGCGAGCACCTAAATCGACTCAAACCTCCGCGCGTACAAAAGGCGTATTTTTTTTAAAATGGCTTAACAATTTTTTCTGACAGCTTGGTATTTTATCTTTACAAGGACACCTTTATCATCTATACAGTACTTTTCAAATTAATGCAATCGTAGCAAAATGTGATGTTTCGGTGAACACAATTGGCGTGCTGCAATTTCCTGTATAATACCAGTTGACCGGTATTTGCCATCAGTCACTTATCAGACGTAGACCTGAACAATTCTCTACCAGTTTCGTTCGATGTTTCCTCAAAATCATGGATACTACTCCAGAAAAAGCCACACAAGTTGTAGCTTTATTGCTTGAAGGACGTAATCAACGAGAAGTAGCTCGTCAGCTAAACATGAACCAATCTGTTAGCTCAAGAATATCCAAAAGATTTCAGGAAATTGGTACCTTCAATGGGATACCATATACCAGCCGGTATCGGTGTACATTTGAGCGGGACGATCGATTTATTGCTCTAACTTCAGTGCGAAATCGCCATCTTACGGGCGTCGATGTGCAGCAGAAGCTAAGGCAAGTTCGAGATGAAGCCGTTAGTCAGTGGACATCCAACCTGATTCCAAGACCGCCCGTCCAAAATTGATAGCACATCACCGCAAAGAGCGACTCGAATTTGCTTGCGAACACATCAATTGAAGCATCGAGCAATGGAAGTCCGGTCTATTCACTGACCAGTGCAGAATATGTCTCCATGGTTATAGGAGAGGCGGGTCCTACCGGCGTCCAGGAGAGCGATTCGAGGGCATTCTCTTGGATCATGTAGTGCCCTTCGCATGATATATAGGGGAAGATTTCATATTGATGCATGAAAATGCTCGGTGTCACACAGTTCGAATCACTCGGAATTTCATGGATGAGGTTGGACTCGAGACGATGAAGTGGCCAACCCTCAGTCCAGACATGAATCCAACTTAGCATTTGTGGGACGAACTAAAACGTAGGGTCCGAGCCAAAAATCGGGTACGATCTAACCTCAATGATCTCAGGATTGCGTTGGATGAGGAATGGAGTGCGATCCTCCAAGTTTTTGTCAAAATCTTAATAAGGTCAATGGGGAACCGCATGCGAATCGTTGTAGCCGCAATGCGGCCAATACTAAGTATTAACCAATAAAATTGTTTTGTTTCCTTTGAATATTTTGTTGTGATTTAAATTTAAATGTCCCCAATATTTTTTTCATAATCATCAGTTTTGATTGCGTTTTCATTAAAAATTCATTATAAAAAAAATACTCAACCAATTTTCATGAAAGTCATTTTAAAATCAGGCTTTCAAAACAATATTGTCTTGTGAAAAAATCGCCTTTCTGTGAACGTTGAAGATTTAAGTAGATTTAACTGCTCGCGCGTGTATTGTGTAACTACACTTTTTAAATTTTGTCAAAATCTTCTCGGTGTTCTCTTCTTCTTAACACATCATTAAAAAATTTCTTCAAGATTTGTTTAATTAGAAAAAGATGGGAGTTTGATTTTATGTATGTACCGAATTTTTCCAAATATATTTTATCTTTGCATTCATTATCCAAATTTTGTCATAATTTTATTAAATATTTGCTACAAATACAACTGTAGATGTTGAATTTGGTTTTTTCCAACAACATGTCATTCGATCTGAAATATTTAATTGATTTTTTTTAATATTAAACCAATTTAAGATCAAAAACTATTTGTCTACACTTGATTTTATCTCGAATTAAATTGTGTGTGTGTGAAATAGCTACACTTTTTGAATTTTTTCAGAAACTTCTTATCGTCTTTTGTAGTGTAGTGGTGATAACAATTATGCCAAATATATTTTAGGCCTCTAAAGGTTATACAAAATGTATACAAATGTTTTCACAGTTTTGAATTCTATAATATTTAATTAACTTTTATTTATTTTAAATTCAAATATTTGTTTTATGTTCAATTTAATCTCAAAATTGTGCACACTACACTTTTGTGTCAGCTTAGTTGTGTAGCTACACTTTTTTAATTGTATCATAAACTTCTCTTTTGCGCTTTCTTGTTTTTTAATCAATGATTAACAATCTTCTCCACGATTGCTTTTATAATAAAATATGTAGATGAAAATTTGGTACAAATTGTGATGAATGAAGTTGATTTGATTGAATTGTGAATGGAAGATGTAGGAGTTGGATCCAACAATATTGACATTAAATTTGAAGTATTAATTGTCTGATGTTAATTTTAAATTAAATTGAAGCTCTAAAAAATATTTGTGCTCTACATTTTTGTGTCATCATAATTGGGTAGCTACACTTTTTCGATTTTTTTCAAAAAATTGTCATCGGCGATCTTTCCTAATGTTCTAAACAGTTACGCGTTATTGGTAATGTATACAGTGGGGGTAACAATTTTACAATGTATATTTTAGATATCTGCAAGCATTACCCAAAGATTTATCCCTTTTTGATCACAAACATGTATATCCCTAAATTATTTTGTGTAATTACTAATTTCTATGCATTCCACAGAAAAAATGTTAAAAGTGCTGCACACCACCACAGCATAATGTAACCACACGTACATACATAATATTATGTAGTATGGAAGGAAAGAAGAATTTTTTTTTTGTGTTTTTGTAGTTTGTTGTTTAGTTTTCATTCAAAACTATAACCAGCAACATTAAAGTTGGTTTTCATTCAGTTTGAAACTATTCAATCGAACGGACGTGTTTTTTTCAAAGCGTGCGATTTTTATCGATTTATTTTTTTTTTAATTTAAATTTTTTCGAATTTCGTTTTACAAACAATCCCGTGTGTATTTACAAATAATTATTATAAGTTCAATAGTGATTCGCAAATTGTTTTGTAGTTTTACTCAATAGTTAAAACAAATTTATTTTTATGATATTCAAAGTGTAGTTGGTTGTTTTTTTTTTTTAATTTAATGCTGGTGTAGTAATTTGTGCTCCATTTACGTCAAAGTGAATTTTATTTTGCATTTTGTATTTGTGAAAACGCATTCTTCTTCTTAATCTTATTGTGGAAAAAATATTTATATTATGTTTAGTATTGTAGAAAAGTAAAATAAGAAAATATTACAAATTTATCAAAAAAGGAAAAAATATTATAAGTGGCGATTAAATAAATATTGTAACAAGAAAGAGGAATATTTGCATTTTCTAATTTCCTTCGTGTTTTATTTATTGATTGTAAAATTGTTTTGTGTGTTATTTTAAGATTTAAAAATTGGATTGCGTGAAGGCAAGAAATTTGTAAAGAATTTCAGTGATTTGCACAAAGTTACAAACATATATAAAATTGATTGGAATTTTTCACTGTAGTGTATTTAAATTAGGTGAGTAATTTATACACTTCTAGGCGAGTTGCACACACACATAAATGTTTTTGTAATGTATACAGTTTAGAATTGGTTCAACGTACAGTACTGTTACAAACGGAAAATTTTAATAAACAACTGAGAATTATTATGAGCATTATGTTAACCGGCTGTGTGCCATTAGAATTCATCTCACGTATATAATTTTTATTTTATTTTATTTCTGTTTTTTCTTACATATTTATAACTTTGTACCTAACTATATATGAAAGACGGCGACTGGACACCGTGTTCTGTACAAAATCCATTTATTATAGGTATACGAAAAAAATATATATGACGCCAGGTTGTTAATGAAAAAAAAAATTAAATTTCGCGTCTCTACTTTGTTACGCGAATGTATGTGAATTTTTTTGTTGCCATCAAATTTAATCAGCATCCACAATCATCACACTCGATGGTTTATTAAAATTCTTGTGTTGCTGCGATTTCCGCGGTTAGAGTGAACGCAAGCAGTGGATTATTTTAATACTACCGCATAATTCAGGTGAATTACACAAAAAATTTTGCCAGGAAATTCAGAAGTCGTAAACATTATATATAGGACGACGAATCGGAATGTGTTAAATATATTAATCAATTACCGTTATCTTGTTAATTGTAAAATGATCTTAAACAAAACAAAAAAACAATATTTTATATATCTTTCTTTAAGTTCCTATAAGTTTAAAAGACACGGTTGTGATTTATTTTTAAATATTATGCTATATACGATTATTTATTGCTTATTTGATATAAGTTGTAACATTATCCGGTTTCTGAATATTACTGTGATCAAGTTATTGCATTTTTCACAACGAAATTTCTCAAGCGTGTTTTCTTTATTTTTGTTGTGCTTCTCGCGTATACCAAAGGCGATGCAGGACTATAGTATGTGATTCATAAATCAATCCACTTTGCTAATTTTTATTATATTGTTAAAAATTAAGAACATCACTGTGCTGCTGCTTCTTATACTCGTGTACCATATATACATATATAAGATATTTGATGTTAAGCCATTCTTATAATTTTATTTCTTAATTGTTGTTGGTTTTATTTTTTTTTACTTTAACATGACACTAATTACTTTCGATCGTTACCTGAAACGAGAAAAAAATCAGATTTATCCGTCCTATGGAATATACTTGTATTTATATACAAATTAAAATGTGATGAATTTACAAGCACAAGTTTTTGCGTAATTTTAGGTTTAGTAAAGTAATTTGTAGCAACTATGTAAGTGAGTTAATTTTATGTACTTAACCAATTTCATAACAGAAATTAACTGTAAATATGTAATTTCATATGTTGTGATGCATTCTGATTGAATCAACTATTTTAAAATTATTTGAAAGTTATAGGATTTGTGTATAATGATTAGTTGATTAATTTCCTTTAAAAGGATTATATCTCAAGAAAGAATGAAATACCAATTACCGCCTAGCTATGAGCTCCGACCCGATGGGCTTACGAAATATTGTTAAAATATTAAAAATCTCCCGGTTTTGTCTTACAACCTGATTGTTTCAAACATTAGTCGACTCGAGAAAATTCCTTGTCTTACTTACCTGCGTTAAAATTTAATTTTTTTAATTGCAAGAAACCTTCTGCTCTCCATTTAAAAATGGTGAGCGGTCCATTTCATTAGTCAGAAATTTAACCATTAATCCCATAGAGAGACATTTCAGAACATCCTTTATGAATTTTGTTAAAAATAAATATTAGTAGAACTTTTAGAACAATTACTCAGGTTTTTTGGTATCACAAAAATGTTTTCTCATAGTTTATTTTTCAAAATTTGGATGTAGAAGTTTCCAACATGTAAACCAAAACTTCGTTTTATTCCATTCCAATAGAATCAATAAATACCCTTGGAAAATTTATGTTCGCTACACGCGACTACCAAGTATTATATATTAGGTACTTGAATAGAGGAAATCCGTGAGGTCCGAGAATGGACCCTTGTGGCACACCAAACGTTCGAGTAAAACAATTAGGTTTGGTAGCATTTATAAGTCCTGTTAATCCACTTTACTTAAAATATCAGAAGCCTGATACATGTCAATGAAATTATGTTCGATATTGAATATACCGCCAGCTTTAATATTATTAAAATAAAGCTCGTAATCGTTAATCCGCCTTTTATTGATGTAGGGCACATTTAAATAAACAATATCGTTAGAGTTTAACGGTTTGAGCCCAATCCATAATTTTTCAATATAAACTTTCCATTCAACAATGCGAAATGATTTCATAATTTTACTGATCGCGTTTAAATATCCTACACCATCGGGTTTATCAGGAAATAAATTGAAATCCTTGTCCCCGTGATATGAAGGACGTACTTACTAGAGAATAATTCAGCATCAAAAATTGACTCACTAAAATAAGTTTGATTTAAGAAGATTGCTCAGAAGGCTTTTGTTATTGTATGAAGCCTCGCACAATCAGTGTGAAAAAAACAAAATCTTAAAATAAATATCAATAAGTTAGAAAAAAAGAAAAATTAATTCTGAAGCTGATCAACGACATCAATGAGTGAGTTTAATGATTCCAGAGCTGTCATCTTTTCGAAGTAAAACATTTCCATTCCACTCTAAACCCGTTTTAATGATACGATGCTTATGATAAATTAATTTAAATTTTTCAAAAAATTTGCAAAATTTTTGGATGACTAAGGGAAGGTTTTCTTTGATTGTTATCGCACAAATTAGTTTCCCAGGTATCTTCTATTCTAATTTTTCGCTTTCGATTTTTATGTGATGTTTCCCTCTTTAACTATGCATATGTTGTCCCCGCAGGCAAATTGATAAACTGAACATAAACTGAGTTTTACCGTTATTAATGAAAAGGACAACCATACTAATTTTAACAGTTGGTAAATTGTCCATTTTAATGGTATTTAGAACAAACTTGTTGTGAGAGGACATGGACAATTTTATATTTGTAAAAATTAAATTATTCTTGGAAATTCGACAACAATTGTTCACTCTCAGAAGATGTGCCGTATTGTCTACACTACGTGATTAATTAATATTCTACATGTGTAGACAATGTATGTAGATAATTAAACAATTGTCGTCGACATATCTGTTAGCAATCAGTAAAATTTTACGAATATTTTGTTAATGGGACCATTTGAAGAACGAGAACTTAATTCCTACTCCACATTTGACAGATGTTTAATTTTTGGAACAATTTAAGAAAACAATCGAAAAATGACAAACACCTGTTAAAACGTAAAACTTTATACACAGTTAAGTTCAGTTAACAGTCAAAATGTTAATGTACTGCAGTGAGAGAAGATAAATATCAATGACATATGAAATTTCCCTCCTTGTGTTCCTATCGTACAATAATAAATTGTAATCTAGTAAAACCACACAAATATTACAAAATATTATGGTATTTTTGTAAGTGAAAAATGAGCTTGGTTTTAAAGCGGGCAAAACCAAATTGGTTGTACACAACCTCGATGTGTGGCCACTATTTCTGCATGGCACGTATTAGTTGGATACAGTAATCGTTTTGAAGATGTGTTGACAGACGGCGTATAGCTGGGGATTTTCTTTTTTAGCCTCGAAATTCATTAAGGAATATGTACCAACATGTTATTTGGTTTCGTTAAAGATGTAACTCGATTCTAACCAGAACTGCAATTAATATTTTCTATAGTAGCAACGTTGGATGTAACAAAAATGTTGGTGACACTACTATTTTCCGGATTATTTGACAAAGATTACACGAAATATATTTATGGGAACATTTTCCGTTCATACAAATTTGAGAACCAAACTACTTTTTAATAATCACCTTAACAATTGCAGAATTCTGATTCATTCAGTCGATTTGTTTATGCTTTTGTTTATTTTATTGAATATAAAAAAATCAAAAATCTATTGTTTCGTGAAAACCAAATTATTTTGAACTTTTACTTGATCTGAATTTAAACAATATTTTCAAATAAAATAAGCTTTTCTAAAATTTTGAATATGTTGGGAATTTTAAAAAAATATTGCAAGAAATTTTCACAATTCGTGAAAATCTAATCTTAAATTTAACGCTTGCTTAGCGACTACTCAATACTAGACGTATTTTTGAGTTGGTGAGGTCAAAACAAACAGTACATCATTCCAGTGTTTGAAAACCGAGGAATGCTGTAAAAAGTTCGGAAAAATTATTCGATATCCAATTTGAACTCTTCATTATTTGTATGTACAAATACATCCGGGGTCCCTAGATTTTTCAATGAAATTGTGTTTATCTGTATCAGTGTGGCTTGGTCCAGAACATATCAAATCAGAATTACCCAAAAGGGCGCTTATTATTTCGTAGTAATTTCTCTGAAGTTTTAATTAATGCTGGAACGTCAACGATACGAAAATTGACCTATTTACTATTTTTGCATACTAAAACACCCGGGGTCCCTAGATTTTTCAATAGAATGATGTTTATCGGTTAGTTTTAATTCAGACCAATTCAGAAGTTTTGATCCATGATGTACGATTTCTTAAAAGTTTTAAATTTTTAACTAAAGTTTTAAATTTTATTTCATAGAACCGCATATGAATGTTTTTCTAGTATTTTTCAATATTAGGCGGTTAAGCCGCTATATATATATATATATATATATATATATATATATATATATATATATATATATATATATATATATATATATATATATATATATATATATATATATATATATATATATATATATATATATATATATATATATAACATCTCAACTTCTATTTATTATGAGTATTCGTTAATGAGCAATTTTACAAATACAGTCAAACAAAATGAATGTTTCTGTTTTTAGGAAATATTTCATCACCAAACAAATAACGTATCATACTGTAACTAGCTAGTGGGTTACATTAATCTATGAGTTATACCAATGCACAGGAGATTCCGATTCTCCCGATGTTCGTGCGAAAAATTAAGTTCGCCCAAATATTGACGAAGCAAACAGGATTTGTACACGGAATAATTTAAATTCAGTAACGGCCAGATGAACAGGTGAACTGCATGATTCTGAATAGTGAAACGTACAAATGTACCGAAGAAATTGTCCGGATTTCCGCAACCAGACAGACATTTCAGATTGTTTATGGAGCACAATGAATGACCGAAAATAAATTTTAGTACACAGTGGTATTGACACAGTCGATTTTAGGCAGTTTTTATCTACAGCCACTTTTTCTGGTGGTAATTTCAAAATTAAATTTTTTAATTATTGTTTCGAAAAGAAATGACAAAATAGTAACAAAATGTAATTTTTCTGGTTATAGAAAAAAAGTTATTCATTTGTCCTTTAATTCTATGTGATGAAGAGTTTAGCAATCACTAAAACAGATGGCATTGCGAATAAAAAATTTGGAATTCGCGAACATATTTGTAATATCGTGAATTATTTTAAACGTGCTAATCTCATCCGGTTGTTTTGTAATAATTTCAAAAATTTTGGAAAACACCAATTTGAACTGGAACACTTTAAGATGTCAATCTCGAACTGAAAAAAATATAGGATCCACTTCAAAAAGTTATCGATATTGGGTGTGCCCAGCCCATATAGGCCTCACTAAAAAATGGTAGGCCTCACACACTAAAAAAATTTCTGTCAACTTCTGAGTAGATATTTTTGATTTGAGCCTATACTTCATTTGACAATTTAGTTTGTTCTATTAGCATTTGTTTTTATTGTTTTTATCGTTAAGGTGCGAAGTTTAATAAATTATAGATTGTTATATTTACTTAATTATTAAAATCAATTGTACCAGAATTCTACAACTGAGGTAATTCTAAAATTGAGACATCTTGAATGTAGACCTACATGGGCTAGATATACCCATTGAATACGCAAAAATTAATTGCCTACACTGTTTTCGACGTCAACAACACTGCAGAAGAGGTTTTTGACGTTATCTGTCTTCAAAATTTATAATTTAATTTCTACCGGCCACACTAACCTAGTCAATGAATAGTTAAATTTTATTAACTTGATTTTAATATAAACGTTAATATTTTGTTAAAACTAACGAATGTTACTTAAATAACCTACATATTTAATCGACATTTCTGAAAGCATGTTTCTTATATAACTTAGATCCGAGGTTCAAGTCGAACGGCATTTAGCAAAAATATTGTAGGCGACATTTTATTCGGAATATTACCTTAAAACCGATATTTATAAAGTCATCTGCATCATAAAAACAAATTATTTTGCTACATATTAGCCGTTGTTATGCGTGTTTTTTAACGGTAAAATGGGAGGTTTATTAAACTTTGGTAATTGTTCTTTCGATTAATCAGCATTATAGATGAGATATAAATTTCAAGAACCATAATTGGTGTTCTTCGACGTATTGATTAAGTTCAATTATGGGCTTCAAGACATCCACCAATTTAATTTGTGTACTTAAGTCTGTTTATCCAAACAAAATCAATTGTGTTCTCGAAAGTAAGATTAGAGTATACGTACGTACCTACACACATATTTAACTTACTTTGAAATTTAAGAACTATTTAGTGGGCTCATTAAGCATTTTGGACTACAATTTATTTGTTTTGAAAATAAAGTAGTTTTATAAGACCACGGGCGACGATAGAATAATAGTTGAGCCCGGACGTCCAGTATCCTAGACGCAGTCGACACAATGAACATGTTTAGTGAGAAGCGAAAAATGTTGAGTTACAATTTAATAAAAAAAGCAATTTGGCCGTGCAGAGTCCGAATGTGATCCGAGTATTTGACACACATTTGTTAAACGTTTCAAAGTAGGACAAGAATTGAGTACTAGTCTGATGCAGAAGTATACAAATTTTCCTTCAGCACAGATTAACCGTTTAGTGTCCACTGTTCAATTACTAAATTTGCTATCCGTAAATAAAAATGAATGAAGGCATTTAAATTTAATGGAATGCATGCAAAATTTCGACAGTCTCAGCTCCTTGGAAAAGTGTCAGGAGGTAATATCAAGAGGCAATAACTTATTAGGATTTGAAAGTGGTTTGTACCAATTGCACTGTTGGAACCAACCCTTGTCAATTCAATCAATACCTCTTTACTTCCTCTTTCGCCCTTCTATAAAACTTAGATCTGGTTAAAGGAAATACTCTGCAACTGCTTAACCTCCTTTTCTTGTGCAACAAATACATTCTGATTGCTTTTGTAATACTTTGATTATCATTTTTTCCAAGTAAAGCTGTTTGGACATGGCCAGATTCGATTGAATTTTATAAAACTGATTGTAACGCAGCGTCCGAATTCTATAGCTTCCTTTAATTAATGCATAACTACCTTAGGCATTTTGGTTGCTGAATAACCACTGGGAAAAAATGTTTTACTTCAGACGGAAGGATTCGAGAACCGGGAAACTTACTTTCTCTGGTGATTGCAAACCGTATATGTGCGCTAGATAGTATGCATGTTGTAACTTTAGTAATTCGTTTGATAAAATTTTAAGTATATATCATAAAATTGTGATGCTGGATGGATTTTTCGATCTAATATTGTCTGAATAGAGAAACTTAGTTACTTCGAGTTACAAGACGCGCAAGTCAAATCTCCGAAATACGAGTAACATCGTGTCCTGAAAAAATTTATTTCGTTTACTGTATTGGTTTATCGGTACTGAAATTCCTAATCCCAAAACTTCATTAAATTTGCAATTTAAATCAGCACACGCTGCATTTAAATACCCTGCTGGTTAGGAACAGCGGTTATTTATAGCGTTGCTGATTATATAATCTTCCATTAGTGCTTTGGTAATTTGCTTTGCGAACATCGCACGCTCATTATCTAACAAATATATCGATTTTACATTATGGAAATAAAATTTGTTGAGCAATTGTGTTTTTCTAAATTTACACCTAACCATACGAGTACGAAACGAAGTATTCGATTTAAGCATTTAGCCAATGTTAAAATTAACCCCTCGAATATTTACCCGCGTTTAAACTATTAGAAGTATCTACGAACTCTTATTACCTTAAATTTTATAAGTAGGTTTTATAAACAATATTGAAGGTGAGGTAATGAACATGTGTCGAACATCTTTACTCATACTAACTTCCACAAATAGTTCGAGCACCTAGCAAACATTGTCTATGCAAGAAGAACATATAACCCTCGCGTACAGCTCAGTTTACGAATACTGGTCGTTTGCGTCAAATATTACTGATCTGCATTTGCAATTAATCAAAATGTCAATCTAAAAGATGGATCAATCAGTCAATCATGACTGATGACTTTACGTCAGATGACTCGAGAGGGCTTTACATTATACTTATTTTATCGCGAAATTTATGCTTATGTAGTTTGTAGTTTCTCTTGCTATACAGAAATACTTTTATTCGTTCAGTGCTTGGCACTAACCTGTTTAAATTTGTTTCCACTTTTCTATTTATATTTCAGATGAAATAATAGGGCTTTACACAGTTCGCCTGTTATTAACTCGTCATTTTAATATTCTGTTGCTGGAGCTCGAGGCCTCCATAGATATTAATTCCACTATCGTCAACAATATATGAAAAGGCGAGCTTACAGTCAATGGCCGTGAAAATGTGCCAGAGAAATTCCACGTAGTTCTAGAAGGAAATTTAGCTAAACATTTAGAAATTAATGGCTAAATATATTTTAGGTCGAATTTCAATTTAGTATGGAACTTCGATTTGAAAGTTATGCCGAATTCGAATTTTTGTTTTATGCCAAATTTCCTAGGCCTAGCAAAGTCCACAGGTTACATTTCCTCCGAGGAGCTCGTTAAGATAAAAACGCTCGTTTAATAGAAATTAAAACTTGTTAGTGTCTGGGTTGGTAGACCCAAATATACCCAATTAACAAATCTGATTGTAGGTAAACAAATCAGTAAAATTTAAACGAGTCGTCATGAGTTAGTACGACGGCTGCGTCAAAATTTGACGCGAGATAATAATTTTTTATTTCGCCGGGCAGTGAAGGAAAGAGTTGTTTACAAAATAAAGGGTTTTGGTTGATTGGTTGTACTCTGTTTTAATACCCTCAGTCAAATTTGTCCGGGATTGGGCTCAGATTAACAAAACATTGCCTGAATGGAACAGTGAACTCTTTTAAGGCCCGACTACAAAAATTATAAATTTGAACATATTTATATTCAACATTCTCTGGGTGATAGCCAGATATTAATTATACATCGATATACAAGGTTATCAATACGTTTGGCAGTTTGGGTTCGACACTAACAATTAACCAAGACCTAGTTTAAAAAGTCTGATGAGACGAACGAATTTTTTGCAATAAGTGGATTTTTAAAATATCGAGTAAACATTAAGTGATTTTCACACATGTAAAGTATTTCTTCAATTTGGCAAATATCCGTTACTGCGTGCTATAAATGATTGCATATTGCGTTATCATCGGGAACTAAACTATCCTGGAAGTTAAAGCACTCGAATTGCATTGCAATATTTAGAAATTTTTTACAGACAAGCCAACAGACAAACAGACACGAGAGTGAGTTAATAAAACGTGGTAAATTACGTCAAAAAATCATATATTACCGGAATTTTTAACGATTGGAAAAACGAAAGACATCAATCTCTACGTAAAATGAACAAGCGACGAACCTGATATTACATATACATGTAATCGAAAAGTAATTTATTTAAACTGGCATCAAATACTGCTCACAGCGTGCTATAAATGATTGAATATTTCATTGCCGTCGAGCACTAAGCTATAATAGGGCGATTGTTTTTAATTTGGGAAAGATTTTCTTTAGTCAAATGGTAGATATCACCGTAATATCTTTATTATTCCCTACAAATCATTTACTCGCAACAATCATAGCCCACTGTAAATTCTCCTAGCTTTGGTATTTGCTTTGAGCAACTTATCACTTCCAAAACGTTTTCGACTAGGTATTTGAAGTATTCCGGGCTCACTGAAATTTCCCAAATCAATTGTTTAGTGGCGCAGCATCTAATTTTAGGTTCTCGCAAAATAATAGAATTGAACTTACATCCAGTAGAATATTATTTCTCTTTGGAACTCTTGAAAAGCAAAATTAGTCTAAATCACTTACATATTTTATTTGTTTTTGGTATATTTTATTATTCTGCTGGCTATTAAATATCCGAAACTTTTTACATTTTCAGTGTTAATACCTTTATTAAATTAAATTTATTGTTAGTTAGTGTTAATTTGCTTTCGTCATATAATGGCGAATAGATGCACTAAACTTGTTAAATTTCGATACGCTTAATGATGATCTGACCAAGAAAATAATTTTGGAAGTAAATTATCAGTCAGCTGTGAAAAACAAAATTGGGGTTTCCTTGATAAAAATAGTTCTTAATTCCCCTGGCATATTTTGCTACAGATTTAGCAATCCTGGTTATATTGTTCGTTCTTATATTCAACACTGTTGTAATAATTTCCGGACTTGCTCTTTTACACTTGCAAATACGTCTATCACAATCTTCATGAAAAGTAAACCATAACAACAAATCAGTTAATTTTATATAACTAACATCTTAATAAAAGTAGAAGTTATGCTAAATTATCAAGATGCGACTTGCTAATTGCGATGATTTAATAAAAATAACAAATCAATGAAGTTAATGCTAATGTAGGTTTCACTTTAAATATGTCTACTACAGTAGTTCTTGAACACTTTATTTGTGATGTTATTTTAACTGTAGCTGCAGGAGTTATTTAGTGATTCCTTATATGTGTGTTTATATTCCAGAATATTCTATTCTTCTCAGGGGGTCTATTGTGAAGTTTTTCGACAGCGCTTGTTTTCGATATTATTGAAAATTTACGACACCTCTTAAGGTATATTGTTGCAAATACATAAAATATTTTTAAAATTATACATAAAATATTAAATATTGGATCTAATAATTTTTTCGGTATTTTCGACGTTATCAGGTTGGTCGATATTGTCGAAACGCGGTCGACAATTTCATAATAGACTCCCAGTGCCTTTCGAAAATACGCGAATGCCCTTTACTATGTAGACTCTTTGGGTGATAATCCGTACTTTGTGGTATACGTACACCTTAGCAATCTCATTATGAAATACAATTTCTTAACGAGTCTAATCTGAAGATGGTAGTTTAGTAAATGTCCCAGCTTGTATTGGTAACGGGAAAATCAAACACGTTTTATAGTTCCGGTTTCCAGCGTAAACAGCCACTTTTTTTTCCAAAACCATAATAAATTTCTTTCGAATATTTTGTGATTTCGAGTACATGATTATTGAGTATTCAATGCTTCAATAATTAATGGCTTATTGTCTGCAGCTACAGATTTTTGACATATAGTGGAGGCACTAAGGACCGTTTTAGAGACGCCTAAAGCGGATTTCACCCGGTCAGTACCAATGTGTCACCCAAAACATCATTACCTAAAAAGTCCTATTTCCATTGAATTTTTATATAATTTTTTATCTTACCCCGTTTACATTGATTCCTAAGGTATACTGTGGAAGATTCAAAAAGAAAGTATAGCAGAAGCGATATTTTATCAGTTAATGATCGTTTAGGACCGTGTAAAGTTCGCTTAAAAGATAAATGAGTTATTGAAATCTCTAATAGGAACAATAAAATTTGTGATTGAACCTGCCAATGATGCTCTCTTTAAAGTGCTGTAACATATATTCTTTTATTTTAACGTATTTCTAGTATTCGAATATATGACCCAATTGCATTTCATGAATCTACTGCTTAAGGTAGGGGATCAACATTCTTCAACAAATTTAAACTTTGTTTTCGCTAAACCATTTTTGGTATGGAGGCCTATATATAATAGTTGGCCTAATACGAGTAGTTTCACAAAAAATCAACATTTTAGTTGACTTCCTTATATACATCGAGAAATATCCAATCAGTCAACATTAAATAAGCCGTTGAACGAACTATTATTCTGTGTCTTTCGATGAAAGGACGTGGAATTATTACCGGGTTTAACATAACCCTAATAATAAATTCACAAGATTTTACTCAGTCCGAATTGGCATATTATACCAACTACTTCCAAATATTGTACAATTATAAGGAACAAAGTCAAACAGTAAATATAGTTACCAAAATAGAATTTGTGATTTTTAAAAGTTTACAATATAATTTTTATCACGCAAATTTAGGAATCATCGGAATGAACGTAACTTAATTCAATATGTTAGCTTCCATGCTGCTAAGACATATAAGTTTGCGATTCGAATATCTATGACTCCGTTATTGACGCTATATAACAAGCATGGCCAAGGTGCTTCACTGCACGTGGAGCCGAATTTCAATAATTTCTCGTTAACAGAACCAACATAATCGAAGTCTATATTTTCGATTAACAGCACAAAGTAATTTTAATTTGGACATGTGTGCTATATAAGTTAGCGGAAATTTGTACAAGAGATTACGCTACTCGCCACATGTAGCGGCACTTTCATAAAAGAGAATTTCTGCGGTTATTTTATAACTAGAGGAAATATTTTATAATGTTATATTATATTCTATTATATTTTATATTGGAAATTGTTAATTGTACTTGAGTTATTTGTACCTCTTTTTCACAAAAGAAAACATTCCTGCGAAATAAAATCTTAAAAATGTTCCTTAAATTAATAAATTGATTGACCTCCGAACTGAAGGAACTCGGTTTATGGTATTTTGGAATTTTATAATGTTCCATCTGTCTCTACCGTTTCTTAACGAATTGTGATGAAATTTGGTTTGTTCGATACTGATAGGGATTCTAACTTGTGTGTTGGTCAAAATTTTAGGATATGTTCATGCTGAACTAAACTGCGCCAGTTCATTACTAATTATTATGAAATTTGATTTCTAGAGTCAATCATGGGCGATTTTCATCTACTCCTTTACAAGTAAACATACAATACGGCGGTTGTTTTTCAAATAGCTAATAGCGTACGGTTGTTTTTGAAATAGCTAAGGTCATTCTGAGTTTATATGAAAAATTTGGGAAACATTTGTCGTTTAGAATTTACATTACAATTTTTTGAGTTTTTTTGGCCGGAAACTGAAAAGACTTCAATGGGCGCAGAAGTAGTATGTCCGAGTTTTTGAGATATTGGCCATAACCTGAACTTAATTATTTAGTCGCAAAAAATCATAAGCATACTTAGCGCATTCTAAACTACACTGCGCCAAAAAAATGGGGCAGAATTTTTTTTCGAAAAATACCCAGATTTGAAACTACAAGCGTTGAAGTTTTAGGGAAAAACGTATCAAAAAGCGTACAAACGTTAACAAGTAATCTAGTAATCTCTCAGAACAAATCACCATGCAACAAATACACAATGTTTTAAATATGCCACGGCGTATTTATGAAGTAATGCGGGCTAGAGGAGGTAACACGCGCTATTGAAAATTCGATGATCGACAAGTAGTCGTCGTACAGAAATTTCCGCAGTATCGTTTTCAAGGTTTCTAAATTCTCTATAAAAATTAATTTGGATTTGGGAATGAAATATCGAGCAAGCTCGTTTACAGTCTCAAACACCAGCATATATATTTTTTTTCTTTTGAACAATTTTTATTCCAGTATCGAAAATAAAATAAAATTTCCTTCAATTAGAAGCAAAATTATTTTTTTGAAAGGAGTTATTTCACCAGGAACCAGCGTTCAAATTTTCTTTTTTTGGCGCAGTGTATTACCCTTTTGTACCAACCTTTAACCTTATGGAAATTCGAAATAAAGCAGATAAGAAAAATCGTTGTTTTCACTGTCAAAATCACTTTATGATGATCAGCAACTTTTTCTTGATTTTCCTTACATCACACGAATTTTCCGAGTTTGGAGGTCAAACCGAAATTCTCATAGAAGGATTTTGATATTTTAAATTTCCACTATTTTGAAAAGGAAAAATGTTATTTCATTTTACAAGATTATAAACTGACGGTGCCAAATAAGTGCTGAACCCATTTTAGTTGGTTGATTAAAAAACTGAAAAACTAGAGATGATCAATGAAATCCCACTACATTTTTTGGAACGGTTAAATTAAATGGTGATACGAATTTCGAGTAAAGACCGAACTTTTATATGGTTCATGTAATTTTAACAGAATTTGAAATTGTTTGTTATTTTTTACAATAATATCTACGAGTACTTCTGGAGATGTTCACACATGGCATATTTTATAAAAATTCGGGAAAACTTTTTAGCAAATACGATACTTTTCTGATAGTCGCTAATATTTCTTAGCTATTGTATGATTTTACTGTGTTCAAGTATGGTCAACATTTTGCACCATTGTATCCGGATATGTCAACGATTTCTGGTGTATAATTTATGGCAGCCCTACTAAAATGTTTGTAAACGTTACTGAAACGTTACTGGTGAGAATCTATGGGTGGACAACTCTATGATTGGCGGGCCAAAACAATTAATTGTTTTACTAATTAGAAATACAAATTAGATTTAGGGTCTCTAATTAGGATTTTGGATAGATTGTATCAGCCTGCCATATTATTGAACTCGATAGTAGTTTGTAAATTTGAAGATCTATTTGAAAATGTTGTTGAGCCTGGTGATTATTTCTGTAATATACGATTGGCTTGAATATTTTTTGAAACCGTGAAAAACGTTCAATTTTTAAATTAGATTTATAACAGAACGGAATGCAAAAATATGCTTTACTTAGATCGCAGAATCAGATCTTCACTCTCGATTTTGTACGTATTTGTATGTAGTTTCGACAGCAGCATAACATTAAAACTTTACTAGAATTTAAAAATTACTACACCCTTAAGAAAAAAGAACCATTAAGGGTGAACATGTGTTACCTTATAGCCTTATAACAAATGAACAATTTATGCATACATTGCTAGACAAATTCCTTTTAAAGATTTTAATCGCGCATTTTAACTGATGTACAAACCTCACAAAATATATTCGTTTTCGGTGATCATTGATCACAAAAGTGTATAAAATAAATGAAATTCATAATCGCTTACACTTAATCATGAACGTTATCTCAAATTCTATAATATCGATCACATTTTGTATATAAATAAACTGTAATATCTTTCTAACTGATCATTCTAAAACAATATGATCACGATTTCCTTTCGCTACTTTACAAAATACATATAAACCAACTGCCACAAAATCTTGATCAAGTTACTGTGTTCTTATATTCGATCGAAAGCGAAATCCATTTGTTCTATTTCATGTTCAGATTTACCCAAAATATGGTAACAAACAACAAAATATGATCATCCCAGGGGGTAGATCGTCGTGGCAGACAGTAACCATTTGTTTATTTTTGTTTTGTTTTAGCCTTTATATAAAAATACAAGATAATATGTAAGAAGGTGGATGAATTCAAAATTGAAAAGAATTAATTTATACTCGTATATCGTTTTTAGGAGGAATACAATAATAATTAAAAAATTTCCTACCTTTAGAGTAGGGGCCTACACGTCGCAACATTTTATATGTGCACTGACACATGAAATACAATGTACATATGATGATTGATGATTCATAAATTCATGATGATATTCAGTTATCCCAAAAATGGAAATTCACATATATTACATTATTTATTATACAAATTTAAGTTTATAATATTTTGAGGGTGGATAAGTCTTGAAATTTATAAAAAATATTAATATTTATTAGAGATGAGTAAGCTCGATTGAATCGAATGTGCGCGCTGCGTCCCCCCTCCTCCAAAAAAAAATCAAGAATCCATACATAATTTATATAGTAATATGTACTACATGCATTACTAAAGTTAAAATTTTTTGTTTCTCTCCTAAATTGAAATAATGATCCATAATTTTCTTTTGATCTTTCAGCTGTTTTTATTAAGATAAATTTAACATCCGTGACGAGACGATCTATAAATTATGATTATTTTGTGTTTTTTGGTATTGTATGTGACGCGCTGACATCGAACGCGTATCGTTACTTCTTGTCATCGTGCAAGGCACTGAACTCAACTCAAGTCTAGTATTTTAATTTGTGTACACACTGGCAGCCAACATATTTAAACTGCAGTAATTTTGTTCATAGTTATTTCGTTCTGCTGCTCATACCATTTGATTTACATAAACCAGAATAGACTTTATAATAGCAATATAGTTTTCTTATTAGCATATTCGTGTTTTCTTACAAAAAAAAAATCGAAACAAGAAGAAAACCCCTAGAGTCTCTCTTCTCTATAATACATATAATTTTCAATTGTCGTTGTTTTTGTTGTAATATTACAAAGATCAATACAATAATAATGTAAGACTGGCGGCAATAGTTTTTATGTTTCAAATATACAATATTTTTGTGATGTTAGTTTGTTGTAACAGCAACAAAAGAAAACAAAAGCTTAAAAGACCGCGTGAACTTTATCAACCGTGTATACAAAAACTACAACATAAAACAAAAAGAAAATACAAGGGGAAGATAAGAATATACGAGCGTGCAAAGAGGTATCTTGTTCGAATTGGGAAAAATAAAAATTTTGCACTCTTTTCGAATAGATTTTATATCGTCGGTTTGGTGAAAAAAGGGACACATCTAAAAAAACGACTGTCAAATATTCAAACGTTAAAACCGATCAAAAAGGCCTGAAACAAATGTTCTAATTTATCTAAATTCGTTGTAGTTGTTTTGGAAGTGATCACTTATTAATATGAAAGTGCATTTTAATTTAAATGTGTCCTATATACATTGTGTCGTATCTGACTGTTTATGGATAGTAAATGGTAATGAGGCTGCTGCCCCGCCTACTGCTGCCGTTAGGAACCTGCTGATTGTGGGTTTAATATGGTCATTATAATGTTCCTAAAGATTTGAATGAAGTATTTTCCACATTTCCCTTTCCACATTCCCCATGGTACTTAAATTGTTCAAAAAGGATGTTTCATAAAAATCGGTTTTTGAACATAAAATATTACCAATTGACCTAATTCTTTCCTTAGCATAAACTTTGATGTATAATTGAGGGAGTAATACTTTGTCTATAGTTAGGTTTCAAAGTTTATCGTTTTTTTGAAATCGGACAAATCAATTTTTTCAATATTTTGTCTCTAAACAGCGAAAAATTTGTACATCAAGGTGTTAAGAAACATAAAATCGAGGGATTAACACATGATTATCATGATTAGCTTTGAAATGACGTAGAAAATGTGAATGTTTACTGTCGCTAGATGGCAAATCACGAAATCAAAAGTGTATCCAAGATAAGTGGTTATTAGTTTATATTATAATAAACTGCAATGCAAGGTTTAGATCAGCAACAATGAACAATAAAAATTTGTTAATTAATTGTACATATATAAACAATGTAAGTAAAGTTTAGTAAGCAAAATACATAAAATTTTGGTACTCAAATTTATCAAAGAAACAAACCGGTTGCATTCATTTAAGGGGCGTTTAAATATCGATGCTAAAAACTAAATTTGATTTCTCTTGTACCATACAGCCTTAAATTAAATATATTTCTGTTAATTGTCCGAGCATCACAGTTATGAGCACCTCAGATTCTGGGTCAACCACAACAATCAACTGAATTTTCGGACTTAACTCTGGTGTGCGACCAATGAAATTCATTTCAATGAAATGAATAAATTTTTTAAATCGTAATGGTTGGACCGACTCTCCATTTATGGACAAAAAATTAAATAATTGTAATATTTATGTCATTATCCTGTTGTTGCTTATTATTATCATAATAAAGATATGACAAAAGTTAAATTATCGGTTTGGAGTTAAACATTCTTTCCGACTTTAAACCTTCTCTCTCGATAATCTTTCGAAAACTGTATTATTAATCAGTTTTCTGATTGGTCATTAATAAATTATACCACACTTAGTTCTATTGTGGCTTAGTTCTATTTGAAAAAGCCAAATTACAGTGTTGTTCCAATGAAATAAGATATTTTCATAATAGCAGCAGAGTTCCACTTCAAACATTTGAGATATGGACATAACTCATTTTGGAATTATATTTTTAACATAGAAAAGTAATTTTATTATTCCAATCAACACCAGAATTTACATTAGATCCACATTTTCATCACATAATCTGAGTTCTACTCCAATCGATTGAGCAATAACTTAGGTTTATTATGAAAATCGAATTTCAAAAAATCATGATCCATTGCAATCGCCTAATGACACTCGAAAATCACTTCATTGATGTTTAAGAAAATTGTTCAAATCAAAGAAATTGTTAAAAAGGATAAACAATCCGGGCTTCATCGGAGGACAATTTTCTTGAAATTGTGATGCTTTGAATCGTTCCACAAAAAAAATGTAAAATGTAGACCCATGGCCCACCAGAGGATCCAATGTATTTTTCCGAGATAATGACTCATCGCAATCGATCTCTGGCATACACTTGAAAAAAAAATCCGACACCCTTCTTATAAACATATAATTTTACGACGTTTAAATAAAGTAGATTGCAACATGACGCATCATCACACAACATCTAAAAATTGATGCAACCTGATGCAACGTCACGCAACATTGTGCAACATTATCGAGAATTACAACTAACAAATAATAATTTCATAAAAATGTGTTCAAAATAATCACATTACAATATCAAATCACATTTAAGTCACATTTAAGTCATTAATAAGTGTTTTCAATTTTCTAATTTCCAACATTCTCACTTGTTTATTAATATTTAGTTGTCCAACCTTTTCATTTAAGCACCTTATTGCACTGACGATCCATATACTCGACTAATTTCTGGCACTTCGAAACTTGTATATTCGTTCATGCGGTTTGGACGTCGTCTTTTTGATTTCATTCTACAAGTTTTCTATCGGATTTAAATCCGGGGACTGAGCTTGAAACACTAAAACGTTGATATTGTGCTGGGTTTTTTATTTTACGGGTATTTTGGGTCGTTATCCTGCTGAAATATCCATCCGACAGGCATAACGTATTCAGCATAGTTGATCATAATCTTACCCAAAATTTTAAAGTACTCATCATTCGTCATTTTGTCTTTAACCTAGAATTAAGATACTCCTACATGGTGAACGTATGACATAATGTCAACCATCAGTAGATCAAGATGTTCCCTTGCAAAATTTTTCCTAACTTTCCAGCCACTTTTTGCCAAATTTTTCCAGCCACTTTTTGAGTTGCACACCATCTTAAATTGGCTGACAATGGTTGCTGTCGAAACTCAATAGTTAAATCATTTTCGATTTCTTTAAATGTTCTAATCATCTCTTTCTTAAGTTTTTCGAGGACGTCCCTGAGTTTCTCAAGATTTTTTATTTCAACGCATTTATGACCAATTTTCCTCCTCAAATTTTATTCGAGTTAAATAATTTTTGTTAAATATTAGTGTGTGACACAACTCAACTTAACTAATTTAATGTGTTTCTAAAATTAAATGTTTGATGCGACCTGGTCAAACAGTTAATCAATACTAATGTTCTCGTATTTTGTACAACAAAACACCTTTTTTTTAATTTAAAGTGATTTCCCTTACTATGTGAACACATAATTGGGGTTACCCGATTATGAATGTTTTAAATCTTAATGTTTTTTTTTATTCTTTGCAATCTTTTCTGGGGCTGAGGCACTCCCAACTTTTTCGCAGTTCGCTTATTTACGTCCTTACCTTACGTAGTTGCCTGCCAATAAAGGACGTACGAATATAGGTCCGATTTTGTCACCATCTGCACATTGCATAGCTCCATGCCAGCCTATACTGGCATGGAAGATGGGTCGGCCCATGTTTTATGCACTCTGATAGGGGGTCATAGTTGTGTTCCATTTCATCCCAGATTGTAATATGCTGATGAAAATTCCCTTTTGCAGCCTGCTTCTATCGGGATTCGAACGCAGTATCTCCCGATCCTAACGCCAAAGCTTTAACCATTGCCATTTGATCGATAAATGTTAATGTTATTTATCAGTTTCCTAGCGTCAGTTTGAAATAAAAAAAAAGTACAACGATGATATACTACTTTAGCGTGCTATAATCTAGAACACACTGTATATAAGTCGGTACTGTAATATTTTAGGTTGAAATTTTTTTAAAGTTATTTAATATCTTCCTAAAATACCGCAGTTTCCATCGTAACGAAAATCGTAGGAGTTTAACCAGTAGTCGTGAATATTACTGAAAACTGTCACTCTTACTCATCAATGCGGCTAGTTGATTCTGTCACTCTTACTCGCCAGAGGTCGAAGCGAATGATCGATAACTAGTAATAAGGATGTCAGGTCTTTTCATCGAGAATGATACATTCTGGATTTTTAAATATTTATCGCTGTATACAAAGCGATTCGGGATTTCCAATGCCCGTTTGAGTAGATTTTATTTAAGATTAAAACTAAATTGGCGATTAACTTGACTCGATCCTCCGAAAGAGTCTGTTGTTTGGTTAACTTTAGAGTGTTTAGGAATACCAAAAATTAGTTCTGAAATATTGAAAATATTTGGGATCAACTCAAGTGTTCGGCAAAACGTCTTTCCTCAAAACTAATTGATAGCTAGCCATCTTTTGCAAAGTATTACTCGTATAGGCAGATGTACCTTTGGGATTGGATACCATCAAGCTTGTTTTTGACTCGAAATTGAGGGGCGACATTCAAATGTTTGATCTCTTCAATTATGGCAAGAAACTAACGAAAAGGGAATTAACATGAATATGGATTCTATTCCCGTTCTGAAGTGGTTTTATCCCGAATATTTGAATCGGTTAAACGCCCAGCAAATAATTTAAATAGTTCTCTTAAAAGCAGTGATGTGCCCATAAATTTCATCACGTAGTCTACTACATTGTTTACATGTACATTACTCAAGTAATCTACATGAGATTGTTTACATTGATGTAGACGATTAAGAAAAATTGTAATCTTTTAAATAAAAAATTGCAAAAATATTTCAATTAAATTCTAATTACATATTCCCTGGTTTCTTTATTCATGTATGGTAAATAAAATAAATTAAAACTTTGTAAAGTTACGGAAACAATTCAGTAAACTATTTGTAATTGGAATACACATTTTATTGTAAAATACATAATACTCCTTTTTTAGCTCTCAAATTTAAGCCTGTTTCGTATGTTTGAGTAAACGTATCACCAATTGGAGAGAACTCTTTCAATTTGTGCGGATGATGGCCAAATTTTTAGAAGCTTGATAGCTAAATTTTAGCTAGATTTTTTCTCAATTTAGATACATGCAATTGTTGTTGTAAATTTACCAAACGAATACAGCTAATAATAGCCTTATTTTCTTATTAGCCGTGTTTTTTTATTAGCGCCCGATAACTGTATCTGGAGCACGCAATTTTCTAGGTCAAAACTTATTGATAACTTATAATTGATTTATTTAACGCTAAACTAAAATTTTTCATTCAACTTGTTAGTTAAAAATCTATAAAAAAATATCCAGCTCTACCTTTTATCGGGAGCCGCTATCGGGAGCACTTTCCATTGCAAAGGGAAATTTCCTTTGTTTTGTACAACCCTTAAACCATTAGAAACTTATTCTTACAATAAAAATTTAAAGCGCAGCAATATGATTTATTTTTTATAACGTCATGCCAAAATAAATGTTAATTGATATATTTCAGGTCGTTAAATGTTTGTTTTATGGATCAATTTATTTTTGCATTTGTATGGTATAGCGACACTAGTGAATAAATGGCAGTTTCAGTATAAACTTCCCTTCGGCGTGGAATAGTGCTCCAATATTAAAACACGGCTAATATTAGAGCACTATATATTCCAGAACTTGTTGCAAAAATCATTAAAGAATCTCATTTTCATCTACCATATCCTATTGCAACATAATCGGTTAAGAAGTTACCGAGTTCCGTCCCAGATTGCCATATTCCAGAACTTGTTGCAAAAATCATTAAAGAATCGCATTTCTGTTCACCATATCCAATCTCATCATAATCGGTTAAGAAATTACCGAGTTCCGTTCCAGATAGCCATACACCAGAACTTGTTGCAAAAATCATTAAAGAATCCCATTTCTGTCCAGCATATCCTATTTCATCATAATCGGTTAAAAAATTACCGAGTTTCGTCCCAGATGGCCATATTCCAGAACTTGTTGCAAAAATCATTAAAGAATCGCATTTCTGCCCACCATATCCAATTTCATTATAATCGGTTAAGAAATTACCGAGTTCCGTCCCAGATGGCCATATTCCAGAACTTGTTGCAAAAATCATTAAAGAATCGCATTTCTTTCCACCATATCCAATTTCATCATAATCGGTTAAGAAATTACCGAGTACCGTCCCATATGGCCATATTCCAGAACTTGTTGCAAAAATCATTAAAGAATCGCATTTCTGTCCACCATATCCAATTTCATTATAATCGGTTAAGAAATTACAGAGTTCCTCCCAGATGGCCATATTCCAGAACTTGTTGCAAAAATCATTAAAGAATTCCATTTCTGTTCACCATATCCAATCTCATCATAATCGGTTAAGAAATTACCGAGTTCCGTTCCAGATAGCCATACACCAGAACTTGTTGCAAAAATCATTAAAGAATCCCATTTCTGTCCAGCATATCGTATTTCATCATAATCGGTTAAAAAATTACCGAGTTTCGTCCCAGATGGCCATATTCCAGAACTTGTTGCAAAAATCATTAAAGAATCGCATTTCTGCCCACCATATCCAATTTCATTATAATCGGTTAAGAAATTACCGAGTTCCGTCCCAGATGGCCATATTCCAGAACTTGTTGCAAAAATCATTAAAGAATCGCATTTCTTTCCACCATATCCAATTTCATCATAATCGGTTAAGAAATTACCGAGTACCGTCCCATATGGCCATATTCCAGAACTTGTTGCAAAAATCATTAAAGAATCGCATTTCTGTCCACCATATCCAATTTCATTATAATCGGTTAAGAAATTACAGAGTTCCTCCCAGATGGCCATATTCCAGAACTTGTTGCAAAAATCATTAAAGAATTCCATTTCTTTCCACCATATCCACTTTGATAATAATCGGTTAAGAAATTACCGAGTTCCGTCACAGATGGCCATATTCCAGAACTTCTTACAGTCATTTAAAAAGCCCATTTCCAACTTACAAAATTCCATGTTATTTTATTAACCTATTAAGCTGGTAATGGCCGAATTTAATAAAATTTTATAAGCCGAAGACACTTTAATTTTTATTTACAAATTATTTTGTTATACAGTCAATTTTACAAAGCTAAACGATAAACTGTTATACGGTAAAATGTTCACGTTAAATTGAAACACAATCAATTGTTAACGATACAGAGACCGTCACCCAATTATTTCAACCTTCAAGGCCTTCCACATCTAGGGTTTCCATTTAAAATTGTTTAACGTCTTCTTCATAAATATTGATCGCCAAATCCTTTCTTTTTTTAAATTCATTTCGAAATTTTTCAAACTCCCGAGTTTCCCAAATCAAGCCATAAATTTACGGCATGTTGCGAGCATGTCTTAGTTTTCCGTTTGTATCAACAACTTACAAATTGGATGAAACAGCTGCTAGTTAAATTCAATTTGTTTTATTAATTCACCATTGAATATCAACAACAATATTTAGTTTTTTAAATTTAGTGTCAGCTGCAATAAGCAGGCCAAAGAGTTCCTATAGGAACTATCTTGTATCGCACGGTAGCTTCATTCTGATTCCGTTTTGTTCAATCACAACCGTTTCCAAATCTGAATGTTTGAATTCTTTTTAAATGTTTATAGTAGTTGGCAAGCAACCGCCTATGTTTTTTGTTAGTATGTCTTGCGCCAATAAATTAGCTGCATGACTATTGCAGATTGTCACCAAATTTTCCATTTTTTCATATTCTCCGATTCGTGTATTTCTTTTGCCAATTTGATTGATTGGTCCACAATACTTGAAAGTGTTTCACCCTTTCCAGATGTTTGCGTAAAATCGCAAGCATCTAGGGGAAAACTGAAATCCGCTTCTACTACGACAGCTAGATGCATTGTAAACCTTAGTTACGATTACGACCAACTTCGAATTGCTTTCCGTATTCCTCCAGCCATCGATTAATAACACTAATTTTGATGATGTTATTGTTGTGGAGCACTTTTTATGTATTATATCGAAACAAGTATTAGCTGGGCCGCAGGATTTTGACTTATTTTCTAAAATTGTCGGACTCCACTCCACCCCGCTAAATGGAGTGTTACATCCAAAGGAAAAGGTGGGGATTGCTTCTGAAATAGATTATTCGTTAGTCTTGGTTAAGATGTCTGTGTACGTTGTGATCGAGGAAGTGGCACTTGGAGTATTCATCTGAAATTACCAGAAATTTGGAATTATATAAAATACCGTCGAAACTGTGTAAGTTGGACACTCACGGTGCCTTGAAAAATGGCCAACTTATAAAGGTGTTCAGCATGAAAAGGTTTTGAAGAGATGAAAATGTACTTGTTGGTGCAAGACAAAATCGTCCAATTTAGACAGTTGACCAACTTAAAATGGTTTCCAACTTAACAGGTTTGACTGTATACTTAATTTGTTTGGTTCATCCAATCACTTAAAAAACGCTAATCACAACATCAATTTCAGTGTCGTGTTCAACTATGGCCTCGCTGGTTTGTAATTGATCAAAATTTTTATTTTAATATATTAGAGTCTGCCTGGTCGCAATCAATTTGAATTTCACTGGCATCATTTCGAGAGTGCTACGCATTGCTGAGGGAAAGATAAAAACCATGTGCATCTAAATTTAAAACATTCGAATTAAGGTAGTAAGAACCTTACCGGTGGAATTTTAATCGACTTTCACCCGTGTTCGACAATTTTTAATGCATATTTCGCAATTACAAAATGTTTGTTATTTTATTTTTTGGGTTTAAGTCCGTTAGTTGCGTTTTTTTCACTCTAAAATAATTACAATTAAATTTTAGTATCAGATATAGCTGAGGGTTTGTAATTTTATTTATGAAATAATTGTTAATAATAATTATTATTATTCACGCGTTTTTGCTTCCTTATCATCCAGAACGAAAGAGACGAGACGAAACAATCGCATTTTAAAAACAAATAATTGTTCAAATGAAAATAATTTCACTTACAACAAGTGGAAGTAATCAAGAAAATCTAGGAAAAAGTGGAAGAATCAAGTAAATACAGGGACCGTCGATTAACACGGAGTGTAACTAAAGTCACAGTCAGAATCCAAGATGTAAATGTAACTCAACCAGTTACTCAAATTGACGTTGTTCCTGAAAAATATTGTAAGCCATCAGAAAATACAATTATGCAGCCTACTCACTTACCAGTTTCATCAACAACAGCAGGAGTTCATGAGACCAAAACCTTAATTGAATGGTCAGATGAACAACGAGATTAACGCTTTTTCACCCAGACGATGGTTAGCTTAATCGATCCATATTTTAAAAACCATTTTCTCTAAGGTATCTTTTAAGATAATATTTCGAGTTTCGGGTTTTTCCTGACGCTTACATAATATATCGATGTGATTGGTCAACAAATTCCAATCATCATTAATTCCATTCTAAATCCAAACCTTAATCATATCAACCAAAATCCCAACGTGCATAATAGAACATCATCGTCGTGGAAGAGTTGTTGGTACCATTTGTCTCAAATGACAAACACCATAAAGCGATGGCAATTTCATTTAATTCTTCAAAAGTGTCACTCTATGTGCTGCCAGTAGAACCGGAGACCTTAAACTTCAAAAGGCCAACCAACAGGAATTACAAAGATCTCTAAACCTATTTTGTGATGTGACGTTCATACACCTTTTCATTTGTGAGTATCAGTAAAAACAAAAATTGAAAATGTCTTCGTAATTTCAAATTTTATATAAAAATAAAGTTACATGCGGTTGGTCTACGCAACCCACTTATACAACGTGTTTGATCTTCATACTTATTTAAGTATCACTTAAAATTAGTCAAATAATTACCTCCAAGTGCTTAGGTTTGTTTAAAAGTAAATTAGCATGAAGTGTGTACAAAAACAAATTTTGAAGTTTTTGAAAAATGCTTAAATATTTGAAATTAATTTTTTTTGTTTATCTTTAATTTGTTCTGGGGTGTTTTCGCCGTTTACCAGCCAATTCGAGGACGTACGGCTATAGGTCCGATTTTCGTAGAACAATCTACACATTGCATAGCTCCATGCCAGCCTGCACTCGGACAGGGGTCAATGAAAAATCTCTTTTGCATCCTGCCCCTATATCGGGATTCAAACCCGATACCACCCTATCCAAACGCCAAAGCTTGAATCACAGTGCCGTTTGGTCGGTATTTCCGATTTTCTTTAACCGTTTTCGCTAGCTGTTTTGGCGAGTCCAATCCTGCCGCTTGTAAAAGATATATCCGCACAAATAACATTTCCGATATTTTTGGTAGTAAAGATCTGACATTTTAAAATGATCTAAGTTAACCAGAGTTTACCTGCTCGATTGAAGTCGTAGCCTGTTTTGTATTAAAGGAATAAAAATACTTTAGCTATGACTGGTACTTTACATAATTAATTTCATTCGAGCAAGCCGAAAATTTCTAAGTCACCAACTGCTGGCTAAGTTAAGCCTCAACCAGCGAAAACTTAAGAGCTTAAGTTGTGCTGCGATTGGACCTCGTCAGAGGTCAGTTGTTTATTTGTGACAAGAAGCCTATACAACTTTGATGATTGTAGTACTAACCGAAATGGTACAAACAGCGTGCAACTTAACTCTCAAGAGTTCGCTGGTTGAGGCATTCACAAGTACAAAAAATAATATTAATTCCTCGTATTTGCTATTTAAATAATTCTTAGTACATTCTTAATATGAAAAACTCAATGCCACAACAATAAAAAAAAAATTTCCGCGCCTAATTTTTTTCACAACTTCCGTTCTCTGGCTAGAAAATTACCGTTCATATTTATACGAGTTTTTATTTAACGCGTTCTTGATAATCGATCGTATATCGACAAAATCAATAAATCGGAACGGAAATAATGTGTAACACTGTAATGAACACAGGTTGGCGAGCGATCTCCGCACCTTAATTTTATATTAATTCATTTCATATCAAAAAAACGTTTGGTTGTCTATTGTATACGGTACCGGTTAGTGTCAATTTACAAAAAAATATTACTGTTTTCGCCAAAATATAAAATTAACATTTTTGCACAAGTTGAGGTTGCATGTTAAAATTAAATAAATCATTTTACTATATGTACACCCAACCACCACCCCAAACATTTATATATACATTTTCGTATATTTTGTTTTCGGTGAATTGAAAATATTGCAAAAGTTTTCCTTGTAGGGAAATAATATTTTATTTTTAATGAAAATGAAAAGGGTCAATGGAGCCGCATAATATGTATGGCGCCAATTATTCATAAAACTGTATGAAGCTTTATTTTATTTTTAATTTATTTTTATTTTTTTTTTCTATTTCCAGGTAAGCATCAATTCAATTAGGTTAACAAGTATAATATGCACATTGCGCCTCCTAAAACTCCTAAATGGTATATAGTACATAAATGCATTGTGCACAACAATAAGGTAAATAGATCTAGATTAGTTATTCAATCCAAATTGCCACACTAATCTGAATTTATTCGATATAATTTTTCTTATTCCATTTTTTATTTTATTTCATTAATCATAACAATGCACAGCAACAACATTTTTTATTTAATAATAATAATAAAGGTACAATAGTGACTAACAATAGTGCCAACAATAGAAAAAAAAAATTATATATATTTTCTTTAACGAATAAATAAAATTTCACCAAAATAAAAATTGCGCGTTACAAGAAAAGTCAACCATTTTCGGTATATTCACAACCTATATGCCATAATGGCAACATGATCGCGAGATTAAAAAAAATATTCAATTGTTTTTTTTGCTGCTTTTATCGAATATCTCACGACTTCTTAATAAAATGGAAAATTCATATTGAACGCGATTGCACAAACTGAATATTTTTCCTATAATATTTTATGTTGTACCTTGTTTATCGATATGTATTTAGCTCGGGTACATTACATGGAAGGTGCCATAACATAGTGTACCTATACGTTGTACATAAAGGAAACAGCTTTTCAATATATCGATCAAAAGCAATAATGATCGTTCGTCTTCTTGAATGTCATAATGAAATTATGATCACGATTATGTTAAATAAGTATTAAGTATCGTTTGAGATAATCGCTTCGATTACATTAATAGCGTTATGTAACAGTACGTAAAGTATGGGATTTTTATGAAGGTGAATAAATATTAGAAAACTGATGAAAACCGCTAATCTAGATATACATTCACGTGTCAATTTTTGCTTCATGTTGAAATATAATGGAAAACATTTCTTCATTTCCCTTGTGCTCTCCTTTTTTCTTTTCACACAACCCGGCGAACTAAAGCAAAGGATCACATTAATAATTAATCAATCAATATTCACTACCAACTCCAACTTTCTTAATATAAATAACATTGTAGTTGTTAGAGTTGAATATTTCAAATACTTAGGAGTAACTGTTGATACGCACATGTCTTGGGTTGAACACATTAAATCCGTCTGGATTGGTAAGAAAGCTCTCGTATTGTGTGCCTAGTTATGTATTGAGACTGGTGTACTTTGCATTTATTCATCTCAGAATCAAAATGATGCCACTTCTTACACTCATCACATTCAACCATTTCCTCCGTATCCACTCCTTTTCAAAGTGTGCAGCTTTTTGTTTCAAAATGTACCGTTATTTCTTATTATTTTCTCCGATAACGAATATATTTTATTTTCACTTAGTTCGTTCTTGTATTACACGGTTAAACTTATAATTTGGAAAATGTTGCTTTGATACTGAAATCACCTTGCAACTGGCTGAGTTAGACGCGGACCAATCCGTAATAAAAAATCACACCGTTTTGTTAATTTCACTTCCTTTCTTGAACGCAATTGTTATTTACTATTTTTTATTTAAATACAAATCTCTCAACAACAATTAAATTCATTCAAATTAAAGTAAAGTTCAAAATTACAAATTATAATGCGTTTCTCCACTATTTTTTCTTTTCCTTCCTCGTCTACTCTCCATATCCCACTTCTTTTTTTTATAGAAACAAAATAAATCTAAGGCAGTGTGATAAACGGATAATAGATTTCTTCACCAACTCAGTTTCGAAATTAAACTTTTATTTCCGATTCTCAACAAATATAAATGGTCATATAAATGGTCAAATCGATGGACCTTTTAATAGAAGTGCCCATTCCAGACTAATTTTCGTTGCTCAAATTGGTAAAATATTATAAATCGCACACTCAAAATTAAAAAGCGGGAATTCCCACTAACAGCGGGTCATCATACTCGCTCGGTAGATATCCATAGGAATCCAGAACTTATCTAAATCGTCAAATTTGCGGACTTTTAAAACCCTAAGACTATGGAATTGTTCTTCTTTTCAACGGAATCGACACATTTCTCGGGTCATGTATATGCGAATAGCGGGAATTCCCACGATGGACGGAACTTTCTGTTTCGTCATAAGTTGGAAAACAGAGTACAGAAACTATCGGCTATGTCAAATCGGTGGACCTGTTAATAGAAGTGCCGATTCCAGACTAATTTTCGTTGATCAAATTCGTAAAGTATCATAAAACGCTACTCAAAATTAAATAGCGGAAATTCCCACGTTCAGCGGGTTGTCATACTTGCTCGGTAGATAGACATAGGAGTTCAGAACTTATCTAAATCAACAAATTTGCAAACCTTTTAAACCCTAAGGCTGGATAATTTTTCTACTTCCTACTTCTAATTTATTATTAAACCGTTCTTGTGCTTATGTGAATGCATTTTTATAGAAAACAATTAAAATTTTCTCGTGTTTGGCCGCAAATATGCCTACATAAAGAAAATTGAGGTTTGGATCGGGAGGTACCTGATTCGAATCCCGATAGGGGCAGAATGCAAAAGGGAATCAGCAGATTCTGATCTGGGATGAAATGGAACACAACTATGACCCCCTGTCGAAGTGCAGAACTCATGGGCCGATCCATCTTCCATGCCAGTATAGACTGGTATGGAGCTATGCAATGTGCAGATGGTGACAAAATCGGCCCTATAGCAGTACGTCCTAGATTTGGCAGGCAACTGCGTAGGGTAAGGACGTAAATAAGCGAACTGCGAAAGAGTTGGGAGTGCTTCGGCCCCAGAAAATGTTTGCAACGGTTAAAAAAAAATTGAGTCAATTTTTCTACGACTATTTTAATTACGTTGATAATATAGTTTTTCTACAGAAGACCGTCAAAAGCAACAAAAAAAATGCTGCTGACTTTTTCTACCAATGTATAGGGTTTCCCAATAGGAATGATATGATTTTTAAGTGACGTTTCGGCCATTTGTAATATGTCATGATCTGTCATTTTTTGTTTCATTGTATTCAGTAATGTTTACAATTTCATCATGGTGAGATATACGCAAGAACAACGTTTACAAATTATTCAATTTTATTATCAAAATAATCGTTCTCCAATTGCAACTTTTCGTGCGCTTTTGCCATTTTATAGTCGTAATAATCGTCCAAGTGTGCTCGCTATTCGTCGAATTCTTGAAAATTTTGAGCGTACATTTTCTTTACATAATGTTGAAGTGCCAATAAGACAAAGATTCGCTCGAAGTAATGCAAATATTGCTGCCGTTCAGGCAAGTGTTGCTGAAGACCGCAATTTGTCGATTCCAAGACGTTCTCAAGAGGGGACTGTCTCAAACCACAACCTGGCGGATTTTGAGAAAGGATTTGGGTTTGCATCCGTAGAAAATTGTGCTCACTCAAGAACTGAAGCCATTGGACCACCGTAAACGTCGTGAATTTGCTGATTTTGCCTTGGAACAACTTGAAAACGATAACGATTTTTTTAAGAAAATCATCTTTTCCCCATCTCCACCATACTTTGTATGGCCGAAATTGGAAGAAGTTGATCTTGACAACATTTGGTTCCAACAAGACGGGGCTACGTGTCACACAGCAAGTGCAACAATTGAATTATTGCGAGAAAAGTTTGGAGATTCGATTATTTCAAGAAATTGTGATATTGAATGACCTCCAAGAAGTTATGATTTAAAACCATTAGACTATTTCTTGTGGGATTATTTGAAGTCATTGGTCTTTAGCAATAAACCAAACTCTCTTCAAGTTTTACAATTCAAAATTGAACGTGCTATTCATGACATACGACTTGATTTAGTGGAAAAAATGCTCGAAAATTGGGTTCATCGAATTCGTTCCTGCAGAAGAAGTCATTTGAATGACGTTTTATTCAGAGCTTAATTGTATCGATTGTACTTCACATTAAATAAAAAACATTTTAATTTCCTTAACAATTGTGTGTTTTTTTGAAAGAAATCATATCACTCTTATTGGAAAACCCTTTATATAAAGGAGGTCGATGATGCAGTTTTTTCTGCTGAATTTTTCTGCTTACTCCAGTAGCATCATTTTTTAATTCATTTTGAATTGAGTTTTTTTGTTGAAATTATTTTTTCAAATTCTGGAAAATTGTTTAAAATACGAATTAAAAAAAGTGAAAATATTTTATACAAATATCACCTTTTTAATTCACTTTTCTTAATTCAACTTTTTTTAATTCGGGTAGCCTCAGGGGGTATCGAGTACCAGAAATCGATTGCGATAGGTTCTGATTTCGAAAAAATTCGTTTAGAAGGTCACGGGGGTTTTCAATTGCCAGGGATCGATTGCGATTCATACAAATGGGTCATCTGATGGGCGCGGCCCCTTTTTGTATTTTTTCGGCTCACGCGATTTCTATAAAAACTGATGACGGAGGTTTTCAATTGCCAGGAGTCGATTGCAAGGGCTGGTAATTTTGGGAAAATCCGTTCAGAGAGTTGTCCAGTGGAGCCCAGGTACCTTTCTTAATTTTTTAGGAGCGTTTTCGAGTACCAAAAAACGTCAACATCGAAATAGTTGTTTGTATTAGGGATTATGATCCGTCTGAGTGCATCGGCATTCGTGTTCGATTTTCCCGATTTGTACAAAATTGTATATTCACACTCCTCTAATCGAATTTGCCAACGGATTAATCTGAAACATGAATCGCTTTTGGTAAGCCACATTAAAGGTGTATGATCGGGGTAAATAATGAATGGACGACCATCGAGATAAGGTCGAAAATGTTCCACATCCCAAACAATTGCCTACAATTAAATTCGTTCTCTATTGTCGCGTAGTTTTTTTCAGCCTTGTTAAGGGTACGGCTACAGAAGGCGATCGGACTAGTATATCACTAGAATCGCATGTAACATAAAATGCTTGGTTCAAATCGGGATATATTAAAACGGGTGATTTTGTCAAAGCTTTCCTTAAAGTAAAAGATTCTTGACAGAATACCTTCCACTGAAATTTAACATCCTTTTTCAATAAATCAGTCCGAGGTTTGGCTAATCTAGAAAAATATTTAATGAAACCAACTAGACCCAAAAATGATTTAATCTCCCGAGTGTTAGTTGGAATCGAATAATTTTGGATGCAATGAATTTTATCTGGGTCTGGTTTAATACCTTCTGTTGTACCAATATGACCCAAATAAACAATCGCTTTCGAAAGAAATTGACATTTTCTGGGATTAAGTTTCAAATTCGCCTGTCGAAAGTTATCAAAGTTCTTTTTTAATTTTGCGTTGTGATCCGATAGGTTTACGCCATAGGTAGACGAAACACTGATTTCCATTCAGGTCACTGAGCTCTGCGTTCATCATCCTCTGGAACATTGAAGGTGCTCCTTTCAAACCAAACGGCATTCGTTTGAACTAATAGTGTCTAGTGGAGGTACTGAATGCAGTCATCTCACTATCCCGAGGACGTGATGGTAACCATTCGCCAGGTTGTTGCTAGATTTATTTGGCACGCACAGTAAAAGAAAAACCATAGATTGCGGCTATTCTCGATTATGCCATCTTCCAACATCTTAATAATTTGGTTATTTACCTCCTTTTTGGTAGACTATGGAAGACTGTAATTTTTAATGTAAATGGGAGGAGAATTTTGAATACGCGGAATTTTATGTTCAACAACATTGGTCGTAGTTAGTTTATCTCCTTCTAGGTAAAATATATCAATATACTCACGACATATTTTGAGAACGGAAGATTCTCTTCATGGTTTACGTTTTCAGTACCAAATTTTGATTCAATTTTTGTAAGACGGTTGGCTATTTCATAATTATTAATCGAGTCCGTCTCGATTTTAACATCCGGTAAAATTACTTCATTTTCAGTGGTATTAACAATCGTCACGAATGAGACATTGTTGATGATTTCCGTGGCAGTAATGCCAATAAATACACCAGGCTCAATTTCTTGTAATAAACATATTTGATCACTAGCATTTTCGAGTTCAGAATACAATTGAACAACTCGATGTAAACGTGGTGGTATTTTAATGTTAGAATTTTCGCCAACATATTTTCAGGGTATGTAGTATTATCAATACAATAGTTTTGGAATGATAGTCAATATTCGATTTAAATTTGTGTAAAAAGTCATTCCCAATAATTCCGTCATAAGAGTTAGGAAATCATTAACAATTTGAAGTGAATCGCAAAAATGAATAAGCGCTGGATAACGAGCAAGTGTTTCCACTAAAATATTCGAGATGTGCTTGATTTTACTTTTATCGTTTTGGTAACATATAGTGTCACCTTTTGAACAATCTTTTTTTCACTAAACTAATCTCAGCGCCAGTATCTATTGAAATAAAATGAAGAGAAATGTTAAAGTACTACGAGAAGAAATATCTAGGTCCATCTGAGTAAAAATGGAAATGGTAAGGTTCCCGTTCACAAGCTGAAGGTTTATCAATCTGAGAATAGGTAGGATGATTCTGAGTTGGATAAAGCGAATGAAAAACCTTTTGTGTGTGTGCAAAGGGTTAGTGTTACTTGTTACGGAGAGTGAGCACTCGAGACCATTGACGTTTTCCTGTTTAATTGGTCCATAATGTGGAAGATTTTCATTTTACACCATGTTGCGTGATGTTGCACCGTGTTGCTTAATATTGCATCATGTTGTGGGGTGTTGCTAGATATTACACCATGTTGCGTCATGTATACCAAGTTGCGTGATGTTGCGCGGTTTAGTACTATGTTATGTCATCTTGCTTCGTGTTGGGTTTTGTGTTTTTCATTAATTAGATGTCTAGCGTTATTTTCCATCAAATTGCAGAATGTTATACCATGTTATTTTGGTTGCGTACCGATGAAATTATATGGTAGCACTAATCGCGCCTTTTCGAAAATGTTGGCAGTTATAGTAACAATATTGACTTGCAGCATTCGCTATCTAATTAATGTTTCAGTGTTGGTTCGTTCTTCACATTTCTCTCCGCCTCAAACGATTTTGATGTAGCCTGGTGCGGCTGGGGTCTCTTTATTTAATTTTTTTCGGCTTCCACGATAAAAATTGGTGAAGTTCCCTGGCATTCCAGGGAATCAAATGCCAGGAACCAATCTCAATGAGACCCGTGACCCCGTTTTAATTTTTTTTCGGCTCCACTGGCCTAGATAAAAATTGAAATGACAAGCGTTTTCTAATGCCAGGAATAGATTGCAATGCGTTCTAATTTTGAAAAAATATTTAAGGGGTCGAACGATTTATATAAAAATGGGTGAGATGGGTTTTCGAGTGCTGAGAATCGATTTTGATGAGATATAAATTCGGATAAATGTCGTGAGGCCTTGACGAGTAATAGTGGGACGCTTTAATCGTGTAGTTTCGTTTAGTCGCATTATCAATGCCATAGTTGAACATAAATATTGCAAAAATCGAAACTGAACTAAACTTGATGCAATAAAACAAAAAACTACAGAAAAGTTATGAACTAATTGAGCCTTCAAGCCGTCGCTCTAATTTACAACAACAGTTCTAATACAATTCTGTAGCTTCCTAGCAACAGTTCTTCAGATAAATTAATAGCTTATATTTCAAGAGATCGCAGATAAAAAATGATAATTGTAGACTTGAAACACGTTTACAAGGGCCAAATATAGCCTCTATTAAAAACGATATCGCATATCGCTATTCACTTTGCTGAGTATATACAGCCAGCCAGCTGAGTATATATAGTCAACCTAATTTGGTACCATCCGTACAAGCAAACGCTGAATTAAAACTTGATCCTATTATAAGAAACCGTTTGCTCTTCCAAGCATGTGTGCCCTTTAGTTGTATGTCCATCTTGGACCAGGATCAAATTTGATTTAGGTTTCGTAGATAAGTTAGACTATAATGCAACTCCAAATATTTTAAAATCTTTTAAACGAAATGCTTCGATAACTTATTAGAAAATACTTCTTGATGTACTTGTTGCTAACATCAGATGATTAAACAAGAAAGAGTTTCTCATGAGCATTTTTCTGTACATTATGAGCGAATCCGGTAGTATTTCGCAATACTCTCACCTCTATTATGGCGGTTGGTTATTGGCGAGCTTCTTTTAAAATACAGCATTCTATAGATGCATCGTTCAGAAACATTATTATTACAATTTGATGTAGGTGTCACATGGTGAATTCGTCCAATACGGATCTGGTGCAATTGTTTCCACGCTCTTTTGGAACATGCTTACCAAATCGTAATGCACGAAGCATTTATCTGTTATTTTAAACTCTAAGTTATCATATGAAAGTTCACCTTGAGCACAGTTTTAAGAAAGTTACAAAAAATATTTTAACTCTATCGAAGAGTGCTCTTACTAAATTTTAGAATCAGTCGTCCGATACCCGGTATAGTTAAAGGACTGTCCTACATTGTATAATTAGACAAATTTCAAATTATAACTCGTAGAGTTATTTATCTACCCCACCCTTTGCTCGAAATGTATAGAAAATGGAGTGTAATTGCAAATGGTAAATGCCAGAAATCAGTATGTTTAACGCTAGTCCGATGCCTAAATTAGATTATTGAGTGTAAGTGAGTGTCTCGAATTTTTCGGAATAGACTATTTGATTCATTAGTATTCTGTTCTACATTTCATTGTTTAATGATCGGGCAATTTTGGTATGTTCTGGCCTGACCCCCTCTGTAATCAAAGCTTTGAAACACGAAGTTACTAAGCGTTTAACTTAAGTCGAAACTCTAACTCCTCAGTTAAACTCGCTTTGACCTCGTGCTCAAACTTCATCGATAAAATTTACCCACACTCAATGCCACACTGGGCCTATGGTGCAAGTCTTTAGTGATGTGAATTCGCATGGATGATTAAAACTCTCCTTTTATGAGTCGGTAAGCTTTCTGCAATTTCATTTGGAATGTATTCTTCGTCATGTGGAACATAAGCTTCTTGGATTAACCCAATATCAATATTATCCGCATTTATTTTGAGCATAAGAGCAGCCGAGGCTGCCGTGCATTGATGAATTTTATGACCCCTGTTATATCAGATCATTCGACTAAAAGTTAGTTTTCCTGTAGTCTATTAGGTGACCCCATTCTCGTTGACATACCCGAGTCTCCCTACTTTGTTTTCATAGTCTAGTTAAGTCCCTACTTTCCAAATGACTAGCAATATGAGTAACGGTCGAGCCACTTCGATCACGGGATTTGTGTTCTCTCTTTGGAATGGAGTTCCCTATATATCCACCTGCACTGTGCCTTAATTGTATTAGGGACCTCTGGACCATTCATCATATCTGGACATACATCATTTCCATGCTAGGTTATGGGATCCAAGTCCGTGTCCTGGGTCTACACGGAATATCTTCTCTGGCGACAAACACCAGTCTGGCAGACAGCAACTGAATTGGAGTACATTCGGGAGCAATTTCCTATTAAGAATTTTTTGGGGTATATTTTCATGTAGAAATGGAATTGCCAACCGTATCTCATGTTTGGATAAATTTTATATGATGCCAATGAATTCCCTGAAAAACATTGGGACTAATTTATAATTAAATAGTTTCATTACGGTCTCATTTGATGAACCACACCAAAATTACATTATCACACCCGCATAATCTTGATACATAAATAGCGTTGATCGTGGTACAGACATATTTCGTTTATTTTTACAAAACACTCCAGCCATAATCAATCATAGTGATCGTACTCGTATAATGGTACTCATATTTATAATCCCTACCGCATACAAACAATAAAATCTAAATTTATTCATAAAATAAAAATAAAAAAACTACAAACAGACGACATAATAACATAAGAAGGATATATAAAAATAATGAAACATTAAGTGGTTTTGACTGAGGTATAAAATTTTCAATTTCGTTTCATGTTGAATAATCTAAAGAAGAATCGTGATCAAAATATTGAAAATAAAAGAATCCTTTTGTTTCAGCCATAACACACAGCTATGCAACAAAATGTTTATATGGTGTACGATCTCTTGAAGAAAAATTTATCGTTTTATTTGTTCTAAGAAAATTCTAAGAAATACATCGGAAGAATGAAGACTCTTCTTACATTTACGTATATAACAAATAATACCCCGGCAACATGTCGATGATACGGCATACAGTTAAACGAATTGAATAAGGAACTTACCATTTAGAATGAAGATCGCGTACCAAAATCTTTCGTTCGACTATATATAGCGATCGAACCAATAACAAATAAAAAATACTTACCAAACACACACCAGCTGATCTTAAGTAAGAAAATAATAATAATAAAAAACGAATTCAAGAATTTTCAATTTCACTTGATAAACAGGTTTTTTGATTCTTTTTAACATTACAATTTTCTTAGTTTATCCACACACAACCACATATAATAAAAAATATTCTGTTCTTGACGACTAATAATATTTTATACGAATAAATACATCTTGCGCGTTTCTTTTTCATTTAATTTCTTCTTACTTGCGTACTCGTATAAATTTTGCCCTTTTTGAAAAAAAAAATGTTACATCGGCGATTTTTATATTTTGTTGTATATACTCGTATGTATATATAGTAGTTTGGATTTCATAATGGCAAGAAAAAATAAAATTCTTGATCAATTGATCATCAAGTTGGTTAAAATATCTTTTGGGGTTTTGACACAATTAGAATTCCAGTCAGGCACAAATTTTCGAAATAATCGTGCAAATTAAATTTAAAAAATAGTAGATACTTCGCTTGATCGATCGATTGATCAATACGTATACAATATTTTGACGATCATCGCGAAAAATTGGTAAATGATATCTATATTTGGTTAGTAGAAATGATCGGTGATCACGATGAAAATTGAATTCAGGAATTTGGGTTGGGAATTCGCACAAGATCGTACATATACATTATAGGCTTAACACTCACGATCATTTTTCTCATGACCTCACATGACAAACAAACAAACTTATATACGTTCAAATAAAAATTAGAGATTTCCAAAGTGATCGTGCATTAATACAATTTATATATACGTTTTCCTCGTTGCTTATCAAATCTTGATCAATATCACATAATAAATTACTACACATCAATTTAGGCCATTGAATATATACGTTGACGAAGATAATGATCACACTTGATCACATTCTTATAATATCAACAACAAATTTAGTTGACAGTTTTTTTATATACATTTCATTAAATATGTTTAATACATAATAATAATAATAATAATATTTACATGATCAAAGGGAGATCGCGTTTAACTGTATTTAAATTTTAAATTCAATTAATGATCAATTGTTGTTAAAGTTTACACACAACAAAACAAAATGTGTTGACCTGATTATTATTTTATTGATCATCTGGTTGGACAACGAACGATCGCCCAGATTATGATTCAAATTCATCATCATATTAGCGACGATCATTCGCGATCACCATTTATATAAATTTCTATTTATATATCCGAGTATAAAAGAAAATCGAGTGAGGGTTCAATTGTAATGACTCAAAAAATAATAGTAAATAATAGTTTTTATTTTTTGACATAAGATTTATGGGTTTTAAGGTCAAAAAATGTTAAATTCATATAAATCTTTATTTGCCCCGCGATCGGACATTTTGGTTATTATTATTATTTTGAGAAGAAATCATTTATTTTTTAATTTTTTATTTTGTGTTAAATTGAGTTAAATTAATATTTAGTTAAAGTTAATTAATATGGCATGGTTTAGTTTAAGAATCGATCAAAAGATTATTATAGTGTGCGATAAATAATAATAATAATAATCGTGTGATCGGAGCGATCGTATATATATATATATATTTTATTTCTCATGATCGCATAAAAAATCACACGATCTTATATAATTTGATACACATAATAAAATGAAAATATTCAGACGAGAGAAATATGCGATCTTCCATGGATCTTAAGAATTTTAATTCCATCGATCATAACACAAGACACTATTAAACCTAAACAAAAGAATAAATTAATATTGCGCTGTCTGAAAAGTGATTTCAGCCAAAATGATATATGTTTTTTTGTAGAGTCGTATATACGATTTTATTATCTCGGTTAAAGCTCTTGTATGTTGAGACCACACCTAAATAGGATTACTAATAAAATGTAATAAAAAATAATAATAATAAATTTGAAATGACAATGAATGCGCTCTAATTATTCACAAAACTATATATACAACGCGACCAGCTATTACTTTATCTCTCGCCACTCACACTTACTCAATAACGTATTTTAAGACAGCGATTTATATGTATTCGTTTATATGTGGTAATAAAAAGCGCGAAGAGGAAGAATCGTGATCCAAATCCCAGCAGATAATAAATTACTTGGTGTGTGTCATACAGACATAAAACTTGAATGAAATTTTATAATCCTTAACTACGAAAATAAAAAATCTTTACTAAGGGATCATCATCATCTTGATCATGATCGTCATTCATCCAATAATATAAAACTTGTTTCTTTGTTACTTTGCGCAATGATGATGGTTTGATGATAATACGTTTTTGCACAGCGATATAAATTTACTTACGGCTCGTCTTAAGAAGACTCATAATATAAATATTATTTGCTATATACAGACAGATAGAAGAAAGGGCGGAATGGGCAAAAAAGACAAATAATTGATTAGTTTTTTTTATTGTGTTCTCCTTCTTAATTTTGTGTTTATCTTTACGAATTTTAATATGTATACGTCCATATTGTGCCTGCGAGGTAAAACTTTTTTGATGGATTTGAAATTCATACGCGGTAATTTTTAGTCGATCTTGAAAATTTAGAAATACAAAATGTGATCGGTTTACACATAATTAACGAGATCGCGCACATGAGATCGTGGCTATGTGTGCGGTATCGCACGGTCAGGGGTTATATGGTCATAGACAATTCACAACATAAATTTTACTGTACACAAGAGAATGAACTCAGATGAACTATTTATATTTACGAGAAGATAAAAGCATGCGTCACATATTTAGATGTTTGACCGATATCGTAGATCACAAAAAAGATGATTTTCCAAGAACTATTGTTACTAATACTCTATTATTTTTTCGTTGTCGTTAGATCCCACGAAGGCTCCATCATGTGGTTTTCGGATTAGTGAATGATTGGAATCTTGAAACCGCATTAACAATCATTTACCAATAATAAAATTCCCGTGAAGCATGTTCTAACTTTGTCCTAAACTTACAAAAACAATAATTAGGACAAACTTCACGTTTCCGAACAAATTCGTGAAGCTTGTAGACAACATCGACTTCTAGATTTTTTCGACTAAATTACTCTCTAAACTAAATTGCCATTGGTATGTACTAGTGATTAATAGTTGTCACGTCGCTTACACAAATCGTACTGTACCTATTATTTAATCCTAAATTGTTAATTAACCTAACTTCAAATTAAATTAGCCAATTAGAATAAAATTTTAGTGTATTGTGTATCACGCCATCTATTAATAACCGGTAAGAACTAAGGTTAAATTAGTTTAGAGAAATATATCGGCGTGAGGCGCGTGTCTGACATCACCTTTTTCTAAATTCACGACTAACTAAAATTGATGATTAGTTCATACCAGTATAAAGTAGTTCAGTGGTTCAGTACCAGTATAGATGTCTCTAATGTCCATATACCAAAACTTGATTTTTTTTGCTTATTTGGTAATTTTTATTTATACATCAATGTTTGACGAGGTTTGTATTGTGTTTTCTATGAATGACTTGAGTAAACTAATCATCAATTTATCAAGTAGAAAATTAGAAAAGCAAATTTGTGTCAGGCACATGATATAAATACAAATTCTTTGTATACAAAGTCGCATAACATAAAAAATAAATGTTCGTTTTAAAATTCTAATTAACAATCCACAGTACCCCTCTATCTCAATAAAAATGTTTAATACAATCAAACTATATGTATTTTGCTGACATCTACCGAAATTTGGCCAAACTAAACAAATAAGAGGTTGAATTGAACTATAAATATTTTGTTCACTGAACAGACGTATATTTCTTTCATGCCTAAATTACTTTAACATTTCCGTTAAATTTCAAAACATTACCGAACAAAATTAATTTTGTCAAACTGATGGTGAGCTAATTAAATGTGAACCAGGTATATTAGGAATGATGGAAATTGGCGCTAGATTGAATTCATTTTTATCGCCGCTCAAAGTTGTGATTGGTTTTTATTTGTGGTGGAATTTTAAAGAGCATGCACTTTCTATTTAATGACAGGTTTAACGTTTTTTTTAATTGCGTCCTTTAGTTAAAGAGAAAATTTAATTTGGTGCCCGGAACAATTGATGACCGTCGTCTCATCCAAAGCTCGTGTCCATTATCCTCCCGTGGTGTGATACGGATTACCATATATACCTCCAGAGTTCGTGACCAGTCAGGACAATTGTTTCAATTTAACGCGATAATTTAATATGACCCAACTAACGGTAATATTTAATTGTTCTTGCATTCTTTTAGGTCCAAATTGCAAATGTAAAAGTTCATTAGTTACCCAATTTAGTCTGGACTTTTGTTTTCGACCTCGGGACTTAGAAATCGATACTCGATCTCGCCCATCCATGGTAAGCGATTGTGATATACTTTTTACGGACTAGCCATTAAACTGGATCATTTACCCTTTATAATGAATTTTGTAAAAAGAGGTAAAACAAACTTCGCTCTTACCCACCCAACTAGGACAATTCAAGACTCAAAAAATATACTGGGTTGGTGTAGAATGGCTTAACTCTTAGAGACATTTTCTTCAGTGATGACAGAGCCGCTCAAATTCACACTATGACAGATCATTCCATTGTTTACAAGCTTACAAACGCATTTTAGTGGAAAATATTCAGAACAAAAATTATCCGCAATGGAATTCAAGCATAATAGTGCGATTGCTGTATATTTGGCTGGAAAACCACAGCCGCAGATTGTTAACCAGTTAAAACATCTACATGTGAATAAAATGTTTGTGTATCGCACCATAAATCGTTATAACGATACTGGCAGCATTGCAAAACGCCACGATGGTGGACCGAAACGCACTGCAACATCGCCGGATATCATTCGGAAGGTGAAGGCCAAATTTGCTCGGAATCCGCGCCGTAGCGGCTGAAAAATGGCTCGTGAGGCGAACATTTCGCTCGAACGGATGCATCACATATTGAAAGATCATCTTGGACTAAAGGCCTTCAAATTCCTTAAAACGCATGGTCTCACCGATGCTCAAAAAAAGTTAGAGTGGAAAGAGCAAAGGAGTTGTTACGCTTGCACGCAAGTAGCGATTTGCCGAATTTGGTTTTCTCCGATGAGTCACCGTGCGTTATTGACCAATATGTGAACAAACAAAACGACCGGGTTTACTTGCTCGGCCATTTTACTGAAAATTTGGACCAACGGATTGCCACTCGAAGCCCAGCGCCGCCGATGGTGATGGTTTGGGCTGCCATAACAGCCGAAAGCCGTTCACCGCTCGTTTTTTTGGACCATGGCATCAAGATGAATGCTAAAATTTATCGGGATCATGTGTTGGAGGGAGCGTTGAAGCCTGAAGCCTTGGGCACAAAAACATTTCGGCCGCAGAGCCACTGCCAAATAACCACCGAATTCACCGGATGCAAATCCGTTAGATTTCTCGGTTTGGGGTATTTTGAAGAGCAAGGTTGGGACAAAAAAATACTAAAGTGTCGATCATCTTAAGCAAGCGCTTCGCCGGGAATGGGCCATAATACCGCAGAGCCACTTTCGTGCTGCATGCAATAGCTTTGTCGGCCGTTTGAAGGCCATAATCGCGGCTAAGGGTGGTCAAATCGAAAACTGCTAATGCAGTACGAAAATTTAAATATTTGTGAACATTTTTTACTTTGATTCAATAAAATTCATCAAAAAAAAATTCTGTGGCGTGTTTTGGTAACACTTCGTGTCAGCCACCCTGTATATACAAATATCGGAAAAATCGGTCGAGTTATAATTTTTAGTTGTCACGTCTTTAGAAAAGTGACTTTTAAAATAAATAAAGCCAATTTCTGGATGATGGAAGTGCTTTGTGGTATTTTTTAATCCCTTACAACTATTATACAACACGTATGTTTTATAATGGACGAATAATTTGTTACCAGCGCCGATATGGCTAATTTGTAAACTAAAATGGCAATAACAAATGTTTGCTTGGTCTGCCTAAAAGAGATATACATGGCGCAAGTTTTGAGTATTAAGGTGCTTTAGGTAAATTTTTGACATTTTTAAAGAAGTTCTCAATATATGAGATATGTAAATTATCTCTAATAAATTAATATTTGGTTACCAGTGCCAAAACGGTGGATTTGTAAACTAAAATGCTGGTCATAGAAATGTTGAATCTTCAATTGATATCTGATGATTAGAAAATGAAAGATTTTGTAACTGATGTCAATGTCAGGGCGGTAATTTGAGTGCTAAGGTGCTTACGCTAATTTGATGACATTTTTCAAAAATTTTGAATGATTTATGATAAGTACATATTTTGTAGTAAACGAATAATTAGGAAACAGCGCCAAAACGGCAAAATTGTGAACTAAAGTAGTATTACCAAAATTGTTGTTCGAGACCATTCAACCGATTTACTACACGTTAATACAGAAATAATAAAATAAAGTGTAAAGAAATTTCGTTGTATTGAGTGGTTTTATGAATGATTTTGTGGCAAGTACCCGACTCTTCTCATGTGCAGGTCCCAAGAGGTTATCATTTTTCCTCATTAAAAATAGAAGAAAATTTATGTATGCGAGAAAAAATTAATTCGCACTAGCCATTTTCGATTTATCATCGGTACAGATATTCAGCCAGACAACATTTTGAGGCCAATAAAGTAGTTTTTTTCTAAATTTCCTTAATGATTTGATATTGTGAAGTTGTATTATAATTTTTCTATTATAACTTTTCTTTTTATCAAAATAGCGCAGAATCACAAGAAAATCGTAGTTTCATTGAGCGTTTTTAGGGGTGTCCGATGTGTTGCTCTAGTTAAGTTCTAGACTATGATATGATTACCTTAAATAGGATAGGAGTATGCAATTCCATTGACCGAGGATAAATACCGAAATTTGAGACGAGGTATTACTCCTCTAGCCCATCCAACCACCGATGTATAATAAGTAATTGTACTCGCCGTAATATTAAAAAGGTCTAGGTGATCTAGGTAGATGGAGGGGGGCAGACAGTTAAATTCCTGTGACAGTTGACGGTGGAGGTTGGATTATTTGGTCGGGGGTTACTACCCTGGAAGGGCTAAAAGTTCGAAAGTAAAGACTGGGGGTAATTCTATACACTGTTGCTGTAATTTTCATTCTTGGCATAGCTTCTGTTCAGCTTGCAGAAGTAACGGTTGAGTCATAATCTCGAGTCAATTTTATAAGTGCAACCAGAAATCAATTTGATTAAATATGTCAACATTTTGCTCGAATTTGGTTTCGTTAATTCTTTTTCAATGGTTTATGAATGAATAGAGCTTTGGTTTTATTGAGGTATCTTTAATCAGGTTTCAGTGTCGCTTATTGCATGCACTATGAGTAAGTTATAGGATCGCCTTGTAGTTTGGGTATATATTATACTGCTATTGTTTGGCTGGATTGATAGCACTCAGCTTTTGTGTATGTGTGCAGACCGTAAAGGCGTGGTATTTTCTGTGTTATTCGTTACGCATTACAATGAGCCTTGTATAGCAGTGGGTGGGAAACCCTCATGGAAATTTTGCATATTTAGTAATTTTTTTTGAGTATTTTACACCATCAGAAACAGTAAATCCAACATGACGATCTCAACATCTCCAAGTAGTGAGAATTATACAAACTTATATTTTTAATTTGCGTGATTGAAGAATTTACGTTCCTTGTTTTCTACGATATTCTCTACGATAAATTCCATTCCATTTTTAAAGAGTTTAAAAACTTAGAAATTTAAATAGATTAGATAAGGTTAGGTTAGCGTGATTGTCGTTAAGAACTATCGTAGACACAATCAGGTCCGTAGACGTTCCACATTGTTTTCTTTTCTCACTTACTCATCCAACCATTTTGAGCACTCAACGAAGCGTGGAGACCCACCACTATGCTAACATACCGCCGCGGCAGCGATATCAGCTGTCTGGATCTTGCCATGTCTAGTTTTGGCTAGATCTGCCTAGTTATTATGTATGAGGTACTATTGGACCATCTGTTCTTCTTTGTTATTCTAGCTTCCTCTTGAAATGCACCACCACTGCACCACTTGACCGGACAAGTGGTGCAGTGGTTAAAGCTTCGGCACTTGGACCGGCAGGTGCTGGGTTCGAATCCCATCAGAGGCTAGATGCAAATCGAATTTTCATCGTCGATTACGATCGGTGATGCTAATAAATACAACTAAGACCCTCTGATGGAGTGCAGAATTCCGTGTCACGCGCCGACCCACCTTTCATGTCAATGTACAGGTTGACATGGAGCTTGCAATGTGCAGGTGGTATACTGTAGTTGTGTGAGTAGGTGAAGTAGGTGGGTTAATGATGTGGAGTGAATGAGTGGTATCACAATGGGCCTAAAAATTGGCCTAAGTGTGCAGTAAGCAACCACTGAAACCTAAAAAAATCACCTTCCTCTTGAAACAGTAATTTGCACGTAGCCGGCGGTATCATCTGCCTTGCTTGTCGAGCGTGTTCATTCGCCGAATATTGAAATACCCACATCAGTTGGATGTTGCACTGATCTGCCTTCTTGTTAAGAGATAAGACACAATTCTGATCTTTAAACGTAAGTAAATATGATTTGAACGTTTTAATTGAAATCTGACTGTCCGCCTGATAGGCGTTCCAAGGTCTTTGGGACTGCAATGAGAGATTTTTCCCGCCTTACGTATAACTATTACATTAACTTAAGTTCATTTACTAGGAATGTGACAGAGATCTAAGCTGCGTTTGAAGATAACTTCCAGTCAGGATAAGGTTAAATCAGAGGTTTGTTGGACATCTCGCCGGTATAATGCCATCGGGTCCTACCGACTTATAAGGCTTAAAGCAATATATAGCCCGCAGGTTTTATCTCCTGAGTATAGCCTGGATTACAATGCCTACGACTATATGTTGTTCCTAGGCCTTTGTGGCACAGATTCAGAGCTGCCTGTAAAGTTAGTTTCTTGTAATAGCTCCATATATTAAGCACTAATTACGGTCCAAGAAATCCGGTCGTCAGGGAAAGCTCGAAGTGGTGAGAGTAAGGAATAGTACATTACGCAGCCTAGAGGTCTCAGAGTCCCAGTCCTTACCAGGTTTAGTTTCCTTAACTCTGCTAAAGAGCCTCCTGTATTTATTACAGGTGTTTTGAAGTCCTTTCCATCACCACGCTGGTCGAGGATTATCCAGAGGTATAAGCGCCTAATTACGGCCTTATTAAAAGCATCAGATAGCTGGTCCACTAGGACATCAAGCGCTCGTATAAAATCAAAGGGATTTGGAACCGGTTTTAACATAGATGACTTAGAATGGTTCTAAAAGTAGCACAGTCAATTTTCGACCTAATTCTAAAGCTAGGTTTTGTCTTCAATTCAAATTAGAAATAACAATAATCAGAAAATGAATGAATCTCCAACACCTTCCAATTGACAAAACTATCCATAACGGTATCTGAGACTTGTCCAGTACGGTACTTTTTGTCGATTTCTAGTTATAAACGTTGGTTTACAGAGAATACTGCATATACATAGGTTAGTACTAAGAATAAAATCAAGGAATAACTCATCTCGCCAATTCGGATTAGTGCCTCTCCAAATGGTGTGACGTGAATTTTTCGAATATACCACTCTCCAGTCCGGTGCTCCGCAGTACGGGATTGCTAATTTGTAGCATTTCCAGAATTTCCTTCGGGCCTCTAGGTTCCGCTGGGATCCGAGATCTCGCTCTAGGTCTGCAGACTTCACCCAGGTTAACTACAGCCTTTCCGCACAAGGCAATGACCGTTAATTGGCACAAGAAGTCAACTTGACATGGTTCCAGTGCCATCCTCCATCCCGGAAAACCGAAGCAGTTCCAATGTTTTCCTTATAATTTTTAGTAAAGTAGCGGCTAAATCCTTCTCCGCCTTCCAAGAAGTTGCTGGACGATATATATCTGTCTGTCATATACGAGTATCCGACGATATATACCTGTCATTTCAATAATCTTTTTAGCCCATGAGAACGTTTCCATATCCGTGTCTGTTCTCTCCGCCAATGGAATCTTATTGAACTTTGCTAGACCTTTTTCATACTCTTTCTGATTTTGTAAATTGATACGAGGGGAACTTTCTTCCTTGTGCTCGTGGCCCTAGAGATGTCATTCGAGGAACCAGCCTTCTTCGTGCTTGTTTCTCGTTTTTGTGGTTCTGGGCTTCAACCAGGCCTCCGTTTTCGCCGTACGTCTTGCGAACTAGGACTAATGACCAAAGTCTCACGATGGTTACCTATGTTTTGGAGAACAAGCCTAAAGGTCAAAATCCCACCAGCATTAGTTTCATGGTTTCTAGAGCGCCACACTGTTATTTTCTATATTAGTAGTTTCATCTATGTTTTGTCCCACGAGTAGCGCAAAAAAATGGCGTTCTGTACAGATATCCAAAGTACCAATGAACTATGTAACAATGAACTATGCATATATGTTTATAAGATACGTATGTATGGGTTAAATATAACAAAAAATTAAATTTGTGTATATACATTAAATTCGCACTACATGATTTCTTTTATACAATTTGCACTACATGATTCCTCTTATATATTTATTCCTCCATGATGTAAACATGTCAAAAAATTTATTTTCTTCCATATAATAGAAATTGCGTTTTGTTTTTTGTTATTACGTCACAAATAAGTCGGTACAATGAATTGGAATGACTTCACCGACCTTTTCAAGATGGCGTTAAATCAGTCAATGAGCTGAGCCTATATATTAGCATTAGTTTTGCCTGTTCGCACAGTACTTTAAAATTTTACTTGTATTTTTTTTTTGCTTTTATAAATTTTTTTTTCCGAAACGAAACGAACCAATTAAATTGTTTGATTTTTTTTGTTTTGCTTTGTTTGCTACAGGGTGTTGATGATTTATTTTGATGTTTATAGTCGATGACGTTTCGTTCTCTCTTACTCATTTCCTCTCATTATTTGTGTTGTGCAGTACAAGTAAATAATTATAAATTATTAAATTTAAACAGTTGGTTTTTAATTTTTTATAATTTGCTTAATTCATTTCCAAAAATAGTAGACAAGTTTGATGAAATTATAGAATTACAGTTTAATCAAAATAAAAATCAGATATTCTTAATTAAAATATGTTCCGACATATTGGGCATATCGATTTATTGCTGGTAGTAAACCATTTGTACTGAAAATACAAACATCAATTAGGATCTTGTATACGTAAAATAGTTTACTACTAAACAGGGCCCATGATATTTCGTTTTTGCACGTTTTACACGATAATTTTGGTAATTGGCACGTATCCTGCTGGATAACACTGTAACAAACATAACATTTTTCAACACCTTCTTTGAGAGACTTTGTAATAGTCCCCCCACCTGTCGAATGCACTGTATCGTCACTTGACCGAGAGGATGATTGATGGGCAATTTAATTATTAGTTCCATCTTCGTTTTATCGACGTTACGTCGGCCATAAATTGCACAAAACCTTTGTACAGCTTGAATACGCTTGCCAGAAAGATATTAACTTTCACATCGTTGAAATGGTCAACTGACTGGGACGCCGATAACACCGATGAGCTAAGTGATTTGCGTATAAAATCAAAATGTTTTAGCACCAATCTACACGGGTACAATGTAAGCGAATTAATCACAAAATTTATAATTTCACTAAGAAATAATAGACTGTCAAGGGATCCTGTGGCGACATTTCTGAAATCAAAATAATATTTTGTTCAGTTCTGTTTTGCTCGTATTATTGCATCGTATATGTTCATCGCATTACATTGTTTACAACATCCTGAGACATTAAATTTCCAGCGTACGCCTCATTACAAATCGGATGGCTAAGTATATGGGATATGGTCCAATATGTAATAATATCATCAATATTAGCAACTTGCTAATAACCGCAATCTTATCATTATCGCTCTGCAAATAGTTGACCACATTAAATATCCGATCAACCAAAATCTCATTTTGAAGCGACTTTATATCCAAGGGTGAAACAAATTTTGTACACAAATTGATTAAATATGTCTATCCACCATTCAATTCCACATAGAATTCTTTATTCACCTAGCTATTCAGCAAATCGTTATATGGCTCAAAACATGTATAATCACCGAATACTATGTATTACATCTCCGCGAATTTTTTTACCAGCTGAATTATATTAGCGTTATAGACGTTACCATCATTTCCCGTTATAGACGTTACCATCATTTCCCGCATCCCGGCCTGACGCAACGAAAATATTAGATCATTCCCACAGAAGATACAATTATTTCACTAATTACATGTTGTAATTACATGTACATATACTAATTACTAAGTATTTCACTAATTACATGACTATTTTTATTATACATGGCTATTAAATTTTTAGTTTTCATATTAAATATGAGCGTCGTAAAAATCCCTACACACTTCATGTCACCATTAAACGTTAAACTGAAGTCCTGATTGTGACTTGACTCTGAAAAAAGAAAAAAAATTCATTTAACCACCCTAGGCCTATACAAAAAAAACGTAAACAAAGATATAATTGGTTCACGTGTCTAGCGCTGCACAAATCAAAACGCAGCAAAAAATCTAAATAAAAAAAATCTAAACATAATAAAAAATGTCGGATAAATAAGGTAAACTCTTAAAAAATAATGAAATTCTGAAATAAAAGTTTTAAATTTGGATTAAAAATAGTCTGAAACTGTATACTTGAATAAATTATGATTATGTCATTGAAAAATCACAATAAAAACTTAAATATTTAAGGAAATGCAAGCGAAACAAAACTTACTTGTCAAAAAATCCCAAGTAATCGAATTTTTTTACTATGGAGAAGTATAAACGCGCTTGCCTGTCACTAACACCAACTCAACGATATTTATTTTATGTTGTCATGGCCATTTATATACTGACTCTGCAATAAGTCTATAATAAGTCGGTGTTTGGAAAACACCATTAGGCTGACTTATTTGTGGACACCGACTTATTTTTATTTTCAAATCTAGTGGCAACGACCAACATGTCAAGAAATTTATTTTCCTCCATATAATAGAGAGTGTGTTTTGTTTTTCTTATTACGTCACAAATAAGTCGGTACAATGAAGTGGAATTACTTGACCGACTTATTCAAGATGGCGTCAAATAAGTCTGTAATAAGTCGGTGTTTGGAAAACAGCCTTAAAGTGTTTTCCAAACACCGACTTATTACAGATTTATTGCCTTATTTGACGCCATTTTGAATTAGTCGGCCAAGTCATTCCAATTCATTGTACCAACTTATTTGTGACGTAATAACAAAAAACAAAACGCAATTTCTATTATATGGGAGAAAATAATTTCTTGACATGTTGATCGTTGTCACTAGAATTGAAAATAAAAACTGCATGTATTAAATTTAGTCAAGACACATTTTTGGAGACATTTTTGTGTAGACCAACTTATTCAAATAAGTCTCCTCGCGAGGTGACTTATTCGAATAAGTCGGTGTCCAAATATAGCCTACTAAAATTAAAAATTGTTTATTTATTTGTAAAGTATTGTTTATTTGCTAAATAAGAGTAAATGTTTAAAAATGTACTCTCTACAATGTACTCTCTACAATATTGGGAAATCTAAAATTTTAACGCATTAATTCAAAGAACATTGGCCTTAAAATTTATTTTCTAAATATTCAAACTAATGAAATGGTCTTGTAAAGCAGCATGACAGATTTAAATCGAATGAAGCAATCCCTTCGACTTTGGTGTATGAAGGTCATTTGCTACTGTTTGGTATTTTCATGTGCTGTTATAATCTTAAACACAAGGCATATGTCTTCCCACACTCACATGTATTTACTGGCCAGACACACACACACACATTTTTTACTTGTTTTTATATTTGTTCGGCCTTGCAATATCCGTTACATTTATAACAATCACCAAACTATTACATAATATGACAACCAAATTGACAGTTAAAAATGATTGTAATCAGATACCGCCCTCACATCCCAAAACAAAAATAATTTCTTGTTAAGTTTTATTGTTATATTTATTGGTGGAATTGGTTTGATTGTTTGAAATTAATCCACCATCATCATAAAAATTTATCAGAGAAGACAGTTACAAGTTTACGACATAGGCATAAATTTGATTTTAAGTTAGTTAGTTTACAGTAACTATTCCAAATTTCTTAATAATACACACCGAAAAGTGTGCACCGTGCGATAAGAAAGTGATTAGAATTTTTGTCCCGTTGCATTTAATAGTTTTCAATTGATTATGCGTTTATATGGTTATAGTGTTTCTTAATGGGTTTAGTATGACGACCATGTACGAGAGTAGTCATATTGTCCACCATATATTACATACGGAGTAAATGATTCATTCGTGTGTGCACGTGTTATTATTTTATATTTTGTATTTTCTAAACACAACAAACTTTGTCTTAAAGAACAAAACTTTTTCTTTTTCGTTTTCTTATTATGTTGTGTGTGTGTGTATGTGTGTGTATTTAGTTAACGCAATCACATTAGTTTTTGGGTTACTCATTGTTGTTACTCTCGATTAGAGTTTTTTTTTACCCAATTATTTGTATATACAACATAAAAATTGAAAATGGTTTTCACGATTTTACAATTTTTTTTATGTACAATTATTATTTATTTATTTGTGTTCTATTAATTTCAATTATATAAAGAGAAGAAAACAAAATTTACAAATTTCTTAAAGATTTCCAATTTAAGAATTAAAATTCCTTATTTAAATTTTTATGTATACATATTTATAGTTTTTAGTAGGTTGATTGGGCAATTTATTTTATTTTTCATAATTTCACATTTGTAATTTTAGTTTCGTTTTCATTACTCAAGTTTAACAACAACAACAACAACAACAATGTAAGATTCAAAATTGCGCGCTTATTTTAGTTTCTGTTGTGATTTGATTAATTGATGAGCCTTATCGGGCATTCAAATCACGGTGTGCAGATTTATACCGAAAGTATAATATAATCCAAGGTGAATTCTAGCAACTCCCTTAAATTCAGAATTTTGTTTCTGTTTATTTTTCGTTCACTTTCAAAATTTAATGATCATTTTTTGATATCGCGGTAAGGAGTTTATTGGTTTCCATATATTTATTAGTTGTTCCGTTATCATTTAATAGCGATCTTAAAAATGAAAAGTTAATATAATTACCTTATTATTAACTCAAAGCGAGATTATGATCGATATGGATTTTTCGCTTTTAATTTTATTTTTGAATTCTTAAAAATGAAATCGAAACAATAAAAATCCAAATTGGTTCTTGTGCTGGCTGGTTACGAGTATATGATTCATACATAGATTATATATTGGATCAACCTTCTCTTCCGCAAAACCTTTTGCTTTTTGGGTGGTTTTGTGAAAATTTTTGTTTTCGTATATTACACATATGTAATTTATGGGAATATAGTTGAATCAATAATTCTACCTATACAGCTCTGACAAAATGGTATAGTGTAATGGTGAAAGGTAATTGAGCGGGTGAATGATACTATTATATCGTTAATTATGAAATTATTATAATCTAGATTGCTCAGACACTAAGCTGGAGTAAATTGTTCAAAGAATACACGTTCGCAATATTTGTGTGCTACTTAATTTGTCGATTGAGTAACAGCATTACAACAAATGAAGCGTTTGCGATAAGTACTAAAGAGAACTTTATTCTGCTAATAGATATGACATAAACACGTTTAAACAAAAATTATTCTAGATGAACGTAGCTGTATATTAAGGGTTGGCAAGTTCTGACCGAGTTATAAGAAATAATCCCATCTCCAAGACACTTCTCTCTAGTACACGTGAAAGCAAACATTCTCATGGAATATTTAATACTATTAGTGATTTCACTTATCCTGGCCGATCAGTCGAAGGTACCACTGTTAAGCAGAAAGAGATAGCAGAAATATTTCAATAGTATGAATTGTTTTCGTTACTCGTCGTTAGACACTCAGAAAAAATATTACTACCAAATACTTAGTAAAATTAATTTGGTTGTTTTAACACAAAATTCTGAGCAAGATAAACCAAATCTCTTGTTTAATTTAGAAATTGGGTATCTTCTTACTTGGTTACTACAAAAAGTTGGTTACTACGAAATTTGAGTTACCAGGATGTTGGTACGTAATTTTGTTTAATTTAACCAAAAACGATTTTGTTAGGTGAACAATATTATTGTTATAACTAACAAAGTATTTTGGTTTAACTTAATACACAATACACAGTGAGAATTTTCAGATGTTTTTGATTTGGTGATATAATTCGCCAAATCGATAAGTTCTTGTTTTGTTCTATCGGTACAAAGAATGAGTTGAATTTTTGCAGTTTGGTCGTTGCAACCTGATGAGTAGAGCAACTTTTTATCAATACGAAACCAAGCTGCCAAGAAGAGACCTAAGGAAGTTTTCATTTTTGTAAGGGTTTGTGTGTCTTTACACCAGAATCCTGGGATTGTAATGGGGGGAGGAGTAAAATGTCTACTTTTTGTGGTAGATATATTGTGAGTAAATGGCCTCGTTGTTTTTCTATGACTAGAAAAGTCGTAAACATTGTATGTATGCCATTAAAAATAATATTTTGTCCGGAAAGCCGAAAGAGTCTTAAAGAAATTAACCGCCAATTTTGTTACATTTACTAAGAAAATTTGGTAGAATTAACAAGTCATTAATAAAATAATTTTTCTCTTAATATCTGGGCACTGTTACCAATTTTTGTCCACTTCTGCCCAATAAAATAACCATATGTTTTTGGCTATACTGGCTAAGTTAAAAATTACAAAACCACGATTTGGTTATTTAAAATTAAAATTTTATCCAACCATTTCATCTTGTTTGTTTTTTTAACTAAGAGATTTGGTTGATCGAAAAATACCAAGATTTTGGTAAAATAGACTCAGATTTTTGTTTCTTTTGACCCAAGTTTTTCTCTGAGTGGAGGCAGTACCGCCACAAAAACTGATATTAACCAGCACAAAATTTCTAAATTTTGAACAATTTTTACATAAAAAAATCTGTAATTTGCAACAAACGTAAATCGAACAAACAAATTTATTAAGAAATCCCTTCTGGACCAAAAGTTATTTATTTATATTAAAATTAATTAAATTTTGCCAAGTGTAATGGCGGATGGCTTTTTGTGTGCGGCGTGTTGTGGGTGAGCGCAAGTGGTGTAGAACAACTAATAACTAGTGTTACAAATAGAAGAAATTTTTCCCTAAAGAAAATATTTTGCACTAATAATTGCTTTCCAGTTGGCCAACTCCTAGGAGAAAGGTTTCGTTCTATAGAAAATTTAGCAAAGAATAGGTACTAGGTAGCGGTTGGTGAACAGAAAAGTAACTAGTATCATAAACAGAAATTAGCTTTTGTAGATGTGTATTCTTCCCACTATATGTCTTCTTCGTTATCTACAAACAAACTTTAGTTTATGGGCAAAGATGAAATAATGTGTTCTCTTCTCGTCTGAAGAAGTTGAATGGCCTATTGACATCACCGCTAAGTACAATGAAAACCACTTGATAAGAATATTCTTTTAGCACATACATTCATTCGACTGAAATGATTATCGGCTGTGGACCAATACTCGAGTAAATCGTTTAGTACAGTAAATTGAATTCTTTAGAACATATTTACGTCAAATACCGTGTCAATTCTCTAGTAAATACATTTGTCAAAACTGGCTTGGAGGGTAAAATTTATATGTTCCATGGGTTAAAATCACTGGTTCGTTGGTAGTAAAATATCAGGAAAAAATGGAATTAAATAATAATATTGAAGGAGCCATGACCATAAATACCAAAAATAAAATGGCCATTATCATTGTAATGTGTAGTGAGCTTGTCAAATTGGCGAAGAAATATTTGAATATACAGGCGATGTTAATGCCGAAAGCCACCGTCCAAAATATCGTTCATAAATATTTAAATATATTTGAAAAGTTGTCATCAACATGGTTCAAAAGCCACTTTTGGCGTTGGATGAAATTGGAGGCAAATTCGCGAATAAGGTCAGCATTACAGTATGTAATATCTTCTATTTCATTTTAAAATCACTTTGCACTTTTACAAGATTAAATAATGTTAGTAATTGAATAAAAAATGCAATTAATGTTGGAAAAGTGCAACGATTTTAAAACCAAATAAACTAATATGCAATATCTTTTGTGTAAATTATAATAGGATCTATTTGAATGCAATGTTCGTTTTTTATCATTTTGGCACGTTCCGAGGTTTTTAAAACTTGACGGGTGCCATATTAAGGTTAAATGTCCACCCAATCAGAAAGACCAATAAATCAACCGCAAAATGGATTATTCCATCCAAATGCAGGTGGTTTGCGATCCAACATACAAAATCATTAATATGTGTGTCTGATACCCGGACTCCGTGCACGACCAGCACCTACTTATAAATAGCAGCCTGTACAGGAATGCAACCTTTCCCCTCCAGAAGGATATTTTCTGTTGGGCGTTGGGTTATAAGTGCATGTTAAACCCAATTGCAATTTTAACGCCTTACAAATGTTCCTATTTTAGTGAACAACAAGTACGATTTAATCATGTCCATTCACAAGCTCGTATCACTATCGAACAAACTTTTGGGATAATTAAAACAAGATGGCGGCCAATTTTTTTAAAAACTATAGTAAGAAAATGTTCAGGTCGTTTGTGCGTGCTGCGTAATACATAATATTTATATATCTGCAGATGAATACGAAAGTAATAGTAGAGCTTTTACAGATGCAATTCAATTTCGCGATAATTTAAGTTTTAGTTGTAATTTTTTAAAAATAAAAAATTTTAATTTTTAATTAATTCATTTATTTCATTATCACGTTTATTTTATTTCAAATATTGAAAATTCATATGAACTAGTTCAATTTTGATCAATCCTTAAAATCATATGATTATTCCAAATCTAGAAAATTATCGTATGGGAACATTTTTTTGGTCACAAACGTAACCAAATTTTCTATGTTTCGTACACTTTTTCTTACTTCCTCTGACGTTTCCGTCAATTGGCCAATTAGCACTTCTGTGGCTTGGCCTCTTCGTGACTTTTTTGTAAAGGTACACTCTGGTTCCAGTTCTTCGTAGTCCATTGTCACGTCAATCACTTCGGATGGGGAAATACTGCGCACATAATTGATGCTTTTCGACGTTAACGGCGCGCCACCGGAAGCGGACGTTTTTACATATTTGTTATTTGTATCATCAATTAAATAAATTGGATTTAGTCCATGTTTTGTTTTTAGGAAATCACGGAGCTCATCAAAGAGCTCCCATTGAGTGGGCAGTATTTCCCCGTCTTCAGTGGACACACCGGACAGTGGTTGAATCATCTTCTGTAACATGAAGAACATAATGGATCATACAATTTTCTACTTTTTTAAAATAGGGGTTAGAGAGGTAGATACTATCTATCCATGTAGATAGTACATGGGCTAGCTATTAAAGATGTCAACAATTATCTTTGCATGTTAATCTATACTTACTCCCATCATTGCTTGGGAACGGAGTGGGTTGACTGAAATTCACTGTCTAAAAAAATTCGATGTGATATTCGATATTTTCTCTTCTTCCGCAATAGTCCCTGTAATTTAATATATTTTTTTTTTTATTATTTTATTTTTTATATAGAAAAGAAAGTATTAATTGTCCAGTGGATTTAATGTCCCTTGAAGGTCAATTATTACCATCCTTTTCATTCACGCACACACCACCCATTCACACTATATTACAGTATACCACCTGCGCATTGCAAGCTCCATGTCAACCTGTTCATTGACATGAACGGTGGGTCGGCGCTGAATTCTGCACTCCAACAGAGGGTCTTAGTTGTGTTTATTAACATCACCGATCGTAATCGATGACGAAAATTCGCTTTGCATCCAGCCTCTGGTGGGATTCGAACCCAGTACCTCCCGGTCCAAGTGCCGAAGCTTTAACCACTGCACCACTTGTCCGGTAAACGGTCATATTTGTATTAAAATTATAAAATTAGTTATTAATAAAAAAATTTCTTATAACCTTACATCTTTCAGAGTAAGATTTTTTTATTTTGTCGGTGTTCATTTCCGATTTTATTATATTTACATCCTGCAACAAAAACAATTTTATCAAAAATAAGTTATTACTAATAATCAAGTAATAATAAAATGATTATATAATTATAGAAAATATGTGTAATAAAAAGAAAAACAATAAACGTGAAACGTCAAACAAACAACAAAACATCTCAATTACTTTTCTATCGCATAGTTTACCCAGCTTTTTAGTACAGTAATTGCATTTACACAATACACTGTTAAAATTGGAGTAAAACTGCCATTTACCGAGTATTGGTACACAGCCATTACATGGAAAAGTAAGGCATGCTTGGATCGCGAAGAACATAGAACACATACGGTGTTCAAAACTTCATTGCTTAGTTTGTTTCGCTTTTTAGTTTTTACATCTGACACAATTGAAATATTTTTTCAGCATCAGCGTTTGCATGAGAAAGCGATAAAATATATTTAGCCAATCTTGATAATTCCGGTAAAAATAGTTTATTGTTGAAATTTTTTAATTTTGAAATTGCCCAATTCATTTTGTGATTTTCTCCACTCCGCAATTAGCATATTTTTCTAATCGGATTTCTGAGTCGGATTTAATCGGCAGCTGTTGTTGGATTTCTTCCAACGCCACTATATAAAATTGCTGGTAATCAAGCATTATTCGGTTTGATTCATTTTTGGGGATTTTTTTTAATAATTCCATATACATTTTAGTCCCAAATAGCCCGACTCGAATGGTAGAAAATTATGAGACGATTTGATATTAATGTTAGTTTTCAACTCTTCCGGCTTAAAACAATTTGCCCTTAATTCTCAAATATATTGCTCGATTCCGCATGTTAGTCGTTATTCAAATACTTTGTTGACTGTCACTAAGTACTTTAAAAATAATAAGTAAGTTTTTGTACACAGGCTGTTAAGATCTTGCAAAATTATTTCCATGACCTTTAAACTTATCTGTTTTAACAGCTTCTTTAAAAAACTCTTGCAACACAATTCAAATTTCCAAAATCCTTTCTACGCACTTTTGATGCGACAACCAACGTGTACAGGATGTTTTCCTTAAGCTTGTAAAACATGCACATCATGCGCATAAAACGTTGTTCTCAGTTCTTCATCAATAGTCCAGGAAAAAATTGGTTAAAGGTGCTGAAAAACAAATGTTTATGTTTGATATGGCTAAAAAAATAAATGAAACAAATGCTGAAAATGCTTGGACACCACTGTACCGAAACGAACTGGAAAGTTCATGTACCGCTGCAGAATTATCCACACAGGGGCTTAAGAGCGATGATTATATCCGACCAGGTTTCAGCCAGAGTAGTAGTCATGTCTCTTTTACATAATCCAGAGAGGGGAAATAACTAGATAAAATCTTGATTTCATCCCCGCAGATTAATGGAAAACCATATAGAATCACAAAACCACAAGAATCAGTGTGCAAAATTTAAACCATTCATTACGTTATTAATTTGACATCACTTCGAACTCATTATTCGATTAAGTGCAAAGCGAATGCTTACACGATCTGTAGGCATACACGGCCATATTCTGATGTTTATGCCACCTGAACGTACTTTCGCTCTATTTTCGGTGAAACCTCTGACGAGCGTGGTGATCAATATAATTGCAGATGATACAGGTGATGAGCTTTTTGAGACGTTGTCTCGATTGATGTTTTAGGTCATTTTCTGTCACTACACGTAACTGGGCATTTTTCAACTTATAATTTGTTTTTTTCGACCAACTCTCTCTTGGCATATGCGTCTGGATGACGAAAAAATCAAACTAAATGTTGATTTAGAATTGTGTCACCTCCTCCTGTACGGTCGAAAAAGAGTTATTTAAATTTTGATCAGTTAGTACTATAGTAATAGCGCCAGCTAAAATGGGAAGAGCCAGCTTTTATCTTTTTTTTTTTCTTTTTTTAATCCATGCAATCTTTTCTGGGGCCGAAGCACTCCTTGCTCTTTCGCGGTTGATTTTCCCGTCTTACTTTACACATCCCTGCCAAATCGAAGACGTACGGCTATAGGACCGATTTAAGTTAACCATCTGCGCATTGCATAGCGCACTGCCAGCCTATAGTACTGGACATGGAAGATGGGTCGGTCCATGAGTTTTGCACGCCGATAGGGGGTCGTAGTTGTGTTCTTTTTAATCACAGATTACAATCTGTTGATGAAAATTTCCTTTTGCATCCTGCCCCTATCGGGATTTGAACCCGGTATCTCCCGATCCAAACGCCAAAGCTTTAACCACTGTGCCATTTGGTCGGTCAGCTTTTATCTTGATTGGGGCAAATCCTGCGATACATTTTTAATTCACTTCCTCAAACCCGATTTCATTGAAACTTTGCACATATGTGTTGGCGGTGATACCACCTGCAATTAAAACTGACCGGACCCCAGGGTCGGTATATTTTAAATTTTATTTGAATGCCATTGTAATAGTTCCTGCACACTCGAAAATCCTCTTAATAATCTACAGCACATGATTGGTAAATTCTATATAATTGTTGATTTTCCTATTTCGAGGTTAGTAGTTCATCCATATTCTCGAGATAAATATATTTTTGTAGCATAGGCCCTTAAAATCCATTAAAATACAACAATTTTGGAAGTTCGCTGTCTCAACTGTTTGCGATTTTATATTTTGAGATGGAGTCGTCCAATGTGTAATTCATTCATTTAACAGTAAAATCGATGCAAGTCAGTAGCAAAGTGTTTTGTTTGTATAAAAGTCTTTTGCCATGGATAGACTATAAAAAACACTTTTGGCTGACGATTCGTAATAAATGTTTCCTTTCGGCATCCTTGCAGTTGAATTATCGATGTTGAAGACGGTTGCGTTTATTCGTTTTCATAATTTGCCTCTGTGTAGGCAATCTACGTGATTTCTCGTTTGACTTACGACTCGTACTTGGTCTGGTTTTATGGATAAAGTCATTGTTAATCATTAAACTATCGTGAGAACTTGTTTCTTTCTTATAATGAAGTGATGAAATTACTGGTTAGACGACGAACAATGCTGCACCACTATGCTGCATTTTGAAATATCACGCAAAATATTGCAATATTCCCCTCTCTCTCCAACTCTCTTTCTGGATCTTCGAAACGTAATGGAATTATGATTTTTGCTTGTTGTGGCTGCAGTAACTAATAATGCTTCCAATGTGCTTTTCCTTAAAAAACTTCTAATGTTCACCACAATGTATATTCAGTCTTTCGTCGCAGTTAATCGCGTACATTAACGCAGTTAATAACGAGCTTCAGGTTAGCTTTTAGTTGAGTTATTTACAGTTTATACAGCACAAGCAAAATAGTAAAGGGTGTTTTTCAGAGGTTCACATCTTTAAGTTGACAACACTGTTTTGCAAATTGTTGAAATTGTTTTATCAAAATAATGGTTCTGTTCGCCAAACTCATCGTGCATTACGTCCATTTTACGGTAGTCACAATCGTCCATAGAGCGGGTAATTCAGTTAACTATGGATTGCTTTCGCACCACGTATACTCTAAATGATAATATGCATCCAGTAATACGTCAAACAGTGTGTACCGAACAAGCGATAGACGCTGTACAGCGAAGCATTGGGGAAGACCCAATCTTGGTTTACGTGCTTACAATATTCAACTTGTGCAGGAATTAAAGCCATCGCACACGCCGCCAATTTGGCCAATGGGCTGAAGCGCAAATTGATATTGGTGTTGATTTTCCAAACAAAATTTTGTTCCACGATGCAGCTCACTTTTGGTTGAGAGGGTACGTTAATAAACATAATTGTCGAATTTGGAGTGAAGATAATCCACAAGCCTTATTGCTGAAACACCATTACATCCAGAGAAAATCGCTGTTTGGTGCGCTTTATAGGGCGGCGGAATCATTGGTCTATATGTCTTCAAAAATAATGGGCAGAATGTTACAGTCATGTATGGCTATGTGGACTAGAGACATGATTTCTAACTTTTTGTACCCCAATTGGCTGGCATAAATTTTACTGATATGTGGTTCCAACAGGACATTCCACATGCGCGGGATACAATTAATTTACTCAAAGAACTATTTGATGAAAGACGAATTTCACGTAATGGTCCTGTTAATTGGCCACCGAGATCGTGTGATCTTTGGGGATATGTTAAGTAACTTGTCTGCGTCGATAAACCAGAGACGATTGAAGACTTGGAACACAACAAAATTGGATTTTCAGATTACGGCATGTACGCGCCAGTCGCGGCGGCCACTTGGCCGAAATCATATTCAAGCATTAATGGCATACAATTATATATCCAATAAACCTAGTTTCACTGATATTCAAAATATTATTCTTTGTTATATTTTAATTTAAAATTGTGAACCTCTAAAAAACACCTTTTACATGAACGGCTCTGATAAAAGTGCTGTGCTCTAAGATATTTATGTAGATCTACAAGTATTGTGCATCCTCCAGCTTCACCTATCACTTGACGTAAGGATTTTGTTCCATGATGAATGCCATTATTATAGACAAATCTATCAGTCCCGAACAGGTTTCAAAGTGATCATTAAGGAAGTGTTTAGTGTTCTATATCATGCGATAATTTATAGCCTGCTTCTGCGGTATTATTTTTCAAATTCCGAATTTTTCTAATAGCTTGTAAATGGTCCTTGGATTAAGCAGTCTGGTTGCAGTGCCAGTGAAGGTGCTATTTGGACGGTCCTCGCACAGATACCGGCCGCCGCATAATATTAATTTCCATATATACCCGTGGTTACTTTAAAGACTCTATGATAAAAACATTGAGTTTCTAGTAGTATGTCTTAATTAGGATAACCAACCGTAAGATTAAGTATTCAAATTAAACTACAAGAAAACCAAGATTTCCATTCCATCAGATTCCATCCGATACTCGCAGTCTAGCAGCAAGTCTGTTGCTAACGAACCGAGTCTTTTACTGTACTGTGTAATTTTACTACTGCAAGCTTCTCCATGATACTCAATGTTATCTTGCTGCTTGACTACGAGTATCTGAAATATTGAAAATCTTGATTTTCCTGTAATTTAATTTTAATACGTAATCTTACGTTCGGTTATCCTAATTAAGGCATACTACTAGAAACTCAATGTTTACTGCTATGTCTTGGTCTTTTAGTTTTTAATTCAATTATTATTTTTAGATTGACGGCCAAGCCAAGCTTGCGATGTATGTTATTGGAGGTATGTAAGTCCCAAAAGATTCGCGAGACCAGTACTTTTTTCTGCTCATGATGTGCTTGACAGATTATTTAATGTTAAAGGACGATACGAGGTCATGGTCCTTATAATGTTTGAACTTCCCCTTTACAATTTTTAAGCTTTTTAACTTTGGAATAAGCTTTGTTAAATTTGTTGTTGATATACGAGATGTGAGGGTTCCATGCCGGCTTTGATCATAAGACCCAGATATTTAGCATCCGTTACCAAGTAAATGGTTATGCATTGTTTTATCAACACAGCAACAAAAGAGGTGAGAATAATCCTCCTTCATAACAAACTCTAGCTCAAGGCATAGAGTTTGTTATAGAGGAGGGGTATTCTCTTTTGAACACTTTTCATAATTTTCTTTTCTTGTAAATTTGATAAAATTTCACCGAGGATCGCATCGATATACTCCATATCACTAAAAATTTTCGAGAGTATATATTTGCATAGATATCTTTAGAATTATGTTTAATGGGCATCAAACATCTACGATATCGAGGGTACATTTCTATAATATTCACTACACTTTTGTTATTTATTAATTTGTTTAGCTACTTTAATAAATGTTGAATAGTTCACTTCGGTTTGTCCATGACTATTCAGCCAAGGAAATAGGCATTTGGGGGGGCTAACAGAGAGAGAATACAATAAGAACTACACCATCTACGCCAAGCAACCGTTGCTGGCATTTAGGAAACCGCATGGGAACCAAATTCTCTCCCCCACTTCTATTCCCTTGGCATGCCAGTATTTCTCATTCAGCAGTAATCTGCTCTTTCCAGCAGATCTTAGAACTTGGCTAGCGTTCATTGGATTAATCATACATTAATTCGAAAATACCATGATTATGTAACTTTAAATACTAGGAGTGGGGTTTTTCTGATTTAAGGCTGTACGGTACTGTGAAAAACAAAATTTTTTTACTGCCGATATTTAAATGCCCCTAAATGTATGTAATGGTTCGTGTCTTTAATCAGTTTCAGTACCATAATTTCGTAATATTTGCTTACTAAACTTTACTTATATTGTTTATATATGTAAAATTAATTAATAAATTTATTATTTTTCATTATTGTTCATCTAAACATTGTATATTATAATAAACTAATAACCACTTATCTTGGATACACTTTTTATTTCGTAATTTGCCACCTAGTGACAGTATATTTTCCAAAAATAATCGTCCTTGCGGCGTAAAACGAATAAACTATTGTTTGACGTAATTTTTCGATCGATAAAAATCGAAATTTTTAATATTTTTCAAATAAATTTTACATTTTCTTCGTCAGTTCAAGACTAATCTTGATAATTGTGTATTAATCCGATTTTATGTTTCTTAACACCTTGGTGCAAAAAATGTTTGCTGTTTAGAGAGAAAATATTGAAAAAATTGATTTGTGTGTTTCAAAAAAACGATAAACTTTGAAACCTAACCAAAGACAAACTAAACATTTTATTTGGATAATCACGTATTACTCGCTCAATTATACATCGAGTTTCATGCTAAAGAAAGAATTGGGTCAAATGGTCATATTTTATGGCCAAAAACTGATTTGTTACTAAACATCGTTTTTGATAATTTGAGTACCATACAGCCTTAAGGAGAAAGACTTGCGTAGTCAATAAGCAAACGGACACATTACATGTGGCGGAGTGAACTGGCCACTTAACGTGTATAGATGTTATTTCCGCGATTTTTCCCCATATGCTGTGCAAATTTACGTTATAACTGAGATCAATTTTGTGAAGATTTTTGTAATAATTTGATGAAGTAGGTAAAATTTTAAATGTTTCTGTTTCCCTTGATCGATGGGTCTCTTAAAAGATCGGCGTTATATTTCTGGGAATAATTGGTTTAATTAGAAGACCAACGTACCTATCCTATTTGAAGTTTCTGGGCAACGGCTTTTTTTGTAGGTGATAGGTCGCACGTTTTAGATGTAATTACGCTTTTTTGATCTCCTGTCTTCTATCTATACTGTGACATCCTATTGTGAAGTAGAACCCCTGAGGGATCCTAGTTCCTAGCCCATCGAAGAACCAATATGTGATTAATTATGGTGTAAATCATCATCATGATGATCATTTTATTTATCGTAAGCTTATCGGCTTACTTACTCATTGGGGGAGTTGAGAAATTTAGGATCGTGCGATTTGATCATCCCGTCGTTTTTTTTTCAAATAAATAATATTCTTCAAAAAATTGATCCAATTCTCGTTCAAAATTAATAGGGCCTCCACTATCTGCAATTATCAACAAAGTGTTCGGTGGTAAGGTTAGGTATTTTGGGATGCACAAAGCATTATATTCATCAATTATCTTGAGAAGGATAAAACTATCACAAGTATGAATATTATGCATCATTATTAAGCGCATCTGACCTAAAATTGAAAAATACGTTGGAATAAGTGTATCGAGCTAAAAGAAGGCTATATGGTAAAATGTAGTGAATTTTATTTAAAAACATTAAATTTAATGTCATTCTAAAAACTTAGTAGTCCCCCTCGTATATCCACTTCAGACCCGTTCAGAATGTATTATTACAATTTGCAATCTAAGTGCTGTAAGGGAATTCGAAATCCACCTTTTACAGTGGATACATAATTCCGTCAATTCATTAGGACGTTTAAGATACCCCTTCCGATGAGCCAATTTCTTCCAAAAACACTCTGACCTTCCAAGTAATGGTGCAAGCGTAAATATAAAATTTCATCGGATCAGCGTTCGAGCCCACAGGCTTCCAGGCATCTCACAGGATATTAACCGAATAAGCCCCATCGAAAATTTATGAATCCAGAGCGTTTGATGAACTATGTAATGGTCCCTCAGCTCACTAAAATTCTGGAATAACTCTGGAGGTATTTTTCATTGGTCCCGAAAGAAATTATTTTGATCTAATTCCGAAATGTATTTCACTACAATTTATATTGCACGAGCTTAAGATTTGGATTACCACAACAAAAATAATCCGGGTCACATAAATCAACACGACTTTTTCTGTCTTGTAATGTTAAGGCGCCAATTTTACTTTGTGTCGTTACTTAAATTCTAACATTAATATATTTAATTTTTTTATGTTAATTAAGGTTTATAAAAAACAATACCAATATTATAAAATAATCGTTAAAACTATAAGTGAAAGTGTCATAGGTTAAAAAGGTGACCCCATATGCATAAAACGTAGTCAGCAAAATAGAAATAAAATTATTTTCAGTGAAATTAAATGTCGCCATTTTTGTATTCGTTGAATGTCAAGGTTGATTAAAAAAGAAAAGAATTCACAAAAAAAAATACAAATCGGTAATTTACCACGTTGATACACCTCTCTCTCGCGGTTTGGCGTTCTTTAAAAAAAATCGTTAAAATTTATAATTACAGAGTAGAAAATATCCATAAATCGTTAATCGTTTTTAATACCACTTTTCACAACTGTCTGTGATGGATGGGTTACAGTGAATTATATGTATGTATATATATTTATATGGTTATTAAATGTTTCGGTTTTTATTTTTATTACTAAGATAAATCTCTTAACACAACTGTATTATTATTATGATCTCTAATTTAACCGAAGGTGCGAAGTAAATCAAAACAAAAAAAGGCAAACGCGCGCAGATAATAATTATGTACTCGTATATGTGTTATATTTCAAACAGCGCAACAATGCTTTGCTGCGATCTCAAATGACTGTTGAGATTTTTTTATTTTGCGCCTTCATATGATCGCTTGAGTGATTTATGATCGCGAGATCTCAACACTTTCGGATATACATAAAACACAAAAATATGTAAACCCACAAAAAAAAATTTGACCGCCTTTTTTGTACATATCAACATATTTTTGTTCTTTTCTCGCGGCACATGAATGTGATCTTGATAATGATCAATATCATGACACTGATCGTGATTTGCATGTTTCACATATTCTATATATTTGTACGGCATGCAAAGTACAATGACACTTTGTATACCTTAAATACATGAACAGAAAAATATTTTTATATTTTGATTTAGGTTAAAAACAGGTATATTTTATAGAAAATATGCAAATCGAATTTTCTCCGAAATTGATCCGTGCACGCAAATTTCTTATGTAGGTATGTGCGCGCATAAAAGAAAGAAAAGTAAAACGAATAACCTTGTCGCTTTCAATAGAGGTCGACCTGAATAATAATAATAATATTAATAATGTACACAGCATCTTTAAATTAAATGATCTTCGTCTTATTTTCTTTTTATACACATACATATATATATACGAGTACTTCCAATCAATTTGACAAAATCATGATCATGATCGATCAATCAACGAGAGCAACACAAAAATAAATTTCTTGTCTTGATTGCAATAAGTTGATGATGGGACGGCATACAACAAATAACAATACTCGAATAATTTTAATTACAGTAGAAAGTGTGCTCTTGAAAAACAAGATTCGCGAATCACCACCATAATCATCATGATGACGATCGCACGATGCTGCTGATGTTGATTGCTTAAGAAGCTGTTTTAGTTTGCCAACTTTATTATTTTAATTGACCTTTTTTCCGATTGATTGAATCAATCAGTATTATTTTAACGATACATGTTCGCGCGATCGTACTCGTATATCCCCGTGTCCGCCGCAACAATAATGATTAAATTAACTGTCAATAATTTAATTAAATTGGACAGAGGTGTTTTTGTTGCCGAAATGAAAGTGTGAGAAACCCGCATAAATAGTAAACGTATGCATGCGAAATTTGATGATGGCGTTCAGCTGTCGAATGAATTAAGTTTTTTTTATTAAGTACACTAAGTGCGCTTGCGGTAATGAATAGAACTATAAGGAAGTGTATGGCATGATATTAGATATTAATTGTTATTTTATTTTTGTTTTATTCCGCAGGTAAGCTTCAATTTCAACTTCAACTATGTACCGTAAGTTTACATTAAAATAAAATGTTTATTATTTAAAAGACCACTTAAAGATATCGAAAATGTTAGCAACACCCGTTGCGCCTTTAGAATAACATATTTTCGCTGATCATCTAAGGATCAACCTTACCCCTAAGGAAGATTTAAATGAGAATCGTACGAATCCGATTCAATTCCAATATGAATAAAGTACTTTCGTATTCGTACCTTATTCGGAAATAGGACCCCAGGTACAAATATCTATTTAGTTTAAAGTATGTTACGTGTTCAGACCCTTGACGTTTGTATGTATCAGAGTCACCTGTATTTGGTGTTGTAGGTGATGCCTATTGAAATATTGAATCAAAGCAATCGTATACGAGTAATTCTATATTTGTCTCTTAATGTATTCAGAATGATTTCTATTGCCCTTTGCACTACTAATTCTACAACATCCTACTGGTTATAGGCCCAGTTAAGGATAAATTAGAATCACATCAAGGTTTATATTATCAATTCCTTAAAAAGAACCTAATTTGTAATTCTACGAAAATATCGGAGATGTGTTACTCGAGTTAGAAATGGAATTGCTATTATTGAAGAAAAATCTATGGAGCACTTCAACTGCAAATCCTACGCCATCGAATGGTAAAAAAAATTATAGAAAGGGAACAAGCTGATGATCAGGCTCGTCGAACAGTTGGCTTACTAGTCGAAGACGATCAATTAGTTCACATAAGAACACAAAGAATATCACGAATTAGGTACGTTTAATGCGAATGATTTGTTCTTTGTAATTGGATAATGGTGCCAACATTGTAAAACAATATAAATCGAATACAAGAATCATTATCCGAAAAGTGGAGTGTGGCAATGTTCTGAGCAGTTTACCGAAGGAATACGATTATTTAATCACTGCTTGGGAATCTCGAAAGAAGAATGAACTTAGATTTGCTTTGGTGCAACAAAAATTAATTGCCGAATATGAAACCCAACAGAAGCGAGGCTAAAGCAAATTGGCTCTCTGGAAAAGATGGGTGAACAAAATTAGTCGATTCAATGAAATTAGTTAAAGAAAGCGACGACAATCCAATACAGGAAAACAATTTCATGTTTTTACTTGGTAAATTACAAGTTGATGAGTGGTTATTAGATTCAGGTGCTACACGTCATCTATGCAACAATAATGATTTCAACTTTGGTTGCAACTGATCGATTCGTTACAGTCATTATGGTATTGGAGATGGAAAGTTGGAACTCTTAAATCGAAATGGTGGTATTAGAACAGTAACAGCAACTCAGATTCTATATGTTCCTATGGTCGGAGATATGCTTTCTTTATCAAGATTAGCAAACTTGAATATTTTTCTTCAAGTAGAGGGTGGACCAAATAATTTTTTTTTTTAAAATGCAATAAAACAAAAAGTTCTCAATATTTTTTCAAATTAATTTCTTCATTGTAAAGAACAATCCTTCCGATTAATTATGGAATACTATTTCATTCATATGACTGCCTCGGCTGGCCTTGACGTACCCCACACGGTCGGTCTAGTTTTTGAGCACATTTTCGATGGTATGCGGCATTATGTCTTCAATGGTAATTCGAATATTGTTCTTAAGAGCGTTAATCGTTGCTGGTTTATCGGCGTAACACTTATCTTTAACGGCACAAATCACATCAGCACTTCGGCTGATAATTCGATCTTCGAAGACAGTGCGCAAAAGATTAATTGAAACGAGTGCTGTGTGGCACGGAGCGCCGTTTTGTTGAAACCAAATGTTGCCTATGTCCTCTCCTCTTCAAGTGCCGGGAACAAAAAATCTTTTATCATGGCGCGGTAGTGTTCACCATTGGCAGTAACGGCGGCTTCTTGCTCATTTTCAAAGAAAAATGGCCCAATGATGCCACCGGACCAAGATCCGCACCAAATAGTCGAGGATGCATCGGCTTCTCTACGATCACGTGCGGGTTCTCCGTGCCCCAAATGCGACAATTCTGCTTGTTTACATAGCCGCCAAGATGGAAATGCGCCTCATCCGAAAAGATGATTTTTTTGCCAAAATTTTCGAATCAATGTTTCAATATTTCCCAGCGTTGTTCAAGCGAATACACAACCATTTTCGTTCAGCGGAAGGATAAAACTAACTTTCTGTCAAATCAGAAGCGACATAAACCTTACCATACTCAAAAAAACCGCTAGTTCAAAAAAAAATTATTTGGCCCTCCCTGTACAAAGGGGAGAAACTTGGTATTGCTGATTCTATTAATGATATATGTATATTTCTTATGACAACCGTATAAATTAAATGCAGTAGTTGAGCATAAAGAGAATTGCATCCACCAGTGGCAGCGAAAATTTGGCCATCGTGATCCAGAAGCTAAACGTGTAACCCATGTATTAAAGCAAAACAAGATAACAAGATTGCTATTTGCAAAACAGTTCTTGACTAAATCATCTGCTCCATTGGACTTAATTCATATAGATGTTGCTTACTTCGGCACAAATCAGAAGTTGAAATCAAGATAAAGGGATTTGTTGAATCCGTAAAAACGAAATTTGAACGTAAACCAAAGCTTATTCGATCTGACCGTCTCGGTGAATATATTAGGAAAGACGTTGAATAATTCTTAAAGACGCAAGAAGTTCAAGTCCAACTAATAGGTTACAGCAGGTAATAGCGAAATGGAGTTGCTGAAACAAAAAAAAACAGATCGTTGGTTGAAATGACACGCTGCACATTAATTGATGCAAAGTTACCGAAAACATTTTGGGGTGACGTTATAGCAACAGCCAATAATATTCAAAATCCAGTTATCAAAATAACAACTTAAGTGATGCCTACAATCCATTATCAAGAGAGGCGATTATCAGTCGTGATGTAAAATTTGGTATCGAATTACGTAAAGTAAAAGCGGCGAGAAAGACTACGACGTTTGATCTTGTCATGAAATTATGCTGATTTGAACGGGAGTTCCAGTAAAGAAAATAAATTCGAATCCAACTGATTGAGGTCTAATTGAGGAGGTGAATTTGCAACAAAATCAGGAATTACGGTTTTCTCTACGGTTAACCAAAGGAAAAAAAACCGAGACGTTTGAATGAAGAAATTTTTGTTACGAAAGAAGTTTTCAAACCATCAAGCAATAACGAGGGAATTTTATGTGAACAGAAGGAATTTTGGTTAGAAGCTATGAAGGATGAAATAGATTCAATTAAGAACAAAAAACATGGAAATTATGTGATTTAATTGATGATCGCAAAGCCATAGCTTGCAACTGGGTATATAAAATCAAAAGAAATTGTTATGGGACCATTAAACGATATAATGTTGGGCACGACTTTTCTCAAAAATATGGAGAGGATTATGACGAATTTTTTGCACCTTTTACGCCACAAACTTCATTTTGAGTGTTAATATTGTTAGCTCGAAAATATAATTTTGATAAAAAGACATCAGCCTTCCTAGACATAGAAGAGCATTAACTGAAACCATTTACATGAAGAAATCTTTGGATTTTGTCGTGCAATAATTGGTCGACGCCGGATTTTAACCGAATAAAGAAGATCTATGTTTATAGTCAAAACGCGTTCATGGTAAATGGTGTTACATTCTTATTTATGTCGATGATCTAATTGTGGCTTGCAAAATCATTCAACTAATTTCATAACTGCACAAAGTCGCAGTTATGTTTTTTTATCAAATTTTATTTTTATTTAAATACATATTATGATAATTTAAATATCAAGCTTATGCCACCATTTCTAAAAAAGGATGGAGATGTTGTATAATTGCATGTTGCATATAATGTTACTAATTAAGGAGATGTCAAATCGTTTTAATGATTGTCGATGAACTTGTTAATTCGATGAAGTAAAATTATGGCTTGAAGAAGACAACATATGGAACATAAAGGACGAAGAAAAATTATTATTAGGAATTTATTGAACTACACTTTTTATTGCAAATGAGCATGTTGCTCAAAATGGGATTTGTAGATTCACAAAATTGTATAATGAATAAATAAATAAATAAATAAATAAATAAATAAATAAATAAATAAATAAATAACATGATTGTGCGATTGACCATAATTGTGAACCAATAAGTTACCACGTAACAAGAGCTGAAAGGGGAAATCTTAAATGTTAAAAGAAGATTCTACTTCCATGGAAAGATAAAAAAGTACGGTAAATTATTTTCTTTGACACTAATTTTGAATTTTTCTAACATATTTAAACGTTTGTTTTGAATGTGAAGAACGCGCTTTATTTAATTTACAAATCTTAATCCGACCGGTCTTAATCCGGTCCGAATCCGGCCGTTCTAGATCAGTTTTCCAAAATTTAAGCGGAATGACGATTTTTGATCAAAAACCGTCTTCAATGAAAATTCGACCCCTGTACAGCTCAGATGGACTAATTGATTGATCGGGATGAAAATTCATACCTAAATTTTTTCCGTAAATCCGTAATTTAGGAGATCTCAGTGAATTGTAACCGAAATCGCTCCACCGGAAGTACAGCTTCATAGAAGCTTTTTCGTTTTTTCACCGGAAGTGGTAGCTTCAATAGGGTTTTTTCGTTGTTTGCAGGTATTTTGAAAACTATTATCATTTTCGAGAAAAAAGGTTATCAACTAACACATTCTAAATTAATTTCGCAAGAATCTCGGTTCAGATCAGTCTTACAAAATGTAAGCGGAAATGACGATTTTTGTAAAAAAAACTGTTTTTCAGTAAAAAATTGGTTCCAGTAGAGCCCATGTAGTTTGATTGTACGTGATGAAACTTAATACTTGAACTTTCTCTATAAATTGGGAGATCTCAGTGATTCTGGGCCAAAATCAGTCCACCGGAAGTTCATAAAATCTTATTGTTTTTTGTAAATATTTTGATATTTACAAAACAAACACATCAATTTTCCAAAATTTAAGCGAAAAAGTATGTTTTTTTTGTATTGTCGTCATGAAAATTTTTAACCTCGAGTTTTTTGATTAAATTTCGGTATCCTGTCTATAATTTAGACGGCGTAACTGATCGGGCTAAAAACTTTTGGCCGAGGTTCGTCTATTGGAAGGAGCAACTTCCATAGGAGCTCTTTCGTTTTATGTAAATATTTTTGGGATTCCGTTGACCGTACCGGTCGCGCCGGCCTCGTCTTCGAAGAAATACGGCCCAATAATGCCGCCACGCCACAAGTCGTACCAAACAGTAACACGCAATAGATGCATTGGCATCTTCACATATCCTTGTAGATTTTCCGATTCCCAAATGCGACAATTTTATTTGTTTATGAACCCATAGAGATGGAAATACGCCTCGTCCGAAAAGATGACTTTTTGAACAAAATCCGAATGCAGTACGCCAAGGCCCGCCGCGGCTCCTATTTGAATGAAATCATTTTCCATAAATAACCAGGAGGATTGTACTTTCAATTCCCAATTTTTAATTCTGAACTTCTTATTGGGACACCCTTTATAGCATTTAGCATTAGTACAAGTTTTTTTTATAAATTGGGAGATCTTAATGATTTTTGACTGAAATCGGTCCTCCAGGATGGCCGCTTCCATAGGAACTTTCCTATTTCGCAAAATATTGGGATATATTAATTTTATATTATATTTTATATTCTAATATTATTTTTACACTACAAATCAAATTCCCTTCCGTGTCTCAAAATTTCCGGCAGTAAGTATCAAAATTGCATGTAAATTGAAATGAAAGAGCTTTTATTTACTGCATTTTCTCACGTAAGGGATTTTGCGCGATATTGAATTCCCGGCTTGGGAGATTTTCCTTGGCAACATTTTTTCTCTTATGATTTTTATTATTTTCTATTATGTTTTATTTTGCACCATATTATCTCTTGATTAGAGTAATCACTTCAGTTAATCACACTTTGTTCAGCGTGCCTATGATACCTTGTTTCTACAGAAAATTCTGGTTATTGTGAATCTGTGATTTACACAACAAATGATCGAATTTGTCAAATATACTCTTACGTTTAATTACAACTTCTACATTTAATGTCGAGTATACTGGCGAGTTGTTACTATTAGGTTTGGTTTCCGGAACTCTTTGCTTCCAGGAGTTATTGAAGCAAATCCCCGTCAGATATATTACCCGTTCCATTATGAGCCTGTAGCGCCAATCACAACGGTAGGATTTTCTTGAAATTTTCAAAGTCAGTAACGAACATGATTATAAGTGAGTACTACTACGTTTGGTTTCCGGAACTTACGGTTTCTGGGAACCATGAACTAAAACAATTCGTCCTTTGGGCCAAGCACGTGTGCGACTGTAGTGCCAATCAGAACGGTACGATTTTAATTAAATTTCTATGGTACGTAGGGAGTATAATGACAAGTTGTTACTATTAGGTTTGGTTTCGGGAACTCTTTGCTTCCAGGAGTTATTGCATTAAATGCATTGGCCCATTCAATTATGAGCCTGTAGCGCCAATCACAACCGTAGGATTTTCTTGTAATTTTCAAAGTCAGTAACGGACATGATTATAAGTGAGTACTACTAGGTTTGGTTTCCGGAACTTACGGTTTCTGGGAACCTTGAACTAAAACAATTCGTCCTTTGGGCCAAACACGTGTGCGCCTGTAGTGCCAATCAGAACTGTACAATTTTATTGAAATCTCTATGGTACGTAGGGAGTATAATGACAAGTTGTTACTATTAGGTTTGGTTTCCGGAACTCTTTGCTTCCAGGAGTTATTGAATCAAATCCCCGTCAAATGTATTGGCCCATTCAATTATGAGCATGTAGCACATTGGGGCTACAGGCTCATAATTGAATGGGCCAATACATTTGACAGGGATTTGCTTCAATTGCTTCAAGATAATCCTATCGTTGTGATCGACGCTACAGGCTCATAATTGAATGGGCTAATACATTTGAAGGGGATTTGCTTCAATAACTCCTGGAAGCAAAGAGATCCGGAAAACAAACCTAATAGTAACAACTCGTCAGTATACTCGTCATTTTTAAATTTGTTTTTAACCACTTGTCTTTATGTCTTTTACAAACCATACAAATTGCAAGCCAATACTACCGTTGTGACTAGCACTAACAACTGACATGTACTCGTATATCTAGTTTAATGTAATTAAATTTGAAATTTTTTCGATTAAATATGTCTGGGTTCTGAATATATTTTTTTCTTTCCATGCAATATGTTTTATTGCGAGGTTTTAATTTTTCTTGGGCTGAATTAGAGTCAATTTAAATAATGTTAGTGAAATCCTGGGCTTGTATAAACATATAGCTTTAGTGTTGCCTGATGCAAAAATTTATTTTTTCTGGGATGAATTTCTGGGCTAACTTCACATACATTCTTCAGCCTAGACGGTTTGTCTGATTGGAGTAAAAGTTCATATATAATTTGGAAACCTCATTGATTTTTAGCTTAAATCGGCCCACCGGAAATAGCAGCTTCCGTAGGAGCTTTTTCGTTTTTTGCAGATATTTTAAAAATTATATCTTTTACAAGAAATATGATTATGAACTAGAAGATTCTAAATTAAATTTGCAGCAATACCAGTTCAGACCAGTTTTACAAAATTTAAGCGGAAATGACGATTTTTCATAAAAAACAGTTTTTTAAAAAAAATTGGCAATGTGGCAATGTTGATCGGGATGAAACTTCATACTTAAGTTTTCTCCAAAAATTGGGAGGGTCCAGTAAATTTTGACCGAAATAGATCCACCGAAAGTGACAGCTTCCATAGGAGCTTTTTCCTTTTTTTGCAAATAATTTTGATTTACGAGAAAAACGATTATGCACTAAAAATATTTAAAAATTATTTTGCGAGAATTTAAGCGGAAATGGTCATTTTTAACGAAAATTTGTTTGAACAAAAATTCGATCCCTGTACCCTGCACAGGTCAGATGGACTGATTAATTGAGATGACACTTCATATATAAGCTTGGGAGATCCCAATGATTTTTGGCTGAAATCGGTCCACCAAAAGTAGCCGTTTCCAAAGAAACTTTTCCGCTTTTCCGAGAAAAACGGTTAAGAACTAACAGATTCTAAATTAATGTTCTAACAATACTGGTCCAGATCAGTTTCCCAAAAATTTTGAGCGGAAATTACTATTTTTGTCAAAAACTGTTTTTTTAGTAAAAATGTGGCCCTTGTTCAGCCCATATCCATATGGATGAAGGTTCATACTTAAGCTTTTATATAAATTGAGAGATCCTAATGATTTGCAAATATTTTGAAAAGTATAGAATTTACGAGAAAAACGATTAAGAACTAAAGGTCCTAAATTAAATTTGTAAAAATATCTGCACCGAGTATTTTGCCAAAATTTAACCAGAGTACAACTCAGACGGATTGATTGATCGGGCTGAAATTTCATCCTTAAGTTTTTTCTACCAATTGAAAGATCCCAATGATTTTTGGCCGTAATCGGTCCACCGGAAGTGGCAGCTTCCATAAGAGCTTTTCCGTTTTTTTTTGCAAATATTTGGAAAAGTATATAGCATTTACGAAAAAACAGTTAAAAATAGAAAGATTGGAAATTAAATTTCAAAGAAAATTGGATCAGATCGTAATAAAAATTTTACCGGAAATATTTATTTATGTATTTATTTATTTATTTACGAACATATAGTCCAATTGTATAAAATTATCAATAATTTAGTGAACCACAACCATATTGTGAGCATGAGAGCTCATTTGTAATGAGATGTGTAGTTTTCATATGTTTTGCAGAACATTTCGTGAAATACAGGTTAGTTATTTGGTGACTCTCGATCGTTACTCATCGCTAAATCATCTTTTATCAATCATTTAATTTTGATATAAGCCATAATTAGAGCTGGTCTGAGGCCTTTTGTTGTTCAAATTAATAATAATTAAAATTAAAATTGACGAGTTTTGATGGAAAATGTTTTCTTTGTTTTGCTAAAGTTCGGCGTCTTTACGGACAAGGTGGAGTGATTATTCGGAATGGAGCTTCATACTAAAGCTTTTTCCATAAATCGGGTGACGCACGCGAAATGTGATGGACATCTGTGTACCGGAAGTGACAGCTTCCGTAGCAGCTTTTTCAATTTTTGAAATGAAGATTAAATTTTCAACAAGGATTGACCTTGCTGGTTTGCTGAAGTTTGGCCAGGTTCGATTTTTCACTTTGAAATTTAAGTGTGGTGTATTCGAGATCTATGTAGAATTGTCGTAAAGGAAGGTTCGGGTGTTTGCCACAACAATTGTATCTTTTCATTTTTTTATAAGTAAGAACAATTACGAAGACGTTAATAACAGCTAATTTGCTTTATGTTAATATTACTGATAACCTAATTTAAATTAAGGTATTTTGATTCTGGGTGTTAAGGGGAGAAATTCATACAAACATTAAGCTGCTGAAGTGAAACTACTAACTAAAATTTAAATATCAGGGAAATCAATCTAGCTTTCATATAAAGCTAGATTGATTTGAACTAATGTAAAATCTAAAATTAAAATTTTATTAATTCAAGATAGGATTCCAGTCAAGAAAGGAAATTATTAATCGCTGATTAAGTAGATTCGAATTGTGGTGTCATTGTGTTACTAACTATCGGCTATACCCGTGTGAAAAGAGAGTATGGCGGGCCGATGTCATCCAGAAGATTCTGTGCAAAAGTTTGGTCGAACATTCAAAACCAATCGAACCAATGAATCGAAAAAATTTTTCTATTCGAACTCTTAAGTATTGTTACACGATATCTTAATATCCATTATCCAAGCATTCTTCCAGTTTTACTAATTTTGCGCAGATCGCGCAAAGCTGGTTGCGGCCTAGTTTATACTTATAAGAAGAGAATTAACTCTAAAAAATTTCGGTAATTTTGTACAAAATAGAATTTAATTTCACCGGAGATAAATTTATGTAAATGTTAATTTGATGGTTAAGACCACCACACGTTGCAGTATTTAACAAAACGACCACCACGTTCGTATTTGCATACCTTAGATAGAGATATCTCTCGTGTACACATGCCTCTAATTAAAGATTATTTATTATTTACAAAATATTATCACCATTCTATCGTACAAGCACCACCTCCATTGTACACGAATGATCAAGCCATCATGAACACACCTCGCCTACATTTTATTTTGAATCATGGTTTTTCTCTCGCATAGTATTATAGATAATATAATTTTCACAGCATGCAAATCAGATCAGCGCGCGATGCAAAGAAACTGTGAAGTGGTTGGAATATCATTTCATATACATTTTAATTTAATGAAAAACTTGAATTTATATCAATGACCGAATGACCCATAAAATTAATATTTATGTATATTACAGTGTCGCTATATTATGATAAATTATAATGTTTAATTATGTTGTGAAAGAGTGAAAGGGGTCCGACTGTATATTCATTATTTATATAAAGACATTTACGATTCCCTTTGAAGGTATCTATCGCATACAATTTGATAACATTTTTATAGAGAACGGGATAGAATTACGAAGACATAAATTACCTAATAAAAATTAATAAATATATTATTTTGATTTCTTTTCTATAATTTTGAAGGCGCTTGGGTGGTCTCGATCGGATGGGATGGGTATATACAATAAAACAAAATTTGTACGCTTTCTTGCTGTGGCATATTAAATTTCCACATTTTACTGGCATTTCAAAATTGAACAATGACATGACACCATTAAGTACAAAACTATTTCATAAAAAATAAACCTCCAATAGGACGGCGATTATAAAATCTCGCGCGCAATATTCTGGCAAGTAGCAAAGTAAACACCTTCTAAATCACAGTAAAAAAAAATCCAAGTCAAATAAAACTTCCTATTGTCTAAATTTGCCCCGAAGTAGAACTAAATTCTCGTTTTCTTCCCATCTTCATCGCGCGTTCGTCTAAGAAATTTCACCTTTTTAAGACATTTTTTGCGCGATTTTATGAAATTAGAAAAAAATAAATAAATTTACGAAAACGGTTTTTTAATATTATTACAATTTTTTTTCTGTTTGATTATGATGAATGTCTTAAAGACAACAGAATATATTTTTTATCGTCTAATTTTTTGAGCTACACCAAGAACGAAATATGCTATACACACAAAATATTTTGCCGTCTTTCTTTCAATCAAGACAATAAATTAGATGAAAGTGGTTTTTTGTCTTTCTGCGCACACAAAGGAGGTCAATATTATATTATTGGTAAAAATTTTGTAACCCTTTTTTATAAATTTTGAAACACTTTTACTTTAAAACAAACAATTTTTGTGTGTGGCCACCATCGCGTCATGATATAGATTGAAGGCCGAGCGGTTATATTACGCCACTACTCCTGAAACTGTATGTAAATAATGTAATTTTTTCACTTCCGTGTGTTGATCGATAGTTAAATTCGTGGTCTGCCTTTCAGACGAATGCAAAAAATGTATATATAAGACTTAAAAATTCAAACACAAATTTCTCCATGAATTATGGCTGTGTACAGTTGAGAGTACCTTGGGACGGTATATACAAATTGCACTAAACCTTTATGGTCTACTGTATTTTTGAAAGCGCAAAATGTTAACTTGAAATGCAATGCGGATTGGATTTGTGGTTCTGATATCGTAAAAAATAAGAAAATCCAAATGAATTGGACAATAAATCAAGTGCAATCTTTAGCTGTCGGAATGCCTGTCTATCTGTCCGTCTGTCTATTTAAATATTATATTCAGCCTGCACAAAAAAAAAATGTGTACACTTATATTATGTACATTCAGTTTATTGTAGGCGGATTACAGTTTTATCATTACCATTTTACTTTTATTGTGTTGCATTTACTGTGTGTGGAAAGTACTCGTATTTAAGATAATGAAAATGCAAAGTGAATTTTATTTTTTCTTGACCACACTAAAAATCGCTATGAATTTTATTCACTCGAGGCTCATCTGCACCACATACACCAAAAAAAAAAAACGCTAAATTATATTCTCACATATCCACCTACGGATTTTCTTCTAGTCATCAATAAATTCATTTCTTTTTCTCTTCTACATAAACATGTTAATAAGACAAAACAAATAATACAAAAAACGCGATCCCACAGTATAAAGAAAAATCATTCCACCTTACATAAAATTTTAACTTCTATTTTCTTGTTTGATTATTTGATATCTTGATTAAAAATAAATATTATAGAGACAACAACAACAACAACAAACAACAACAGCAAATAAAGATCGAATTTATTTTCTTATAAGAAAACAAAAATATTATCGATCGATTGATCTTTTATTTTATTTTTTTTTATTTTATTTTATTTAAAACAAAAAAGAAATTAATAAGAATAAATTAGTTTTCTTTTAACTATTTATTTATAAGTGCATATCTACATACATAGAATCTTAAATTGGAAAAATGATCACCGTCATGAAAAATTATGGATACTCGTAATAATGACGATCACACAGCATTCATTGATGATACCAAAAGAATTTTGTTTTTCAGTTTTCAGTGAAAGTTAAATCTTTTGTCATTATTAATCGTGAATTAATGCGATCATATACATTATTAAAATGTTGAATGGATATCTTATTAGATAATCTTATGTCTTGTTTCGATATTATATCTTGTATAATATGTATTCTTGTAACTACTTCATATTATATGTACGAGAATAGTGGGAACGATCATATTTATTTATTGATTTAACGTTTGGGATCATTAAAATACCGATTTCGAGTGTATCTTTATGTCTTTTATTCTCTTTCACTGAGTATTCTATAAATGCAGGCATGATTTGGTGGAGGCTGAAACGATATTGATCCAAAAGGGATAGTCACTTTGAATACTTCTTTGTTTTGATTTCATAATTTTGTCAGTTTGTTTAATTCTGGATAAATATCCGCGAACATTTCTTGATTTTAAATTTGTAAAATGAATTTTCGTTTAAGTATAATTTCAACTCGGTGTCCGTTTTGGCGTTAAGTCACCACATTACTTCGCTTTCAAGATACAGACAGTACTTATAGTTGCAGTCGATGCACAGCACCTCCTTGTGAATGATATGCGTTCAAGGTGCGTCAGTGCTCCACGCCTCCCTTTAATTGAGTATTGCAAAAAAATAATCTGAAATTACTGAAATAAAACATCGGTTATAACAACAATTCCCATTAAAGCATCAACTGTCCAGGCGGATTGTGATTGTCAATCTGTTAAAGGGGTAAAGGTGCTGCAAAGCCATTTTTCAGAATCAATTGAAAAACTAATCCGATGAATTTAAAAGTTAAGAGACTAGAAGTTTGTTATGTAGCGAGGAGTCCTACTGGAAACTGCAATCGCGGAATAAATGCCGTATCGTTTGTCTTTGCAGGTCGTTGTACACTTAAATTTTCTTCGGATATCATGATCGAAATGTAAATTTTCTCTCACCTTGGAATTATATCTTTAATGATCCTGGTAATGCCGTTGACAATTACATTTTCCGACACTAGATAGCTCTTTCGCATGGCCGTTTTGAATTATTGTGTTTCTCGACAATATCCGTGTACATTTTGAGAATGAATAGTTCTGGCGTTTCAAATATGTTGAACAACATCTCATTTATTAGTACGATTTGTCTTATATTTAGACCGGCTTTGTAAGCGTTTTGTCAGTCTTGGTTCGTTTTATTAGGCGCTTCTAAGAATTATCTGTCGGCCATTGTGGATTTGTCCCCTTGCACTGTTTTGATATCTGTCCGCGTGTTCGACAATATTATGATGTCATACAATTTTTTGGTTTGCGCAAATTTTTGGCCAGGATTCGGTCGACTAAAAATGTTTTTCCTGTATCGCAAGGTCCATTAAAAAATAATATGTCGCTCCGTGGAGTTTTGATATACTAAGTAGTTCATTATTATGTCATGAGCCTTTTTTAACCCTAAATTGTTGCGTGAGTGTAATGTCGGAATTCATTGGCATTGTGTATTTGTACCCTGAAAAATCATTTCGTCGTTATGCTTAACTGGCGGTTTTATTACCGATTGGTTGGTTTGGTTGTTGTTCCGTTTACGCTTCTTTTTCCCTAGTACATTTTTAGTGGTTTTCGCTCTCTCACAGGTGTAATCGCTGGCATGTTTCTCAATATATTTTATAAAAGTAATCTTCGAAAGATCCTTAGTTCCAGACTCAGCTTCGGTTGTTTTATTTTTGAACACTTCGTGGAAAATATCCTATCTTTAGTAACTGACTGGCACTTTCAGTTAGAGTCTTAGCAAGTGAATGAAATTAATTGTGATTGGTCTTGTTTTTTTTTATCTAATGCCAAAGGCTTTATTCTTGAATCTTTCTTTATACGAAACTAACAAGAAGTGTGAAATTCTTAAAAACTATATATTTTATTTTTACTTAAGCCTTAACCTATGTTAGTACTTAATATTAGTATGCATTATTATTTTTAAATTATTATTAATTACTTAATTTAAGTGTGTTAGGTCAACATGCGTGTAATTATTAAATATTTCAGTTGATTAAATCTAGAGGATCTGCTCTGCGAAGCCGTTTGTATTTCGGCTGCCTTAGTAGTTCTCTAGCTAATTCGTTAGGGTGTGATTCCAGTTTCAGATGGTATTTTAGACTGCATGATTTTATTGTCTCTTTAACCGTTTTAATTCCTAGGTCTCTATGGATGTTGCTGTTTTGAATATACCAGGGCGCATTTGTAATGCTACAAGAGGCACTAGTTGAGCCCCATAGTTGGATACCATATGTCCATATGGGGATTAGAATCGCTTTGTATAGTAGAACCTTGCAGTCTAGAGAGAGTTTCGATTTTCTTCCGATCAACCAGTACATTTTAGAAAATTTTATTTTTAGTTGATTACGTTTTGTTTCAATGTGCTTTTTCCATGTCAATCTTCTATCGAGATGAAGACCGTGATATTTGACGTTTGTTTGTTGAGGAATTGTGATATTGTTTAATTTTACTGCCGGACATGTGCGTTTATTCAGGGTGAATGTTACATGTGTTGATTTACATTTTTTCGACCTTATCCGCCAAGTTTTTAACCAATCTTCTATTTTGTGCAGATGTTCTTGTAATTCTCTCGATGCTGTTTGAGGATTTTTGTGTGAAAACAATATAGCTGTGTCATCAGCAAAAGTTGAAGTGATTATGTTTTCAGTTATTGGTAAGTCAGCTGTGAACAACAAGTATAGCACAGGTCCCAATACACTACCTTGCGGTACTCCTGCCTTTATCTTGGTTAAATAAGTAGTGGCCGTACTTTGTTTCACCTGGAACATCCTTTGGGCTAAGTAGTTTTCAAGAATTGCATGAAATTGTCTAGGCAGAAGAGTTTTAATTTTGTAATTTAATCCTTCATGCCATACTTTGTCGAAAGCTTGCGCAATATCCAAGAAAACTGCCGAGCAATATTTCTTTTCTTCTAAGGAGAGCTTAATTGTGTTTACAATTCTGTGCACCTGTTCTATTGTGCCGTGCTGCTCTCTAAATCCAAATTGGTGATCTGGTATAATGCAACCTCCAGTTAATATAGGTATTAGTTCTTCTAGTAGCATATTTTCAAAGAGCTTTAAGTAACCGGACAAGTGGTGCAGTGGTTAAAGCTTCGGCACTTGGACCGGGAGGTGCTGGGTTCGAATCCCATCAGAGGCTAGATGCAAATCGAATTTTCATCATCGATTACGATCGGTGATGCTAATAAATACAACTAAGACCCTCTGATGGAGTGCAGAATTCCGTGTCACGCGCCGACGCACATTCCATGTCAATGTACAGGTTGACATGGAGCTTGCAATGTGCAGGTGGTATACTGTAGTTGTGTGAGTAGGTGAAGTAGGTGGGTTAATGATGTGGAGTGAATGAGTGGTATCACAATGGGCCTAAAAATTGGCCTAAGTGTGCAGTAAGCAACCACTGAAACCTAACCTAACCTCGCAAAGCGCATCGACAAAAAATGATAATAGAATATACAGTCATGGAGGCCAGAGTTTAGTGCAAACGGGGTTAGACAGATATATCACAGTGCAACCCAAACGAAAGGGGAGCCCTAGATCAGCGGCCAATACGAGCGTGAATGAATTCACTAAGCGGAGGGTTCACTTTAACGGAGGGTAACTTTTATATTTCCGGGGTTAAACGAGGAAATATAAAAGAAACCAAAATTCAGTCGTCCAATATTGAGACATACGAGTACACAAGGCCTTGATAAATCATGTTGATGAAGTGGAAAAACACTACTATAGGTAATTATCAAGTAAAGAGCCAAAAAGGGTTGGTTGTGATGTTAAATGGAATTGAGAGCTTCGTTGGCCCTAAACAGATACAAGCTGCTCTCGTTGAAAAAAACTTCCGCGTTAGATCTAAAACTAAAATTATAAATCGGGAAAGGGTGCCGCAGCCAATATTCCGCCTGGAATTAGAACCAGATAACTAAAAAAAAATAAAGGGAAGCATGAATATATGATTTAAAATATCTTCTACATAGAAGAATTACTGTCGAAGAACCCAGAAAAATAACTGGACCGGTACAGTGTGTTAAGTGTCAAGAATACGGCCACACTAAAGCTTATTGCACTTTGACCGATGTTTGTGTAATCTGTGGTTATCTCCATAACTCAACTCAAACTAATGTCAGAAAATGCAGTAACTGCGATGAGAACTACACAGCGAATTATATAGGTTGCCTAGTTTATATTGATTTGAAAAGGAGAATTAATCCTAGACAGCGAGCTGAGCAACGATTGCTTAAATTACATTCAGAAGCTAAAGTTCAAAATGGAAACCAGAATATAAAGGTAAACAGTAGTGAGCATCACGAGGTTTCGTACGCAAATGTACTTAATTAAGGGTGCCGTTCCAAAAGTGGAGACAAGTGAGGAAGGTAACATCTCATCAGCTTTAAACAAGCTATCTGGTATGACGCAAAGCTTCATGGCGATGATGGAGAGAACTATGGATCTAATGATGCAGAATATGAACACGCAGATGCAGATAAATGTTAAAAATCAAAAACGACTCTCCTCAAAATAGAAATATGGAATGCGAACGGCCTAGCGCAGCATAGGGCGGAGGTTCAAGCATTTATCATTGAGCACAATATTGACATAATGTTAATATCTGAAACACACTTCACCAACAAGAACTACTTCCAAATTAATGGGTACTCTATTTATGACACTAAGCATCCGGATGGCAAAGCGCACGGTGGCACCGCTGTATTAATTAAGAGAAGACTAAAATATTATGAAGTTATGAAATATAAGAAAGAGCATATCCAATCAACGTGTATCTGTCTGCAGAAATGGTCTGGAAATTGTGTGATATTAGCAGTGTACTGCCCTCCACAGCATTTTGGTCAGCTAGGTAATACATTTCTCGCGGGGGGTGATTACAACGCCAAACATACTCACTGGGGTTCAAGACTAACAACGCCTAAAGACAAACAACTTTATGAAGCTATAGAGGAACAGTCCCTGGATTTTTTATCTACCGGTCATCCTACTTATTGGCCCACGGATAAAAAGAAAGTACATGATCTAATTGATATCTGCGTAACCAAAGGCATTGCGCATACGCATGTTAAGGCAACCGATTGCTATGATCTGTCGTCTGATCATTCACCGATAATAGTAACAATGAATACTGTAAAATCAGAAACAACGAAACGTCTGACAAACAAACGAACTGATTGGAATCAATATAGGAGACTAGTCGATCAAAATTGTCATCTTGATATCCCGCTAAAAATACCAGCAGATATTGATGTGGCTGCAGAAAAGCTAACAGAGGCACTGGAAATATCAGCTGAAAAAGCTTCACCAATCATCAACAATTCTGAAAAAATTAATAAATTTTCACATAATATCCAGTCACTAATCCAGAGAAAGCGGAAAATTCGACGGCAATGGCAACAAACTAAATCACCATTGTTGAAATGCAGATTAAATCGAGCTATCAAAACCCTGAAACTTGCAGAATTATTTAAATGAACTCTCGGCAACAGAGAAGACTGATTATTATTTGTGGAAGGCAACAAAAAACCTAAAAAGGCCTACAATGTCGAATCCACCGATTAGACTAGCAACTGGAAATTGGGCGAGAAGCGATGAAGAAAAAGCCAATGCTTTCGCTGCACATCTAAAGACGGTGTTTTCACCACACGAAGGAACTAAAAGTATCGTGCTGCCTCACCAGATTAATGATGACCTTATTACTGGAAAAATGATACGGGAATTACCAGGCAAATGCATAAAACTAATAACCTACTTTTTCAATGCAATCATGCGAACTAGTCATATTCCTCAAATGTGGAAGATATCTTTGATCACAATGATACATAAGCCTAGGAAAAACGAAACTCAAATCTCGTCTTATCGTCCAATAATCCTGCTTCCCACAATCTCAAAGCTGTTTGAAAAAATGTTAATAAGAAAATTAAAATATATTAGAAGAAGGGCAAATCATTTCAGACCATCAATTTGGGTTCCGAAGCCAACATCGTACCATAGAGCAAGTGCATAGAATTGTAAATGCAATAAGACAGACCTTTGAGGCAAAGCAATACTGTTCTGTTGTCTTCATGGATATATACATTTAACAAAGTTTGGCACGATGGACTAATATATAAACTTAAAGCGCTCTTGCCGAAGAATATTCTCTCAGTTCTGAAAAACTATCTCCTTCAAAGACAATACATGGTCCAACAAAATGGTGCAACAACTTCCCTAAATGATATAAGCGCAGGAGTCCCAAAAGGAAGCGTTTTAGGACATATTTTATACTTGTTGTACACGGCAGACTTACCTGTTATCGACAATGTATTAATATCAACAATTGCTGATGATACAGCCATCCTGGTATCACACGAAAATCCGCAAACAGCCTCAAGATCTGGCGAATAAAAGTAAACGAAAACAAAAATCAATTCATGTCACATTCACGCTGAAGCAAAGCACAACCACATAAACATAACATTTTCCAAAATGTATTGGCTGATAGGAAGAAAATCCAAATTACCAATAGACAATAAGGTCGTACTATACAAAGCGTTAATAAAGCCAATATGGCATTCAGTTATTGGGATCCACCAGTGCATCCAATAGAGAACTCCTGCAACGAACTACATGACGACCTTGGTATTAAAACCGTTAAAGAAACAATCAAGGAATTCAGTTCGAAATACTACTCAAAACTTCAGGGACATCTCAACGAATTGGCCCGGGATATACTAAAACAGCCGCGATTTAAACGACTGAGAAGAGCAGATCCACTCCGACTATTGAACCTGTAAAATCATTAAATGTGTAGATTACGCTTACAAGTAGGATCTACTCGTAAATTAAATTATGAACACTAATATTAAGTATTAACATTGGTTGAAACTTAAAAAATGTAATTAGCTTAAGATTTGAACACTTCTTGTTAGTTACTTATGTAGAAAGATTTAAACCATCAATAAAGCCATTGGCAATTTAAAAAAAGGATTGGCACAAATTCAGTCACTATATTTTTACAATGGCAATGAACATAATGAATATGCAACCAGAACTGGTAAGATGCTCGGTTTCAACACGAATATTATTGAACGGTTTCCGTATTTCAATGTGTCTTTTGTATCTTTTAGGGGTTTGTTTGTGAATCAATTGTTGTTTATGATTACAATTTTATGAAAAGCGTAAGTTTAGCCGTCAGTTTAGCAGTCTTTCGAAACTGTTAAAGTGGGCTTAAATGATTTCTGTTTTTCTCAGAAATCAGGTTTTATTTTTATCGTCTTTAGGCAAATTATTAAATTTTCTTTTCCTGTTTTCCCGGCTCTTTGACTAGCATAAAAACTTTCCGTGAATACTAATTATCTTCCTTGCATATAATCTATAATACTCAAGCACTTATACGGAGCCTGCAAAAAACTTACAATTTCGATTAGGCAGAATGGCTGCAAGCAAAACTTTTACTACTTTTAATGCCTCTTGTTAAGAATCCGCTTTCATCATAAATTCCTAATCAAATCTGGCAACAATCAATTATTTTTGTACGACAATTAGGGTATTGTTGTGCATATTTACCTACTTGGCCGAATCATATTTATTTGCTTTACATCAAAATTTGAGTAGCTTGTTATTATAGTAGCTTGCTATACTTTCAGTTGCTGACCTATTTTACTCAGTACACTAGTATAGCTAACTTTGTCATATTTTGTTGTTGAGTGTTATTATGTGATAGACATAAGAGTGATGCAGGCCCAGGTGGGAAATGCCAGTAATTTAAACAAAAATAAACTTAAATTAACAAAGTTGGAATTTGCTTGATTGCAAAATTTATGCAGTGCATTGCCCCGGAAAATATTCACCCCTAGAAATGTGGTAATCTTAATAAGGTTAATCTTTGGTATATTAAATTTTCCCACCTGTTATTTTTTCTAATGTAATCTTGAAATCGATTAAAGAAGCAACGATTCAGAGGATATTTAATTACCTACTTCTTACTATTCAGTAACAACCTGTCTAAATATAAGTCTACCTCAAAGCATAATTATTATTCACTAAACGTATACTTTTGTCAAGGTCATTTAAATAGGACAAACAACTAGATTTACACTGCATGCAGATACATAATAAATTATCAATTTCCCTCTACTTTCAATTCTTATGTATGCATACGATCAACACTTGAAACATTATTAGCAGGTTATCATCACAATCATCATAAAATGTAACAACAATAAAAGTGGCTTTTAAAACGAGTAGTAACTATTATAGAATAGTTTACCATTTCATTCATTAAAGCTTTACTCGTACATATAATTTTTATATCGCGATCGATAATTAAATCTCGATCGCAAAACTATAAAGATAAATGGTTAATTTCATTTATAAAATTAATATTGTTGGTGCAGCAACAGATGGAATAAAACAACATTTAAAAATAAATAAAACGCGAGAGATAAAAACATCTAGATAACGATCGTTGATTTGATGATCAATAGTTGTAAAACTAAAAACTTGCAAGTAAATATGCAGGCAGAGACACACTTACTGTCAATCAAATTTGTTAGAGCTCACTTTTTATCACTTTTCGTCATTTTGTGATTTATTCATTATCTTATATAAATGTTCAATTTAATTTTGTATTTTATGATCGCGAATGTATGTCAAGTATAATTGTTATTATTATTATTCGCGATCTAATGATGAACAATTTTAATTAATAACAAAAATAAATTAAATCTGTGCGCTATTAGTATTGAATAGTTTATTTTATGGATCTCGTATATATATATATATATATATATATATGTTAATGTCGTAATTACGACACGAGATGTTTAGGATCATAGTATTATTTATTGTTGTTGTGCATTCGATTTCATCGACGTGCTCGTAAAATTCAATATGTTGGAATTTAACACCAATTTGATACAAGAGGTCAATTCAATTGCCGCCGCTTCCATCGAAGGCATAATGTAACATTTTTGTAACCAAATAAAATTATTTATTGGATTCTTGAAGGGTAATTTGTTCATCTATTGCTTTTGCAATAAAAATATCTTTACATTTAATTTAATACGATAATTAGTAAGGAAATAATAAAAAATTGTTAGAAAATGAATGATTTGTGTGATTGCGAAGCCGAATTCGTTCAGAGAAAACCAATTAAATTATTATTACAAGAATTTAGGAATTTTATAGTTATTCGAGTCGGAGTGAAACCAAAAAAATAATTTAGGTATCTTAACATAAAATAGAAAACTCTCACTTCGTCCACCGCCTATCATCATCAACATAAAATACAAAACACTGTCAGTCCATTAAAATGAATTTTATGAACTTACTTTTAATTTCAATTTGTGTTTTCTGTAAATTAAACACAATTTAGATTTTTACGACTATATGCGCAAGTACAAGTACACGTGCCGCCGCCAAACTAACAACAGTTTAATAGTTTTTAACAATCAATTTCCTTTATTGATAGTATATGTACTTACACAAACAATGAGCAGATTACACTTAAATCAATCAAAAAGTGCGCCGGTTCGCGTTCGAGAGAAATTTTTTATTTTAATGTTTTTTTTTTTTTTGTTTTATCTGTCGACAGAACATAAAATCAATCACTTAAAACTTAAAAAAGTAACAATTTTCAATGATTGTTTTGTGTATGTCTACGAGATGCTATCGCGGAAAAACTTTCATTTTTCATAAATATTTGAATGAAAACACCTAAAGAAATGGATTGGTTTTTGGGATAGTTTAGTAAATAAATAATATTGTCATTGAATTATGAATATCGGTGAGGTGAGAGGTTAATGGGTTTGTAGAAATTTTTTTACGCGCAGTATTATTTAGAGGTCAATGTTAGACTGCCGGCTGTTTCTTAAGTTAAATGTCTTATAAATCATTTGAAGTGTGGCTGTGTGTCTATTAAATTCAATGTTACATTATTTTTAGTAGGCCAAATCTTTTATAGTTTTGATTTAGCTTAAATGAAACTGTGTGTCATTAAATAAAGCCTATAAAGGTATAGTTACTGTTCTAATGCGTTTTCCCCCCCGGATCCCCTTAGTACTATAATAATTTATCGAGAGAAATGGAGAAGCACACTTGAAAACTTAATCGACCAAATCGATTGTGGTCGAAAGAAAAACCTTTACTTATCGAAACTACAAATTATTACAAATACTGTAGACTTTAAATTCCTATTTTAGTGAGCTGGGATATATCTCTTGTAGATTTTATACGTGTGTCTTATTATTAAAATAGCCAATAATATAAAATTCAAAGGTCCGAGTATTTGCATCAGTAAGTGCAGTTGGACGTATATTGTAAAACATAAATTGATGAAATCCAAATATACTCCTACAAGATACTGTATTGTAAACGAAATACATCTAGCGAATTTTTATAAAATGTTCGAGTAACCTTTAAACTTGGTATTGTTCACTGCATATTCCTATCAGTCCTAACAGTGGCCGTCGAACGGAGGACATCTTCATTCTGATCAGATACACAATGTTTGGAAACCAACGAATTTATCACTTTTGATTATAAAGTTAAAATTAAATGTTGAATTTAGTTTAACCTTCATGTGAGTAAAAAAAAATATCTTAATTTGAGTGATTAAGATACCCAGCCGGGTATACTACTTACGTACATGCATTTTTTCTGGAAACTAATTTTTTTTTTTTAATTTTTTTTGCAATTATAAAATTTTTTGTAATAATAATAATTTTTTGTATAACGGATTTTGTTAAAATTACATAAATAGAAAACAATCTTGCATTAGCTGCAACATGTTAGTTTTCGAAAAATATTCTGTAAATAATCCAACGTGTCTCATCAGTGTAAAAGATCGTCGATAGTAATAAAAAAAAATTGGTTAGTTTTTTTTTGAAATAAATACGATTATAACAAAACGATCAAAAATCGACGGCGGTTGATTTAAATATTTAGTAGGCCTCCAGAGCACATAAACATTTAGGTATATTGACCGTATGCATGCGCAAATTATTTAGCTATGTAATGTAACGGGTGATTTTTTAAGAGCTTGAGAACTTTTTTTTAAAAAAAAACGCATAAAATTTGCAAAATCTCATCGGTTCTTTATTTGAAACGTTAGATTGGTCCATGACATTTACTTTTTGAAGATAATTTCATTTAAATGTTGACCGCGGCTGCGTCTTAGGTGGTCCATTCGGAAAGTCCAATTTTGGGCAACTTTTTCGAGCATTTCGGCCGGAATAGCCCGAATTTCTTCGGAAATGTTGTCTTCCAAAACTGGAATAGTTGCTGGCTTATTTCTGTAGACTTTAGACTTGACGTAGCCCCACAAAAAATAGTCTAAAGGCGTCAAATCGCATGATCTTGGTGCCCAACTTACCGGGCCATTTCTTGAGATGAATTGTTCTCCGAAGTTTTCCCTCAAAATGGCCATAGAATCGCGAGCTGTGTGGCATGTAGCGCCATCTTGTTGAAACCACATGTCAACTAAGTTCAGTTCTTCCATTTTTGGCAACAAAAAGTTTGTTAGCATCGAACGATAGCGATCGCCATTCACCGTAACGTTGCGTCCAACAGCATCTTTGAAAAAATACGGTCCAATGATTCCACCAGCGTACAAACCACACCAAACAGTGCATTTTTCGGGATGCATGGGCAGTTCTTGAACGGCTTCTGGTTGCTCTTCACTCCAAATGCGGCAATTTTGCTTATTTACGTAGCCATTCAACCAGAAATGAGCCTCATCGCTGAACAAAATTTGTCGATAAAAAAGCGGATTTTCTGCCAACTTTTCTAGGGCCCATTCACTGAAAATTCGACGTTGTGGCAGATCGTTCGGCTTCAGTTCTTGCAGGAGCTGTATTTTATACGGTTTTACACCAAGATCTTTGCGTAAAATCTTCCATGTCGGCGAATAACACAAACCCAATTGCTGCGAACGGCGACGAATCGACATTTCACGGTCTTCAGCAACACTCTCAGAAACAGACGCAATATTCTCTTCTGTACGCACTGTACGCATTCGTGTGGTTGGTTTAATGTCCAATAAAGTAAACTGAGTGCGAAACTTGGTCACAATCGCATTAATTGTTTGCTCACTTGGTCGATTATGTAGACCATAAATCGGACGTAAATCGCGAAACACTTTTCGAACCGAACACTGATTTTTGTAATATAATTCAATTATTTGCAAGCGTTGCTCGTTAGTAAGTATATTCATTATGAAATGTCAAAGCATACTGAGCATCTTTCTCTTTGACACCTTGTCTGAAATCCCGCGTGATCTGTCAAATACTAATGCATGAAAATCCTAACCACAAAAAAATCACCCTTTATAAAATCCCGTTATATTCCGTGAAAATAATCGGAGATGCTGGTTTGATTTTGTTTATTTGCCAACTGAGCCCCGTTGGCTTTTATCTTGGTGATGATGTTAAGAAAATTTTATTAATTGGTGCACATAAACAATGGCACCTTTAAAAGTGAGCACTGGTTTCCTCAACTTGTGTCTCATCATCACTGGTCAAACAGTAGTCATCATCACTGGTCAACATCAGTTACAGCCTGATTATTAGTTTCTAAAGATGATTCTAGTTCTTTTGTCGAAGAACTTGTAAAACTACATCGTTGAAAACACTTAACAATTGTTGACGTTTACACAGCCTGCCAAGTATTAGTAATCCATTTAATGATGCTGAGTCGCACTTGCCTAAGTTTAGCACAATATATTGTAGGTAATTGTTTCTATAATTTGCTTTGACAGAACGAATTATTCCTTGGTCAAGGGGCTGTACCGCACACATTAAATTCGGTGGTAAAAATTCTACTTGTACGTGCGAAAGATCCATATCCTGGTGACTTGTGGCATTATCGACCAACAAAATTATTTTTCTGTTTGCAATTTTCATTGTGCGATTAATTTGTACCAGTCATTCCTGGAATATGTTGGCTTTGATTATGCTAATAGTCAACGGGTAAATTGTCCACATGTATATTATTTGCCTTAAACACTCTTGGATTTTTGAATGGCCAATTACTAATGGTTTTAACTTTTCGCCCATCGCACTACAACATAATAACACGCTTAGACGTTCCTGGACTAATTTTCCACCTTTGCAATTTTCTCCTTTTACGACGTAGGATTAAATCGGAAGTTGTCGATAAAATAGGCCAGTTTAGTCAGCATTGTACTGATATTCTAGTGAATAGTTCTTCAAAATTTCAGGAAGCTTTTGTTGCCAAGATTCTAACGTCATTATTAATATCTGCCGACTCTCCCGACAAAATAATATTATGCCGGTTTTTATACGATTCATGCCATCCATTACTTGCCTAAAACTCACTGATATTTGAAGAGGTTGCCATTTGCTTAGCTTGAGTTTGTAAGATCGGTCCACTAAGAGGAATGTTTTTTGATTGTTGTTTACAAACTTCCACATCGCCATATTTTTTAGTTTTCGTTCTCTTGATCCCGACGCATTATTCGCCCATGCATCTAAAATAAAATTGTCAACTTCTATAAATCTCAGAAACTGTGACTGACTTTTCAATTTTAAATTTCTCTGCTATTTCTCTATGAGAACTTCCTTTAGCTAATTCATCATTGCTGAATTCTAAAAATATAAAATGTTAATTACATTTGATATGTTTTTACTTAATCATTTCATTTGCTTACTATAAAAATGTAAGCACTCCCTGCTTTCGCGGTTGATTTTCCCGTCTCACTTCACGCAATTATTGCATAGCTCCATGCCAGCCTATAGTACTGGACATGGAAGATGGTCATAGTTGTGTTCCGTTTAATCACAGATCGTAATTATGAAACATATCCACATGCGCTATTTTGTTGTTGTTCAACTTATGGAAGTTAATTTACATGAGAATTGAATTTTGGTCCAAGAGAATAGTGGCCAACTTACAAGATAGACAGGTGCCCAACTTAAAAAGGTATCCAACTTAACACGTTTGACTGTAAATGAATTAATAAACAGTACAGATTAAAGGCTCACAACATAAATATCATACAGAGTTTGTTTTGGGCCATCTAGGAACGACTAGTATGATTTTTTTTAGTCGGAAATTTAGATAAAATCTTTCATGGGAGTTTTTAACTAAGCGATACTATCAACACTAGCTGTAAAGTACACATTACTGACATCTATTGATTCATAGTTGTTTTGTATCCGTAAAACCTACTAAGCCTAAGTTCGATAATTGATAAAATTCAAATTAAGTTAGCAAGAATAAAGTTTTAGTGCATTATGTACCATCTATTAATAGCTGGTAAGTCCTAACATAAAATTAGTTTAACCCAGTGATTTAGTCTAAAAAATTACAAATGTTTCCTAAACCTAGCCGCGTAGCATAAAAAATAAATGTTCCTTTGACAACTCTAATATAAATGCTGAGTGCCATCTCTATAAAAATAGCAAAAACAAAATCTAACTATATTTATTTTGCTGATAGCTACTGACATTTAGCCAAAGAAAAAAAAAATATGGGATTGAATTGAACTATAAACGTGTTGTACACAAACAAAAACATTAAAAGGAAAAAAAATTGTCAAATTGATTTTTTGGCAACTGATGTATTTCTACCTTAAATTCAGTGAGCTAATTAAATGTAAGCCAGGCACATTAGCTGTGGTTGGTTCTTATTTGTGGTGGAGTTGTAAGTGTATTGAGTGTTTGACAGCAAATGTTGTAAGATCCCTCTCTTTTGTGCCAAATTAGGGAGAGGGAGAATTAGTTTAAGTCATCGTAGGAGTCGGTCTATATACTAACGAATAATTTATGTGATTTCTTATTTAGAAAAGCAATTTACTGTAAAATCTTTAACAAAACAACAATTGTGTGTGAAACAAATTATCAAAAATCATTTGATCGCAAAATGTATAATAAAAAAACATATTTGTATTACGCAGATCTGTAGTCTGTACATGAGGCACAGTGAGACATGAGAGAGATCTGTAGTCTTTTATTAGATTTGTATTTACACTGATCCCCAAATTGCCTTGTAGGCATTTCATTTTTACTGAAATTACCACGTAAATTTCTTACAGTTTGGGTAGAACACTCACCACGTTGAAAGTAAGTTTTCAATATTTCCCAATTTCGCTCAAGCGTAAAGCAATCCATTTCCTAAATGTCATACGTTAAACTAATTTTCTGTCATCACACGAATGACGCAAGTGTTGCTATACTCGAAATAACCGGTAGTTGAAATTGCAAACGCTAGATGGGCCATCCTTTATTTACCTACAAAAAATTGCAGACGAAACAATTTTCTACAAATAGATAGGCCTTAAATGTTTTACAATAAAAAGTGAGATCGTTTAAGATGAGGATAACGATGGTAGTTGTTGAAAAGGAAAACAAATAAATTGAAATTGGAATTGAAATTTGACGTGTTGTTGTCGTAAATACTTATGGACGTTGTTATGGTCCAAAGGCATAGAAAAAATGGTTTTCATTTAGCCTCCTTAATCTTAATGTGAATGATGAGGTACCCGGATACCTTTTGCACTTTTAGCGATCTATTTTGGAACATCAGTCGTAATAAAAATTTTAAATTTCATGAGAAATTCTAGATCAATTGGTACAATATGAGCACAATTAAAAATGAGAAATTTTACAACTTGGACGAACGTGACAGCAAAAATCAATAATCTAATCAATAATCCTTTTCTGATGTGCCAAGTTAGTTTATTTACAAATTCTTAATCGAGTACCTTAATTACTCAAATTACGATATTTTTTCTTCACATAAGCGTTAATGTGTGTCTTATGTAGTCTTTTACTAGACCCACAGTTTCCCGTCTCAACCTGAGTTTATCTTTCTCTTTAATTTGTTTTATCGCTGTGTAGATGCCTTTAAAACTTCGTAAGTTATTGGCTCATTTCTCTTAAGATTCTCACGGCGAATTTTATTTTTATGTGTATTTCTAATGCGCTTTTTAAAACAACAACCTGTAACCGAATTGATAGTGTTATTGTATCGTCTAATTCCTATGTGCTCTTCGATGTTCCTTTTCGATGATTCTAAATTTATTGGCTTCATTACCGATGCCTTCGACCACTCTCTGCGTTATCATTAGTTAGTAGTTGGCTGGTTATGTTTGTTAAATCTCTTAATGATTCTGAATGCGTTTTTCAGGAATTTTTATACCATTGATTATTATTGGTGTAATCTTTTCTTCAGGTGATACAATAGTTCTGCCTTATTTGGATCCTCAAAACGATAAACTCATTTTCCATATACGTAAATACATATTAATTGATTTCTGAGCACGTTTAGTGGTACATCGCGCTGTGTACCGGTCCTCTGTTTGTCGATGAAAGATTATTACTCTTTTGTTTTAGTCTTGATAAAACATCAGCTACTTTGTTAGTAATTCTCAGGTCTGTATATCAGTTCATAATTATATTCCTCTATTCTGGCCTTCCATTTTTTAACTTGCTACCACAGTAAGTTTCTGTTACTGAGAGCAAACGTCACTGGTTGGTGATACGTAATAATTTTTCTGCTCCATAGAGATTACTTTTAGGTTGTCCAAAGCCTATACGATCACCAGCATCTCTCTCGTTGGTGGCTTAATTGTCCTCGGTTTTATTTAAAGGTGTCGAATTGTTTGTTATAGGCCAATCTTTGCCCATCTCTCCCTGTGAAAGTATCGCGTTATTGTTTTTATTTGATGCATCCCTTGTTTTACAAAGTCATAAGGTTTTACAAAGTCAGGAAGTATACGTAGCTCCGCTGAAGAAAGTCTTTTAGGTGTTGGTAGGCTTTCAACTCCGTTTCATTAAATTTAAATGTAATTTTTCGTGATTTATTTGCATTTTCTCCTCGTGTCAGGTTTGTCAGTCGCTCTGCGATTTTTGCAAAGACCTTGATAAATCTCCTGTAATAGGAAGTTACTTTTCTGGAATCCGCTTTTATTCCAGCACGTATAAACTCTGTTTCTTCTTTCGAGAATTCAGTGACGCGTAATTTTGCGTTGGCCAACTTATTGAATGTTTTCTCGACATTATAAAGATGTACCTCTTTCATGGTGGTTCCAAAAACGATGACATTGGCGATCGACACATAGCACATTTGCGCTATATATGATTTCGTTAAAACTTCTTTGGAAAATTGCAGGCGCATTTATCAAGCGAAATCGTAGTCTGGTGAACTCAGTTTTTCGCTCAGAATATCGCTTTCCTTTATTTTGATGTTGAGGAATCCCGATGTTAATGCAATGCTTGTAATTATGTTTGTAAATTTAAAATTGGATAGACGATTTCTCATGTTCTGATTGTATTCAAATTTTTTAATACCTATTGGCGTTATTTCTTTATACCTGGGTATAGGGACTTTTAGATGGTCTTATGATGTCATGCTTTAGAAGTTGATTCACCTTTGTCTCTACTTCTTTTCTCATATTGGTGGAATAATGGTAGGTTTTTATATAAATGGGTTCATCCGTTGTTGTTTTGATATCCGCACGCACGCTGGTGTCAATGGCTTCTGCATCAACAATAGGGCGGAATAATGGTACAAAGTTGTTAATGATGTTCTTTTGTTTTGTATTGTTTTATTTTTTAAAGGGATGCCTATTCCTGGTGATATTGTGATAAGATTTCTGTTTCGATCAATCACGGCCTCCACTTTTGAGAGTGTCGTCACCGATTATACCGTCAAATGTGCTTAGTCCCGACGAAGAAATCGGTTGTGCTAAATGTATGCTACGTATGGTATGCTCGAGAATCCTCTTTCGTCAATAAGGAATACTCTTTGTTGTTTTAGTGGATTGACATTTATATCAGAGTTACGATCTCATTTATAGTTCGGCCGATTTATGTAATTCGTTTTGTTTGTAAAGACTCGTTGACTTCCGTTGGGATGAGTGGTTTTTGTTACAGTAGCTTCATTGGTGGTTTGCTTTCCCTTTATGTTATATCCCATATTTTACTGCTGAAATGATAGTCTCGGAAGTGGTTTTGGTGCATCTTCCTGGATTCGTGATGCATTGATTTGATTTACCGGAATGCTGATGCAAAAGGAATTTTACATTTTTTATCCCAAGCTGTGCAACGTGTTGCTCACATTTTGCTTATTGTGTTCTTTTGTCGTGTTAATTTATAGTTCTATCCGGTATATTCATTATCATCCGAAAACACACAAACTGAATTTGAGCTTGCCAATATGTGAAATTCATTCAACTAATCGTCTTTGTTATTCAATGGAATTAGGCCAGTCTGAACATAGCTGATCAAAATATTTAATGCGTTTGTCTTGTGCCATCAACACAATTGTTATGAACTAACCATCATTTTAGTTAATCTTAGACAAACAGAACGGTGTGAGGCCCAAATTCACACAGTATAAATATTTCCTAGGCGGTCTCTAGGGTTTTGTATTAGTTTCTATTGGAACTAGTAAGTGAGAGTTCTTTATTAGATTTGAATGTTATTTTATTAAATTAAGACTATTAATACAGTTATTTTAAGAATTTATTGCACTGTCATATGAATGTGGTGTCATCATAGTAAAGTATATTTCTATTTTGTGGGAAGAGGCATCTTTTCCATTATATTTTAGCTTAGTTTCGCCACGTATACACACGGATGTATATTTATAGAAGATACTATAAAAATAATCCAAGTGTTGCCCAAAATTTCTTGAAACACATATGAAACATAAAACGAAAAATTATAAAATTTAAAAAAATTATACTATAGAGAATTTTTTAAATTTTTGGTCTGTTCATTCACCTCAATGATGAAGCTCCATATTTTTGACCTTCCACTGAAATAATCTTAGTTTTATTTGCGTTTTATTCAAATCAAATTTTGATCATATTCATGACGCCCAAGGTCAAAGTCAAGAGATCAATAACTTCGTGAGACATCGGTGTTTCCAGAAGTAATGCATTCTATGCAGCGATACCATTCTACTATTCCAGTTTTCGGTATTAAATTACAGCAGTTGAGTTTCTAATATAGACTTATGGGTCCACGGACGTTCCATCGACCCTCGAAAATTAAATTTACGCATCTTATTGAGTATATCTCTTCAGAAGGCTATGGAAATGGGTGGGTCGTGGATGTCATGCAACGATTACAAGGTAACGCGATCCCAAAGCTCAATAGATACCCTTTATATTAACGATTATGGGCATGTACTCTATATTAAAACCATACTCCTTTGAGCTATCTGATGTGCTGAGCGTTTATATGTCACTTTTGGTTTGTGTAACGCCGCTCTGCCGTCTGCCTATGCATCAAACATTCAATAATACGCCAAAAATGTCCATCAATTTTCACGGGTATCAAATTACGTTTTCCGAGAAACAACCTTTACCAGAGGAAGTTCAAGAGGTCCAGAATTACAAGCTGTCAACAATGGCAAACGGGTTTACGAAATTTTTTGCGATGTTCAATTTCAATAGAAAGGCTGTTCCGAATGTTATTACGCATCAAATTGTTTTAGATACATAGATTATACAAATTAGATAGTTTACATAGATTACATAGTTTAGATAGATTAGATCGTTTAGGTAGATTAGATAGATTAGATAGATTAGATAGATTAGATAGATTAGATAGATTAGATGGATTACATAGATTAGATAGATTAGATAGATTAGATAGATTAGACAGATTAGATAGATTAGATAGATTAGATAGATTAGATAGATTAGATAGATTAGATAGATTAGCTAGATTAGATAGATTAGATAGATTAGATAGATTAGATAGATTAGATAGATTAGATAGATTAGATAGATTAGATAGATTAGATAGATTAGATAGATTAGATAGATTAGATAGATTATATTAAATTAGATAAATAGATTAGATAAGTAGTATGGATTAGATTAGTTAGATGGTTAGATGATAAATTAGTTTAGATGGTTAGGTATTGTTCACGAACACACATAAAAGAACTCATGTAAAGTTCTCGAAAAGAAGAATTTTCGTAAAGTTTTAGAAGGAAGTAAAATTCTTGTAGCCAGCTTAGACTAATTAAATTGTTTAATGTTGACTTTTATGTACTTAGGGATAAGAAAAAATATTTTTTGTAAAATTTTGTGTCAAGTAGAAAAAAGCATCACAAAAAATATTTTATTAATTTCTTCGATTTTTACAATTCACCACTTTATTTTATTTCGCTGTCGCTACATCTCATGTAGGGATTTAGCCGCCTCAATGAGGTTGCATTATTAAATTTATTTTCAGATTAAAGGTTGATAAGTTCATTGAGCCCTAGCCAGGTCCTAGAGCCGCTGGAGCGGCAAACTGCTCCTCGTTGAGGCGTACTGGCATGCTGGAGGCGGAGGCATTTTATATTGACTTCCATTTTACAATTTTTTCTCTTATTATGTTTCCATACGGTCACTCAAAGTTGAAGTAATTCAAGCAATGGTTCGACGTCGATGGTGTTCATGTTGTCGCATACCTCTCTCATGCATACTACGCGCTCTCATGTTCGTGCTTGGATTAATGGAAATTTTACATTGTCAGCCGGCATCATATTATTCGTACGATTCAAGCAATACAATTTAATCGCACGATGAATTTTATGTTATATAATAGTTCAGACGCTCAAAACATGGAGGGCTTTAAGCTGGTTCGAACAATGAAGAATTAAAATGTAATTTGAGAATATGCTGAGATCGGATCATGAACACCGCACGGACATTTTGAACGGTATTGAAATTTTCTTTGGAAAAGCAACAGCAGTTTAACCGGTGTTAATCAGTTGCTTCAAAAAACCTTTCCAATCCATTCGATTGCTGCAAAGTTAACAAATGCCAAGTAGTCGGCCCTAATCCAAAAATTCCACCATCTGCTAAAAGCAACCAACAGTAAAAGATGACGGCCTTAAAATTTGCGTGATGCGCGATTTTGGTGTAGTCTTACGCGTAGGGGAGGAAGACCAGAATACACGTACATATATGTAGTTATTCATAATTTATTGCAGAAATAGGCTTACGATTCACAGTACCGAACCATCAACTAATTTTTGTGTTTTCTAACAAAACAATGTAGACAAATTGTGTAAACAAATTCGAATGCAATGATAGATCAAGTCATAATGTTACCTATATGGTAGTTACGGCAATACGAATTCCCTTAGATTTTGTCCGACCAAGTCGGATGTTTAACACTACCGCCTTGCGCTATGTTTAGTTAAGCTTAATTCAGAGTAGTATTCAATGGATCGGTGAAGATGAACAATCAATATCTTTGAATATTCTCAAATGATCAGACTATTAAAATTTCGGAAGCATTGTATGTCATTTATGGGCGAGAGCGAGAAGGTGTATCGCTAGGCATTGCTGTCTCTTGAACGACAAAAGTTTTACGAGATTTTATGGGTATTTTTCATGAGTGGAGCAGCGAGAGAATATAACTTATAGACAGTAACCTACAGAACATCCTGCGCACATTTATTGGCAAAACATTTACACGGTATGGGCTTTTATGTCGACCTGGAAAGGATTTTGTGCTGAGGTGGGTTTGAACCTAAAGATACTAGGTTCTATTCACTGTGAAATTCTAGACAAAAATAGAATTTTATCTCCGATATTGTACCCAGAAATATACCTAATGTCAGACAAAATGAAAACTAAATCCATAATGAAAAGAATCCACCATCTTTGGATCTAAATCCACCTAGTTCAAAGTGTGAGCTAGGTTCTGTGGAGATTCACGGGTCCTCAGCGAATTATGCAATGACAGGGCAATTCTCACAGAATCTTTTAAACGTAGAAGTGGTTAACTTTGTCGTGCGTAACTGGCTATAAACTAACTCGACAAATGTCACTAGTATGGGTTAATAATAATAAGTTAATAACAAAGTTCTTCACATCGAAAATGTGACGAAAGAGGCCCGTATCTAGTATTGCATCATACGTCTGAATTCCTCGTAAAATATACTTAGTGCACGTATGCATTCGGTATACACTTTACCGAACAAAGATAAAGCACTCAAATAATGGAAAATTTACCCGAAGTAAAGATCCACCTTTTATTACCTTTATAACACTCTAAAGCAAAATTGTTACGTCTTGAACTATAGTAAATGAAAGAAGTAAATTGGTTTGTGGGAACTAAATTCTAGTTAATAAATCATTTTGTCATCGAATTATGAATGGCGATGAGGTGAGAGGTGAATGGGTTTGTGGACATTTCGTACGTGCGATTTTCAAATTGCTCAAGGGCAGATGTTAACTTAAATGTGTAATCAACGCAATTTTTATTAGTTTATCCACTTTACTCATCAATTATAATTGAAAACATTAAGTCGTAAACCATAAAGTTATTGCAATTACTGTTATTAGTTTTATTATCTGCTCATATTTAGTATTTAATGATTCCATAAATTATATTATTATAGGATAAAAAAAACTGAGCGTGAATTATCTGCTGAGTGGTATAATTTTAACAGATTATTAAAGTTATGGAATAAAATAGAAATCTATTTTGTACTTCTTATTGGTGCTGAAACACTTGGAAAGCAACGTACCCATTCCTACACCATTAATTAAGAGAGGGGTCGGAAATCTATTAGATTTTTATTGGGCTACTTTAAATAACAGCATAGTGACATGATTTATAAAATGAAGCCCCAAATTATGTTGTGAAATAACGTGTCAAACTAGAATTTAGTAGGTGCAAGGCTTCTACCTATGACACGCCCATTTTCAGAACCATCTTTGGCCATGAATTGTTTTTCCCTAGCAATTCCCATTTACTTGTTTTTGAAAATTTGCTTTCCATTTTAATAAGTGTGATCTACACCCAAATTGAGAACTAAATAAATAGGTTTGAATTGAATCATAAATAGGTTTAGGTGTTACTTGATGCGGCCGAATATTGAACATACGCTAAACCTAATTTTGGTTACCCAATCCTTAAACACCCTTTCTCATTTTAACACACCTTTAAGGCATTTTGTGCATGACATGTGGAGCTGTTACAGATTCTAACAAAATCTATGGAAAAATCCATGGGCTCTGCCCTGAGTGTTGCTGCACTCCAACCGCGGAGTTACTATGCTGATTTGTTTGTTCATCTTAATTCCATAATGTACTTACTACCAGTTTAACGGACATAACATCGCCGCCCCCCCACCTCGAGTACATTATTACATCTCCCCTTAGTCCTAACCAATATTCCATGATATTCTTCCCCTTATTAGTCCTAACCAATGAAACCACTCTTGAATACCGATTGCATCGACTTTGCCAACCAAATTTTCGTCATAAAAGATATTCTCGTTAATTTTTTTTATAATTAGTAATGATTATTCTTGTTAGCAGAAAGTGATTTGCATATTACGTTATACATTTACTTAGCATCTATGCTCTACAGACAGGTACAGACAGCATTGCAGTCTATTTTCAATTTTGTAATGTTAAATGACGAATTTTAATTTTTCAAGTCCAAAGTCGGCGGAACCGCTATGAAAAATTCTTAAATATAGAAGCGAAGTGGTGAAAATTTCGTACTCCTTTGTTCCATGACCATACATAATTGAAAACTAGTACCTCCCTTAACTGTTATGTTAATGTATATCGGTCGTGTCGCTCCCAGAGATGTTTTAGAGTTCAGTTACTGAAGTTTCATTTTCCAGAGCATTTTCTTTTTTTGGAAGACTGACACAAAGAAAAACGGAAATTTTGCCGTAAAGTTTCAGAATCAATTTTTGATGACCGAAGCCCCGAAAAAAATCCAACTGAAACACTTAGGCTTATAGCCTGGACAGACTGTGAATAGTTAAACTGGTTTAGCAAAATTTAATCAATTAGTCTCCTTTGGAAATACTCAAATTCGCTGATTTTTTAATTTTTCATAGTGAGTCGAACTGATTTAAATTTTATTTGCTAACTAATCCGCAGTCTACCCAGGCTCTTTTAGTTTCCAAATATGTGACTGAGTTTCATTTATGAAATAATTTTGAACTGGCTATACATTTTCTACAAATACAAATTAATTGACCAGCCGAGTCCCTCCAGTAGCGTTCGAACCCTCACAGCTCCACCTTTAGTGATACGGACTTGTAGTATAAGTCTTTCATGTTTAGAGTCTTGATTGGATGGAAGCCTTGTAATTCAAATATGTATTTAGTTAGTTATTACAGAAGACAATCTCTAACTTTTCTTATTAGAACTTTTATTGAACGAACCCAAACATTTCAATTCGTGTTTCTTGAAAACGAAGTATTCGGCTCGACTATTCTTGATATACCGAATTATTAGAAACCCTATACACGCGAGTCTCGTTATTCATGTTCTAGAAATAATTTCATAGGTCCAGAACGTCGTTGAAAAGCTCCATAAGAGAATATTTAGGTGGTGCGATATTATTTTTGAAATGCATTTGCAAAACACTCTACTGAGTACACTGTACTTGATTTGCTACAGCGCCCATTTACTCAAATTGGGAAACTTAACACATCGCCTGAAAAGTTCTCGGTCTAACAAAAAAACACAATTTTTGGGAGGTAAATACATTTTATTCATCAACATAATTTACTTCTACAACTATATAATCAGTCCAACGCCTCTCGAACATTTCGATGCCTTTTTTGTAGAACGATTTATATATGTCTTCGAGATAAGCTTCAGTTTCAGAACCACTTCTTCATTGGAGCCAAATCTCTTTCACTGGAGTTTTTTTTAGGTTTGCAAACAAGTAATAATCGCTGGGGGCCAAATCTTGCGAATACGGTAAATCTGGAAGCAATTCAATGTGTAATTCCTGCAATTTTGCCATTTGCGATCGATTTGTGGCATAGTGCATGCTTGAGGAGGAATTTTGATTAAATCACTTTCGAGGCGGTCGTAGAAAGTGTCTTTGATACGTTGTTATGTCACCTCCGTTGTGGCATGTACGCTCACAAATAAGATATTGAAGCGACGTGAGTGTAATCTAATTACGCAAATCCGGTTGTTTATTCTTGTAGTGCACTTAGATCGAGAAGTTGGTGAAAGCTCTTCGAACGATGTCCTTATTTCGTGTCGAGGTTGTTTTTGCAAACCCGAGTTAATTATCCTAGACTTTTGCTGTAGTTTCGTAAAAATTGTTGTTTTTCTGGTTGGATTGTTAGCCCAACGCAAACCCTCTGTGGAAGGGCCAGAGCTCTCACATACTTAGCCTGGGCTTATTACGAGGTGGTTATGGTGATCGCCGCGAGCATACTGGGTGAGCACTTTCATACAGAAATGGATCAGGAAAATTTATTATAATTTTATTTTTTTAACAAACTGAAATGAATTATGAAAATACAAGAGGTCTCAAGTGGTGTAACTTTAATTTATCATTTTCTCTTGCGACGTTTTTATATCTTACAGATATTCTATAAGATATATATAACCGCCATACTTGTTTTATATTTCATAATCCTTGATATCGAATCAAAGCAATCCTTAATATGAAAGTTAAGATTGAGACATTAAAAAAGAACTTTAGTATAATGCCACAATTCTACAACTGTCCGGCGTACAACCACACACGTAAATACTGTAATAGGAAGTTCAGATGCGTAAAGTGCGCTGGGAAATATCCATCAAAAGAATGCAACAAAAGTATGAATGAACCAGTGGAATGCATACACTGTGGTAATCATCACCCAGCAAATTATAGAGGCTGCGAGTAAGAGTTCTCAACCTAAGATGCAATTATACTCAAAACAAATCCCTCTAAATAGCGTCAAAGTAAGAGAAAGAACAACATATGCACAACTGGCTAAGCAGAACGAAAATATCAAGAAAGCATCGAATGAAGAAAACCGTGTCCTGCAAGAAATACTGCAGAAGCTAAACGCTATCAATTCATATCTGGCTGCGCAGGACAAAAGTCTAGAATCTATGGGCGAGCTACTGAAAAAAATAGGAACAGAGACTAGGAACACTGGAAAATAGATCGATGAGCCAAGATAAAAGAATAACGGATGCGCCAAGTAAAACTAGAGAAGTCATTGACTACCTTCATTCTAGTCCATACAAACTTAAGAAGAAAAAATAATAACACACTATTTAAGAATTGCTACCTGGAATGCAAATGTCCTTGCACAACGTATTTCAGAATAAGAAGTATTTTTAAACACAAAAAAAACTGATATATGCCTAATCTCAGAAAGTCATTTCACCAGAACCTCGTATGCCAAAATACGTAGATACCAGTGCTATCAATCTCTAAATCCAGCAGAACGAGTTAGGGGCGGGACAGCAATCTTTATTAAGGATAATATTAAACACGTCGAAATATTAAAAATAAAGGATGAAGCTATGCAAGTAGCTATTGCATATATTGAAACCAAAAATAACAAGAGCTATAGTTTATCAGCAATCTATCAAATATAACCCAAAAAAAGAAGACTACATCAAACTTAAATCGCTTGGTAGCAATTTTATTATTGGAGGCGAATTTAACGCGAAAAACATATTCTGGGCAGCTAGTCGAAGAAAGCGTCAATCTACAGGTGCGGATCTCGAACGCAAGCTAGAAGAAGAACTGGAAAGACTTACTGAAAGTGTACAAAAAGCGACATGGAAAAGTATTCCTGATCAGCAAGAAATATTACAAAAAAAACGACAAAAGAAGAGCTCGTAAGACTTGTCAGAGAACTATAGCCCCTGAAGACAAAACAATCCTAAACAATTTGTGCAACAAACTTATACTATAAAGAAGACTAAAATGACTTAGTTGCTACCTTCCTAAATAACCTGACACGGAATACACCAAAAGTTTAATAAGGCCTAAAATGCAAGTGCCACCCATAAAAATGGTTGATGGTACCTGGGCTAGCAGCGAAAGGCAAAAAGCTAGGAAATACCTTCAAACCACCAACTGGACAAGCGGATAATTAATATTTAACACCTATAAGGAAATTAGACGAGATATCTGTGCTAGTTACTCCAAAAAAAATCAAACAAGAAGTGAAAAACCTCAAAGATAAAAAAGCCCCGGGATACGACTTAATAACGGGGCAAACAATCAAAGCCCTACCCGCCCTAAGTAAACTACAACACATAATCAATGTTGTCTTTAGAATAAGTTAAGGTCTGAGACAGTGGAAAGAAACAGAAATCATAATGACCACAAAGCCTAATAAACCGGTAAACGACAAAACATCGTATTGGCCTATTTCTTTGCTAACAACAACATTAAAAATTTTCGGAAGATTGTGTCTCAAGAGACTAAAGCCAATTATAGAGAACAGAAATCTTATACCAACACATCAATTTGGGTTTCGAGAAAGGCACTCAACGATAGAACAGGTACATAGAATCTCGGATACATTTGAGGAGGTGCTGGAGAAAAATAAAGTGTGTTCAGCAATATTCTTAGACGTAGCCCAAGCATTTGATAAGGTTTTGCATCGTAGCCTGCAATTTAAGCTTCAACGAGATTTGCTAAAGTTTTACATCAACGACCGTTATTTCCGAGTGAGAAAGGAAGGGGAATACTCAAAACTAAAAAAAAATATTGGCAGGAGTTGCACAAGGAAATGTTCTGGGCCCTGTAATATACCTCCTTTAGACACATGATTGACCAACCATTGTATAAGCTAGAATAGGAACGATTGCTGAGGACACAGCTGTTATGATCACTGATGCTAGTATTGTTGAGTTCACAAGGAAACTACAAAATGCTACTAATATAGTGAATCACTGAAAGAATAAGAGAATAACAGTAAACGCATCGAAATTAACACATATCAACTTTACAAATAGGAAATTAGAATATATTCCGATTAGACTGAATTCGCAACAAACTCCATTCTCTGATAACGTTAAGTATCTCAGCATGATGCTAGACTCTAAGCTCAGGTGGAAAGCACATGTTAAAAAGAAAACGCAAGAAATGAATTTAAAATTCGGACAAATGCACTGGCTTATTGGAAGTAATTCCGAACTGTTAACGCACAACAAACTGCTGTTATATAAACAAATCCTAAAACCTATCTGGACGTATCGTATTCAGCTTTGGGGCTGCGCAAAAGAAAACTACAGTTAAGATCATACAAACATTTCAAAATAAAGTACCCCGTAGCAATGTGAATGCTCCTTGGTACATTAGAAATGATGATCTCCATCGAGACTTGACAACGAGGAGCTGCGGAACCTACTGGATCGCACCAACGGCCTAAAGCTGGGATGAACAGATAGGTTTCATCTCACAAGAATGGACTACTAAACTAATAAAACAATTTCTAGATAATCAATGAGATTAGTTGTAATATTATACAGAATTAAAGATTTCTTAAAATAAAAAATAATACTAATAATCCTTGCGAGGCTAATAAAAAGTGAAATAGTTCGAGGCTAATAAAAAATACATAACCTCGCAATAAAGAAAATCTATACTACTTAAGCCTTCTAATACAGGTTGGTTGAAAAGTATTTAAAGCGACACCTATTAACATGAACATTTTGATTTCGATCTGGCAACTCATTCTTTGTTTACAAGCCATTAGAAGTTGACGTGTCAGTGTATTCGTTTACAATGGAAAAAACCGAATATCGTGCAGTGATAAAATTCTTTGTTTTGGAAGGTTTATCAGCAACAGAAATTCATACAAAAATGGTAAAAATGTTTAAGGAATTTTCTCCTTCATTTCCACCTGTGTATCGATGGGTTTTAAAGTTTAAACGTGGTTGTTCAAGCGTTAAAGATGAACCACTCATAATATTGTTTGTGAAGATCCAAGTTTGACTAAGCGTGAAATTGCTGATACCATAGACATCTCGGACGAACGAGTACTCCATATTTTACATGCATGAAGAATTTCGTTCTCAGCGTAATTTGAGGCGTTTTAAGTAGAATAAAACCGATTTTGTGCGTAGATTTATAACTATGGATGCGACTTGGTTCCACCACCATGATTCTAAATCGAAACAAGAACGTTTACAGTGGACTGAAGCTGGTTGTTCAGCTCCAAAATAAGTGAAGTCAGAACGATCGGCAAAGAAGATCATGGCATTAGCTTTTTGGGATGTAAAAGGGATTTTGTTGATTGATTATCTTAAAAAAGGTGAAACAGTTAATTCTGAATATTATTGCAACCGTTTGGTCCAGTTGGATAAAAAAATTCGTGAAAAAAGACCCTCTTTACCGAAGGAAAAAAAATATTTTTCATCACGACAATGCACGTGTTCACACGAGTCTTTTGACGATGGATGGCTAAATTAAACGAATTAAACTAGGAATTGCTTAAACACCCACCGTATTCACAAGATTTGGCTCCCAGCGATTACTATCTCTTCAGAAACCTGAAACAAATCGTTCGTGGAAAACGTTTTTCGTCGAATGAAGAAGCTATTGCAGCCACGGAACAGTATTTTGCAGAGCTTCCGGAAAATCCAAGCAGAATAAAGAAACTAATTTCATTTAAAAATTCTTTCATTTGCTTTCAATACTTTTCAAGTAACCTGTATATTCTCCTCCGTGGTTATGATTTTAATGTATTTATTTTTATTGAATTAAATAAGAATGTTTTATTACTTAATATTATTTGAACAAATATTAATTTATAACAGTTACTGGTGTGGATGTGAATTCGCAATGAATATGAATTGGTTGTAAATCGCTAATCCCACAGATTTATGACACTAAAACCTTTTGAACTTCTCTAAACTACGGTATACCTAACTACGGTACAATAACTACGGTATTGTGAATGAATATAATCCCAAATACCCTAGATTTTAATCCTTTTTAAATCAAGTAAATCGTTTTATTGTTTAACAATAAGGGACCCTTTCACGACCTATTGCAATTTCTTAAGTGGTGTTCGATTAATGTAAGTAGAAATTTCAAATTTTCAATGCCATTCAATTTCTGATTAATGAAGCATACACATTGTAATGCTCTCTGAAAAATTTGGAAAATTATTGTTATTAACTTTTCGTCTGGTTCTTATAATATTTCGTAATGCACAAAGCCACACGTATTATGTGTATGCAAAATTTGGGGTCAATCGCAATTTAAGAATATGTTTTGTGAGTAGACTAATTGAAAGTGAAAATTTTGTTCTTCAAAATCCTTGAAATACTTTATACGAGTACCATGTCCGATTACATAATTTTATTGCTTTATGCACTTATCTCGTTACATATGTGCAATTTATAGGTGTTTTTGCAATGTACTCGCATATATTTTACTTGTTCAATTTTATCTCGTTTTATAAACGCGTCATGTTATTTAAATTGCGATTATAATCATCAGTCGTAAAACCGTTGAGTGGTACACGGGTCATGGCCAAAATATGTACAGGTTAAATACGATATTAAGTAATTATATAATTATGTATATAAATATGTAGGTGGTCGAACTTTATATATAATTATGTAATCGAAGAGTCGCGACCGAAGGACAATATGCCAATCATTTTCCCAACCAATCTGTCAATTAATTTCGATCAATATACAAAAATAATTTATCGCATTTACCTCGAAGACGTGATTTAATATTGCCATTAAACTAACAGCTCTTAAATCTAATAATTTTCTTCTTCTTCTTCTTCCTATTATTATTAATTTTTCTTCGTGCATCTATCGATATCATACCAATTTATAATATTTCTTCCGTATATACAACACAAAATTTCCATGTCCATGCATATGCAATATATATATACAATACATAATATAGTTAGATGTATGTACATTTTGGAAAAGAATTTTCCTATTACAATATTGATCGTTTCACCACCCCAAGCGTTAAAACCAGAAAGCAAAAAAAAAACATTGTGTACCGCAAATTTATGAAAGCGGATTTTGATTTGATGGATTCAAGCTCAAAGTGTCTAGATATGCTTAATGTTTATGGTATACCGAGCTTAGAGAGTATACATTTTAAAATTAAATTAATCACACTAAATCGACTTTGCGTACACATATCATTATTGATTTGATTTATAATTTCCTTCTTATTTTCTTTATCGTTTCAGGTATGTAAACTAACTAACTAACGACTACCTCACTACTTAGCTATATACCGTATAGGACAATGAACAATTAATTTGGTTATTTTTTGGAGGAAAGATAAGATCACGGGTAAGAATGTGCGATATGAATTTTAAATATGTGGTTTATGTTACGAGGGGGGGACCTGCACTATATGGTATATTTTAATACTCCGGATGTTTTGTAGACATGTCACATGACTGTCATTAAGTTCAGTAGCACCGAACTTCTTATTTATGCGAATTCAAGGTCTACGGAAACTCTGTTAAAATATAATCATAATTAAATTTAGCAGGAAATGTAACTACGTCATGTGTGAAGAATTTTTGTGTTCGAATAGTGCTTATCTACTAGTGTTTATGATTCGATTATGTCTGGTCTTATGGTCCGAAATAGTATTTGTTTGTTTGCCAAACTATCAAAATTTCGACTTAGGCCCTGCCCAAAAACTGTGATAAATATTAATATTTATCATTTAAGTGAGATATTTTCCCCTCCGCCTTATTTCTTTTTTTTTTTTCTAAATGAACCAAAATCGAAAAAATATATTATTTGAAGTATTATCATACTACTGCATTATTACCGACGCCGTAATTGTAGGCGGTTGATTTCAAGTTTGACACAAGCGATCACAGTATACACCCCGATCGCACAATCCAATTATTGTTGACATATTTTTTTTTTATTTCCAATACAAATTTTACAATTTTAAATAATTTTGGAAATTTCAAGTATTAAATTTAACATTAAGTAAGTAAAAAAATATATTGCACATAAGTAGATAAAACATACAGATATATAGTAATTCTTCATAAAAATGACAGCTCGAAAATTACTTACTTAGTAACCCGAAACATACAAGATGTGATGCTACTAAAGTTAGCCGAAAAAAACCCTGCATTATCGACATATTTCGTATCAGGTGGTAGTACAAAATTCTGTTGATATTAGCCGAGAACTACATGTAATTGAAGTTAACAGTAAATTTTCGCCGAAAAAAATTTGATAAATCAATATCACATAATTCGAAGTTAAAAGGTCATAAGAACTGGATGAAGACCAATTCGTAAATAGCTGGATCCCATATTTATAATTTGTCGTGTTAGGAGCCAATGAATTTGAGTTGAGGCACTAAAAATCAGGCCATATTTTTTGTAGCAATATGCGATCCATCTATTTACGAATTGGTCTAACTTCACCCAGTACAAATTACCACCAAACATGAGTCCAGCTTTTAATTTATTTCACTATGATGCTACATATAATATGGCCGGATTTTTGACACAGGTGTTCACTGTTAGTGCCACAACTCAAATTCATTGGCCTCTAACACGACAAATTATAAATATGGGATCCAGCTAATTACGAGTCTGTCTAACTTCACCCAGTTCATATGACCTTTAAACATTCGAACTATGTGATATTGATTATTCAAATTTTTTTCGGCGAAAATTTACTGTTAACTTTTATTGCTATTCCTTTATTTTGTTTTGATTTTAATTTTGACATCTTCAATGTATAATTGAATTCTGTTGTTTCAATCATTTATTGTTTAATGAACAGGTTAAGAAATGGTTTAAAGCTCGCTGTTATAATCAATATTTTGATAATGTTGATGACTATAAAATTAATCCTAACTGTTATCTTGTGCCTAATGCTCGGCAATTGAAAACATTACAAATAAATATTCGTGGCATGAATGATTTTGTTAAATTTGATAATATGTTAGAGTTCATAGATAGTCTACAATCGGATGTTGATATTTTAGTTGTTTCTGAAATTTTTACTCAGAGTCATAATTCGATAGCCTATCCTATCAACAATTTTAATAGTTGCTTTTCTTGTAGAGATGGTCGAACTGGAGATGGTCTTACATTAAACATTAAAAAAGATATCGAGTATTACATCTTGATCTTACCCATTTAATTTTATTCAAATTCTGCTTCCTCGTCTTAATAATACAAAAATCTGTGGTATCTATCGACCGCCATTTTCTGATGTTGGTTGTTTTTTTCAATTGGTTGGATAATCTCCTATCTGGAAACCGCTTTACTGACAACATATCACTTGGGGATATAAATATTTCCGTTAATAAAATCTGTTGATGACCCATGGTTTGATCACTACAAATACGGATGCATCTCGTTCTGCGAGTCTCGTCAATTCTACGATATACTCCACTTTTCTACTTACAATGCCATTTAATGTGAAAGATCCGAATGATACTATAGAAATTATTGTTGAAAAATATAATGAATTAATAGATAGATATTCAAAGACAGTAAGTGTCGATATTAAGCTGAAAAATACGTTATGTCCGTGGATCACACTTGACATTTGGCGTGACATTCGTAAAAAAATAAAGTTTTAATAAAAATTAAAAATCCTAGTAACGTTGCTCTTAAATCCGATTAGCGTGTATCTAAAATATTAGCTTCTAAAAAATATTATGCTAAAACATGTTACTTTAGAATGGAAGAACTTGAACTTATTTTTTAACAAAAATCTCGAATCTCTTAAATTTGATAAAATTTTCTTTAATGGCCGATACGTAAGTGATTCTTTTGAGATACCTAATGCAGGTTTCAATGCAGGTTACTTAATCAGTGAATCTATTGCATCCGACAGACACATGCACAGGTTTGGAACTATTAAATGAATTTCAGATGGCATGTATTTATCACCAATTACACCTGCTGAAGTTTGTAATGTTATCTGTTCGCTTAGTAGTGGTAAAGGTGGAGGTCTGCAAACAATTAATAGCTGCGTGCTGAAACGTAGAATTGAGTTTTTTTTCGAACATGTTGTCTGATGCTTTTAGTGAAAGTTTAATAACTGGTATATATCCCAAATGTTTAAAAGTCGCTAAACTAATTCCTATTCTAAAGAATGATTCTTCTTTACTTATTAGTTATAGGCCTATTTCTACTCTTGCTATATTCGATAAAATTCTTGAAAAATTAATATTTTCGCGTTTAATAACGTTCTTAAATTATAATAATTGTTTTCATTCCTACCAATATGGTTTTAGAAAAGGTTTAGGAACTGAATTGGCATTGGCAGAAATTGAGAGTGTGATATATACTGCTTTTGATTCAAAAAGATATGTTGGGGCGCTTTTCTTGGATTTACAGAAAACATTTGATTGTATTGATCATCAGTTAATAAACTTCTATAAATAAAATATACTGTTACGGCGTACGTGGAATTCCTTATAACTTATTGAAAAGTTATTTATCAAATCGAAAACAGTATGTGATGATAAATGGAGTAGGAAGTGGAATGTTAGATATCAAATGTGGTGTCCCTCAGGGTAGTGTTTTAGGACCACGTTTGTTTCTCATTTATGTTAATGATATTTCCTATTTGCCGCTCAAGAAGGGTCATATTAGAATGACGTGGAAATGGAATTGGGCCAACTCTTGATTAGCACAAATTCCACCACTATATTTTTCGGTTGGCAATGAACATAACAGATAGGAATATGCAATCAGAAGAACACTTTTTGTCAGAAAATTGTTCATTCAACGGTCGTTGTTGTTCAATGGAACTGGGCCAATTCTGGATTAGCACAATTTCAGCCACTATATTTTTCGGATGCTAATGAACATACCTGACAGGAATATACTATCTGAATTGCTTATGACTTGGATTTTAGAACATTTTAGTTCTATTGTTTAATTTGTTCATTTAGCGGCCTTTAGAAAGTTTTAAAATTAGGCTTAAATTATTTCTGTTTTTTCTAGAAATCGGGTTTTATTTATTCCGTCTTTCAGGTGAAATTTGAAATTTTCTTTTCCCGTTTTATCGGCTCCTGGACTAGCACTAATTTTTTCCCGTGAGCACTGATTAGCACAAATTGGGCTTAATCGGTATGCAAAGTTTCATTTTCAAATTCGAAAGTTTCCCTGCTGCAGTTACCCACACGTAAATTTGGCGCCAATTTTTTAAAAACGCCTATTCTGGAAGGTGATTTTAAGAATATTTTTTTAAGTTGTTTGATGAACGTCAGAGAAAATGGATCGGATATGCCCTGCAAGTTTATGCAACTCATGTGCAAGGCATATTACTTGTGTCAAGTTGGGGTACAAAATAGATTCCTCATTTTAACCATATATGGCGCAGCATCGGTTACCACTAACAACACGTCATCACGATCGCAAGCACCGTCCAGTATTTTAAAAGCGTTGTCAAAAGCACGAGCCATTGTCGTAGCATTAGAGTTATCTAATAATTGGCAGCCTAATAAATTTATATTATCCAAATCCTTCCGTAAAATTCCAACTATAATGTTTGCAACGAAACGTCCAGCAGCGTCCGTTGTTTCATCGGTAGAGATCCAAATTTTTTTGCCTTTAGGGTTTTCTTTTATTTCCGAAATTATATTTGCATAGCAAGAACTCAGATAATTTTTTCGAATGGTGGGTTCACTAGGAATTATTTCTCTTGTGTATTTCTCGAGGAAAGAAAATTTAATTGGAATATTAAATTAATATATCAATTTCTAACCTGAGTGCTACATTTTCTAATTTCCAGAAAGGTATATTTTTAGCAACCATCATGTTGCATAAATCTAAACAAAAAATGTTATTCAAATACGTTTTTCTGGTTGATTTTCTTCATTATGTTGTTTTGAGCCAGTCGAATATGCTGCAATGTTCTTAAATGTTGCTGAATGAGCTATTTTTTAATTTAACATCGAATTCACAAAGTGTGCACACTAATTTCCCGTCAGTAGTTTCAATACCTTCAGGACCAAACGCTTTTAAATATTTTATTAATAATTTTTCCGATATTACTATAGAGTGGTTGGAATAATTTAACGTGAACAATGTTTATTCAAACTATAATTCTTTTATTTTGCTAGGGATACATATTCAAAAAAAGCTAAAATATGCGAAATATGCAAAAACCTTTTTGTGGTAACGAATTTTAATGACATTCGAATCATAGTCTTCCAAAAATGAGGTATCTCACTATAATTGGTGAGATAGGCATTTTATTCAAAATCGGGTCTTTAGACATGATCAACACAATCAAATGCCTTCATCAGACAAAAATACAGCCTATAGATTTACCTTCTTCTAGAAATCCGTAAATGTTATTCATCACCCATCAGGCACAAGGCTGCAGAGGTGGTGCTTGAGTTTGTTTGAAACCCATATTGAAACTCTGAGATCAAGTTGTTAATTGAGATGTATTGCATCAATGGTTGGCAACACAGAGATAGGCCTATAATTGGACATTTCAAATTTGTTACCATCCTTTAAGATTGGAATTATTTGAGCCATTTTAAGGTTGTCTAGAAATTTAGAATAATCTAAACAGTGGTTTATGGAGTTTTTTATGGCGGGATTCAATTCCTTAGAACATATTTGTATAACAAAGATAGGAATGTTGTCATAAGCTTTAGAACAAGCTCGGTTTAAGGATTTTATCAAGTGGTCAACCTCGTCATTCGTAATTAAATCAAATTTCTGTAAATGATTGACGCAAATAGCTGGTGTAAGTACATAAGTTAAATCAATATGACAGGAGTTACCAATTTCGACAACTACATTTATAAAGTAATTATTAAGAAGTGCAGATACTTAATTTTGATCATTTCGTCGTTCACCTTTACAGATATTTAATTTATCGATTTAGCTGTGGTGGTTTTATTACTTTAATTTTCATTGATCAGGGCTCCTCGAGTTCTTAGAGTTGTGCAGGAAGTCATTGCTATCTAGTTATCTCCAATTGTTGTTATGATATGAATGATTCCAAATCATCTGTTGCTTAAATAACAACAGGCACCGTATCTTCATTGACTCGTATTAAAATATTTGGATGTCTATACCACACGAATTTGATTTTATGTTCAAGTTTTAGTATTAGACATCTCTTAAATATGCCTTGATAATAGTTAATTAACTTATGATTTATATAGAGCATCTTACTGTCATCAACATTAATATTTGGCAGTAGTTGATTAACCATTACGGGTCCATTCGATTTAAGCCATTTAAAAAGTTCCAGCTTGGATTTGTAATCGATGAATTTTACCGTATGTTGTTGTTGCTTTCATCATCTAATTTTGGTTTGGTGCTGGTATAAGATAAAACGCCTGATATATTAAAACTTTCGTACTCCAGTATTGAACAGATAGTTTTAAAAAATTCGACGGCATCGGTTATTACGGATATACCGGATCATTTTGGAATTCTTTTTGTTGCATTTGATTCATAACTGATTTAAAGTTGTCGATTTCTGTAGAATTTTTTAGTCACTTTTCATTCACGACTTGTATTTTAGTATCCATGTTATCTTTTGTGATTGTAGAAGTTTAATTTGCATTGCGCTCATTAGATCAGCATTATAGTCGGCTTTTCAATTGTACATAGTTCTTCAATAGATTTAACGGTGTACTACGTGTATTGACACCACATTTTGATCCCATGATAAATTTCAATGCGAAGCGTCACATAACCCAAATAGCTGCACAATATATTTATATAGAATACACAAAATTTAGGTATATATGTATGTTTAGTAATTTTGTATATTTAATAAAAATTTGATTTCTGATAGCAACTTTGCGTGTTTTTACTCGTTCGTCATCTTTTTTATTCCAATATTATCATATAATGGATTGTAAACAAAGAAACACCTTAGAGTTATGGAGGATATGCTAATTTTTTAGCAAAAGATACGGATGGTAACCGGACTTACAACTCACGGTCCTTTTGTTCTGGCTTGCTAGTGGAACAAGCCATATAATGGTAGGAGCAGTAATGGGAATACCTCGACAAACTATGTTGTATTCACAAATTATTGAATTTTACAATATCAAACATAATGCCGAAGTTATAAGCTTCCAAGAGCAAGTGAGTTGCTTTCCAAGCAAATGTAATGGGACCCACATTAATATTCTGTTCTGGACTACTCGATGCAGTCGCAAATTACGACGGGTCGGTCCATGATACAAGAGTCCTGTACCATAGTCCAGTATAAAAATAAGTCGTATCCTCTTACACCATACATTATTCTAGGTGGCACTGGTTACCCAAGCAGGCTGCAGCCGTTACGAATAATCCTGTAACTGACAAAGCAATGTGCATTTGACTAAGTATAAGGATAACTTGGCACCATGCTTTTAAAAAGCACTTAGAAATATAATTTGAAAATGATCAAGATGAAGTGCCGCTTAATCTTTCTTCAAATTTGCAAGATCGTGGAGTTCATGGCTTTGACCAGAATTATTTTTATTTCTTGAAATGATTTAGGGCTAACTGCACGGCATATTATATCCTTTGTCTTTCCTCCGATCTTATTTTTTATCGCTTCCATATCCATACATTTGGAATTGCATTTGGGGAAGTATTTGTTCGAATAAACACAATGTTTCTTCGGCATCCATGCCGTCACCTGTTTTATATTCCCGTCGAAAGAAGGGATATATTTTATGGGATCAGGAATTCGAAATATATTGAATACCGTGCGGGTATCGTTAATTTCGACTTTATGAGTGGCTACTGGTATATCAACCTTCTGGCTAAGATGATTCAGGACTTTTCTGAATTAAATTAGTTAATTAGGCAGTTTTGGTTGTCAGTTGATTGTTTAGAGTTTGCAATTGATTCTCATTAATTTATTGGTGAGTTGCTCCCTCCATTGATTCTAAGCATACCAGCATAAGTTCACAAAATGTTCACCGAAACAAATTCACAAATTTTCCTATAACGTATTCACTTTTACGGATTAGTTTTTATTCGCTTATCACATTGCACTATTACACACACTGTCGATAACAACCCGAACCGCTACGCCAATTATGTTTCAGGGACGTCTAAAAACTTAAACCTTAAACTTTTATTAAAAGTGAGCATGAATAGTGGAAGTCCTTCCTGTTTTATTGTTCAACTCTTTGTTCTTTGTTCTCTTTCTTAATGATGTTTACAGCATTTTCTATTTGATAATTGTTTGCATGAGATCCTCATTAAATTCCGCTTTCGCGCAGGTTGGGTGAAGTCCTTAAACCATAACTTTGATTGGGCCATCATTCATGTCCCTCGGAATTAAGCTTTTTAGCCAACGCTTTATTGGTTTTAGAGTCTACAACATTGATTTTCTAGACGCCATTACTCAGAGATACGAGTTTATACTCAGCGTAATCGATTTCATCATCGATTGTATAGTGGAGAAAATTGATACCCAATTTATTGGTGGAGGTGATTATTCTTTTGGTTTAGCTGGTTGTCATTCTAGAGCTATAGTTATTTTTTAATGATTAATTGGTTTCTAGAAACCTCTTTTGAAGTTGATGGTAAATATTCTGCCATTTCTGGTGAGTGTTGAGCTTAAATTTTCGTACCCGGTCCTTTATTCCGGTTCAACACCCAATTTGTTTCCCTTTCTAATTCTACTTCATCCGTATGGAATGGATTAATGTCATCGTGTCGTCCCAAGTGCTGCACGTGTTTCAACGGATTTTTTGAGTTCTTCATTCTCTTTAAAATTGTAAATTCTTTTAATTTAGTTCCAAATTTCTTTATTTCTCTTAATTGTTTACGAAATTCGGCATTTTCCTTCTCGTACTGAAATAAATTTTCAGTTGAACATCTTGATCTTGGTAATTTGGAACTTCGTCCAAATGAGTTGACAACAATGATTGACCCACCCAGAATCTGTTGGGCCTGCCTTCGAAGAATGTGGGTTTGGCAGCATATCGGCTGCTATACCACCTGAGTATTACATTCCGTATTTATTGTAATCATTGTTTGTTTTAGCCAAGTTATACCACTGGCATTTAGCCCTCGGTGGCACTTTGCTACTGCCGATGCAGTACCCGCCCCCCGCGATGTGGACACGACTATCTACGTATTACCTAGGTGTACACAGAAACAGCCGAAGCCCTCTGGGTACTCTAGGCTGAGGAGCACTTAAAAATATTATATTTTGAACAATTCGACGTATTGTACGTTCCGATACCAGCAAATTACTTTAGTATCAATACAGTTTTTCATAATGGAACACCAAGTGCAACCCATTTAACTGAAATATATTCAAAATTTGAGATTGGAGTGACCTAATTAAGTCGACCTAAAATTCATAGGCGTTAATATTTATAGTTTTTGCATGTGGTTAGAGCGCCCTACGATGGCCAGATGCGAATTGATTCACACAACAAAACTCACTCGGTGCTAACAATTCACTAGCCCGTTTTTTATACTAAACTAGGGAAACTCTAATTGGTTTCATATAAGTATGTGATCAATTCCCTTTCATGGGCGTAAAGCTAAACTTCTCGATCGCTAACACTAGACTGTCAAATAATTACACTCCGTTGCCGAATATTTTATTTGCGTGGATGTGAGCTTCTAGAACTCATTTATACCACCACTTGGTCAGCATCGTGTACTTGCTATATGTCAACACACATATGGGTCTAAGCCGACTTACTAGATTTATCTCAATCTGCCAGAAAGAATCTAAAATTATGTTTATATTTGATAGCCTGTTGCATGTTTCGTTTCCCTTCACAATATTAATGCAACTATTGTCAAGGGAATCTGAGAGAGACCCTATCCACTGATATCTCTGAAGATAAAGGAGGCAACTAAATATTTATCCTTGACTTCACGTCGATATCAGGTCAAGTCCTAAGCTACTCAATAACACAAAAATATCGGATCTATTCAGTGTCGTGCAATTGAATAAATGCAAAAGTTCATCCGTCCGGCCTAAGGCTTCGTCAACATCCTCTGGCCTAAACATACTTTAACAATTAAATAATCTCGCCATTTCGGGCTCAATCCATCATTTTATTAAATGAATATTCGTGTCCCCGAAATGATGAGCCAGGCCTATCAAGTAGGGGCTCTATCGCTACATCTCTATCGCTGGTCATCTTCCGTTTCTTGCCAATGACGGAAACCACTTCATCAAAGAAAAGCGGTTGATTTTAAATAAGCTGTATTTCTACCATAGTTCTTGACACGGTAGCCCACATGGTTGGCCTTAATAAACCAAATATGTACCATTTTGATCTATTTCTGGTTAAACCATTACTGTAGAACTTCTGGAATTTCAGGACGGAAAACGGAACCAAGTGATATTGCAGGCCTCTTTTGAAGTCAGCTTTAAACCATTAATAGAGATCTGGAGCGAGCCAAACAAATGGTAGTCGGACGGAACAACAAGGTCCGGGTTTTAAAGATGCCCATGGTCTGGCATTGTCGTGGTGGAAAACCTGTCCTATTGATCAATTTTGGCCGCTTAACCTCAATTGCACGCTTTAATTACATTAGATGTTGACAGCAGAGATTGGAATCAATCGTCTGGTCTGATTGGAGTGGCTCATGATGCACGATTCCCTTCCAATCCCACCAAACACAAAGCATTATCTTACATCAATCCGAGCTTTATCACCTTTTGTGCAGCTACATCCTTCTTGAACCATCCATATTTTTCGCAAATTATTGTCGTATGTGAACAGGTTTTCATCACCCGTTATCATATTCTTAAAAAATGACTCGATTTCGATTCGTTTCAGCAGCGATTCGAAGATTAAAATTCGATCCATAACATTTTTCACTGTAAATTCATGTGGTGTACTCAAATATCGAACTTCTTTTTGTATCCAGCCTTATGCAAATGGTTCAAAACTGTTTTATGATCGATGTTTTGTTCCGCAACGATGTCATGAGTGCCATAATTGCTGAAGACTCAATATTTTGGAGAATTTCATCGAGTTTTTCAAGGAATTATTGACCAAACCATTTGCTTGTTGTTCATTTTGATAACGCACCTCACGATACACGCCACATAATAAAAAAATGCTACAATGTGTTTTTAATGATGTATGGACTATCACCTTTCAAACGCACTATAGTATGGCTGAATTGTATGAGTATTACCAAAGTTAGGCGCAAACTTTTCCTCGACCCAATATTTTATCAAAATATCTCTAAATGCTCTATTTTAATCGCCAGACCACCCTCCTCCAAACATTATTTTATTTGGCTATGAGCCTTTGAACCTAGGCTCGAATTTCTCTATGTCTACCACTTTCCATTGTTCTATTCATTTTTCTATATTAACAAACATTCCCAATCTTTTCCAATGTGATCGTATTACATAACTCGCGGTGCGTATACACAAACCAAAATTAAATTATTGTTCTTAAATCAACGAAATTAAATCACTTCCTGAATTGTCATATTAATAAATTTAATTTATTATTATGATTATCTTAGATAAGTGATTACCGTTGAAATCTTGTCACTCGATCGCAACTACTCTTAGGTAATAATACATAATATACAACATATACGAGTAATTTCGATTTCAAGAAAACCCGCATATGCCGGAATAAAAATGAAAGTTAACGACATTTATTCGTTATAAAAAAAATAAATCGAAAAGAACCAAAAACATAAACTGACCGCCTCACATATGACACTATCGTCCAATTTGATCTGTATATACAATAATTACCCCGTTACTTTACCTATACATTAGCTACATTATTAACGATCATTAAAACAAATCAACCATCGGTCAAACCCCAAAATTCAAATAAAGCAATAAATGTACTCCTCAAATCGATTTGAATATCGAATTACATGTTTATTTTATATATACTCGTATGTACATTTTTTTTTTTATTTACTTGCGCACTTGATCGATTACTTGATAATTTTTCTCTCTGTACGTCTAACGTACTATCTACTTGTTATAGAAGCGCGCGCGATCGCCAAAGCCAAACTCTTTCGTTTCATTAATTGAAATATCCGAAAACCGGTCAAAGTGATATTAATTTCGAAGAGATCGACAGACATTAAAAAAAAATTACAACAACAGTAAAATTTCTATTTATCTTTCTAATTTTGATGAATTAGATTTTATTTTTTTTACATCTTAGACATTATTTATAATTTTTGTACATATTTTATTTTTATGTATGATTTCACTTACACTCGACAATACACACAGTACTTAAGAGTACACGAAGAAAAAATCAAATGGTAATTAATTTTTCCATAGTAAACGGAACCTACTCAGTTGATCTTGTTGTTTTAACGGTCATCGATTAAAAATGATATGAAAAACTAATTTTTCTTCTTAATATATCGGTGAAGTTTGCGCCTTTACTTTTGCGCAAGAAACCTGATTTTTTCTTATATAGTTATGGTTTGTTGTTGGTTTTGTGTAATTAAATTCAATTAATTCATTTTTATTAATTAGTTATGTCTACAATAAATATATTACAGGCTGGAATGTAGTTCCATCATTTGTGTTTTATTTTGTTTTCTTCATTTGATCGGAATGTAAGCCACCGCACCGCACTCATTTGGACGTCAAAGTTCTTGAGTTTTTTCTCCTATAATACATTTTTTTTACCGACAGAGGACTTACGCGATCAGCGACTGTTCTCCAAGTAGGAGCGTTTGTACAGATACCTTGCTACAGGTGTGCGAGTGACTTTTTCTTAAATTTATCCAAAAACAAGATAAAACCACCCCATGTCATACGTCGATTGGCCAGACTAATATTTGAGAACATGATAGATCTATCCAAGATGCACAACAAGTCTTACGTTGAATGACCAAATACTGATTCCAAGAAAGGGGGAAAAATCCTTGGAAATTGCTGGGAAAATATTTTAACATATAAATTGTAATTTGCACCCCCGCCGCTGATGAACTTTCGCTACATGAAAGGTTTGTAAAGCACACTCATCGATTAACTGGTAGTGGAAGTGGTTAGCTGGAGTCGAAGAATCCGTTCTACTATATGTATCATAAATCTGAACCGATGCAAAGTGAGTGAAATCGTACAATCGTGGAATGGGATCGGTGTACTGACTCTGTCGTTTATGAGCCAACCGCTGGGATCTTCCAGTTATCACTTTTTTCCTAAATTTTTGTTGAGGACGTGTGACTAGATCTCTGTTCCGTTCAGTATATTAAAATAGTGAGACCTCCAATGTCATCTGGGTCAAATTAATTCACATACCGTATGACTATGGATAATCGTTGTATCAGGAAGCTTACATATCTTTAGAGCAACATTTTTTTTAATTATTGCCATTAGTTGGAACAAAGTTATTAGAACTAACATATTTAGCCTAAATGACGATTAAAATAATAATTTTCTTGGTATACATTCTGTCGAGAAGTAACGGGAATTGGTCATTTAAAAAGCCCGCTTAATAAAAAGATTGTAAAAAAATGTTTTTGTCACTATAAGTGATCTGTCATAATCTGTCATGTAATAAAAAATATCAAACAACGAAAAGAGAAATACAAAAAAGTCAGCCGGCGCCATATCAACTGAAAAAGTGGTTGTTCGACGATATTTATTGAGTTTTTGTCGTGGTGCAAAATCCATGAGTTTTCTTTCCCCAAACCTGGCCTTTTTCGACGAATTTGCTCTCGCAAATGCTACATAATGCCCAGATAATATTCTTTATTTACAGGCTGACCTTCTGGAAAGAATTCCGAGTGCACAACACTGCGATATTCTGTGACGTATTTTTTTCGGTTTCGGCTCAGTTAGAAGGCGCGTTCCGAAGCTTGTTGGTTTGCAAGTGAAACTCGTAATCCCTCTTATCACCAGTTATAATGCGTTTTATGAATATGGGGTCGAAATTTATTCTAGCATGTCTTAAGCGACCTTTACGCGATTGAGTTTTTGAAGAAAATCTTTCGGAATAGTCGAGCGGCAACGCGTTTCATGCCCGCAAACAATGGTATACAATGGTACGAATTGATTCGCGAGACACAGAAAGTTCAGCGGCTATCTCTCTCAAACCTAAATATCTTATTGATGTTACCTTCAGTTGGGGCGACCAGAGCGAGGCTAACCTTCCACCACATCTCGACCTGCCTCCACTGCAAACAAACTAAATGACAGATCGGGCTCAAACGTCACGTCAAGACAGTGGACAGTTGTGCCATCGTACCGACAGAAAAATGTTACATCTCTTTAAGCGGGCGTTTTAAATAACCAATTTCCGTTACTTTCTTAACAGAATGTATATATTGGTTCGTTTTTATTTTAAGCATAATGAACGTTCATCACAAATTAACTCAGTTTATCTACATTTGAAAAATATTGCAGTACTCTTTTTAGATTATTAGTTACTATGCTAAAAATGGGCTATTATTTTTACCTTCATTGGGTACAGACCTCGATAGCCTTTCAGCATCGAGTTAATATACTATAAATTTGTTTCAATTAGAGTGGTCCCGCATAGTCAATATCCGTCTTTAGGACTGTCCCGTCTTTAGTGAATGAGACGATTTGCTGAGTACTAATTTTGGGATGGAGGATTTGCTCAGTAATTGGTGTTCATCTTCTTGTACTGTTGTGTATCTGTAAATTCACGGAATCACTTGGATAATTTTTTAAAATAAAGGAAATCGAGCAGATAACAAAGTATTTCATTATCAAAGAACGGAGGTTGTTTTGTGAATGAACTTGGTTCCAACACCCATTGGTATTTGATAAAATATTGGCTGTGTCATTGGCAAAGGATGTTGTCGTTCTCATCGGAGGTGATAACCAATTTAGAACAATGGATGAGTAAGTCCATAATGTGGTTTTGATTTCTGAAACTGCCAACTCCTCCCTTACAGATGCTATTAATGTCACTAGCAACGTAATCGCATACAGTACAAGTTTGAAATATTTATTTGGTTTATGCCAGTAACTTTCGTGTTGAAACTTATTAGATTGAACCTTATTACACAATTTTCGTCAACACAACACACAATCGTTTAATATGCCTTCTTGCCCTCTAATTTGTTCCAGTTGTGGAAACTTGTTCGATTTGGTGGTAGTTCATCGTCCCAATCTAAGTTTGACAACCATTTTAAAAGAAAATTTTAATGGTTACAATTGTTGGTTATAGCCATCCCATTGGATCAAATAAGTTTAATTCTGCCTCCATCAAAGTGCTCCTGATCATTTGCAAAGATGTTGTTGCTGCGTTAGACGATAATGGGTTTCATGTTAGAGCATCATAAGATTCGGTAATAATTCCTATAATCAGAATATAGGAAAATTCATTGAAACATTTCACTGACAATTTATCAATGTAAAGACCCAGTAAAAATTATTTTCAGGTATTAAAAGGAAAAATCAGGTATTAAAGTTTAAATGAGCGGTTTAAATGAATTTCCGTTGAATGACTTAACCAATGCGTCGCACACTACTCGCAGTTTGTCTGTATCCAGTTCTTCACTTGATACTTTTAAGAGCTACGAGATATTCATTCATAAAACCGTGGTAATATGATTTAAAATTTGAATCCTCCGGGTTCCAGTCTTTTTAAAGCACTGCGTTTGGTTTCCCCTAACTTGTGATATTGTCTGTTTAAATGGAAGACCACAACATTACCATGCTCAATTCGAGCTGTGGTTCTCTTCAAATGTTCTTCACAACATACTGGATAATTAAGATCGATTGAACAAATTTGATATAACATGCATTTTGCTTTGCGGAAAAGTTGATGTAACTGGACACGTGACATCAGATTTTAGATAAAATTCTTTAACAGCTCTTATTGGATTGGATAACAGGCTTTTGTTACTAACATTTATTCCTTCTAGTTAAGCACGGTTCGCAAGAAAATCGTACATTGTAATGCTGGAAAATGTTCAACGATAGTATGCCTCATGCATAATTGTGTCGACTCGTCATCTAATATATTCACCAAAATGTACAACAAGCAAGGGTTTTTGAATTCAGCTTGATCTCGCAATGTTCCCTGGCCGCGTTGCATAATTAGATTGTCGAGGAACTTTCTGATTGATGAAAAATTCGCGTGACGAATCGTGAAGCTTATCTTATCTTGCAGTAGATTTCATGGAATGCTTCTACATAATTAGAGTCCGCTACAGCATAAATTGTATGCTTCAGCTCACGCCTTTCATTTTTTGAAATATTAAATTCAGATGCTGGTGTTAATTGGTGTTATTTGATAAAATTTATACTCGTGAAATTCGGGTTTGATTTAAATTGATTCTTCATTCAATTTCTTGTTACATTTTTTGGTACACCTTGAAGTGTACTTGAGCGATCACGTTTCTGGATTAGCCGATTTTCAGCCGCGGTAATCTTCTCTTATTTCCAAAATCCGATGTTGATATCTGTCTCGAACCTTCATAAGTTAAAGTACAATAAACTGCGACATTGGGCGCTTTCAGGCCAACCAACAGTTGACAACATGTTGAGTAAAATCACAGCCGTCATGAATATTTTGAATTCTATAAAATTTTCAAATCAAATTGACGATGATTTCACCCAACAGTTGGCGGACCTGAAAGCGTCGAAATGAAAACCAAATAAAAAATCAAAATTTCACTTAACCACCAAAGAGAATAAGACATTGAGAGAGTTATTTTGTATGAACATAAAATGTGTATGTAACAATTGAATTGTTTTTGTTTTTATGCGCAATAGAGAGGCAAATATAAAAATATAAAAATTATGCGATGGTCATTTTGCCTTTCCATAATATTTTGCCTCTCCAAATTAAAAATGTTTTTTCTGTTCATATAAAGTAACTCTTTCTATGTCTTGTTCTGTTTGGCATCACCGTAAAAGTAGTTCGATCACCAATTTGCACCTTAAGTGAATACATTGTGGCCTTGCATCATTGGTAATATTAAAATCAGATTTGAATTTAGCGTAGTTAATTTAAATTTGAATATTTAAACGTTTCGTAATTTAAATTTCAAACCGTTTCTGAATCTGATTATTTTGTTAGTTTCATTATATTTACAAAAGGTGGCAGTCGAAACACAATAAATCTTTTACAAACTATTGACGATATACCATTTTCCTCTCACGTCAAAATAACAATTTGACAGTTGAACGTGTATGGCGTATAAATTCTCATTATGTAATTAAAATTTACTGAGATAATTGTTTGTGCTTACGTTTTAAAAAATTTAAATAGTTGTGCCGCAAACAAACATTTAAAATTCCAACAAAACCAAATAGATTGTTTTTGTTTGCCCTACAGCTTCAGTTGTCAAATTTTTTGGAGGAAATAGGTCTATTTGGTAACGCAGAGAAAGCACCACCTATCGGAAAAAATAGCTGTGTTTCCATGTAAAATATGATCACCAGCGTTCACCAAATAACGAAGAATTTGTATAGCGGTAAATTTTAAAAGTTCTGATGTCATTTAAAAACATTATCTAAAATCACGGCGCCAATTGTCGATTGTTACAAATTCAGAAATGTCAAAATAATTAATACTAAAAACAACAAGAAACCAGGGTTGCTGACAAGATAAGTTTTACAATTATTTATAAAAAGATTACGTAGAAAATTTAAAAAATCAAAATGGCGCATATGATTTTTTATCTGGCAACTTCGGCACATGTCGAATGATCTTTCTCTCAAATATAAATAATAATCTACAGTCGTTGCTCGTAAAGGTTCAACTCTCATTTCCGAAAGATAGCACAGGCCTTATAAGTGCACAAGATATTTTGATCGCAACTACCATGACTATGCATAGAAGACTCGACATCCGGCTGCTATGAGGGTTTTTATATTTGCTTGAATATCATTTGTTGATATTAGCTGTGTTTCTTGATGCTTGATCTGATCCGGTTCGGTCTATGTTTTATGAAACAACACAAAGGCGCTTCCTAGAATTTAAATCAAAATTTGTGATTTAAAACAAAATTTGCATCAGATTGTCCATATAAAATTTGAACTGATCCGAATCAATGGGTGTTATGAAACACGGCAATTATAATTGGCCCGAAATATTTGAAGTCTGCCACATTGTCAAAGTTTTAGTTGTTTTTTCTTAAATTTGCCGTAGGGATGCTCCTATTGCTGCTGATTTTCAGACAAAGTCGTTTCGCCTGTCGGTCAAGCTGTATTAAACAGTCCTTGATATTGTTTGGTCTGTTTGGACTTATTACGTACTCGAGCGCCAGATTAAACAGCTCAGATACTGATGTATCTCTATGTCGCACACCTCATGTTATTTTGAATAGGCCAGTTACTGTTCCTTCCACTACGATTATGCACCCCAGGTGAGCCAGGTGTTGTTAACCTACACAGGGAGATACATTTCTCTGGAATTCCTAGACATACTCGTATAAGCCGGTTTTTGTTGGTTGGTGAATGGTCGTGTTATATTCCCAAACTTTTTCAAGATCATGTGCAGCGTGAAATACTGATCAGTGTTGGCAGTGTTTAACAGAGCTATGCCACGGTAATCTTCACATTTGTGACGATCACCTTCCATTCCTCATGCAACTATACTCCGGGGGCCAGATCATCATTATGAGGTCATAAATATTAGATGCAAGCGTGCTTATCCATGTTTTAATAGTTTTGCGGGGATTCCGTTTAGTGTGGGTACTTTGCCATTGTTTAATCTACTACTAAATGCAGTAAATGCAGTCTACTTCCTCTACTGTGGAATATGGGACAAATACCTCCTCGCCTGATAAAGCAATAGCTCGGAAAGGGGCACTTCGTCAGTCCGAGTTAGTAGTAGTAGGTAGATTTTAGATTTAGATTTATTGATAGATTGACATAACAATTTTAGACGTAGGTTTGCCACACTGAACATCGGCTACGTTTGTTCTCAGCTCTCCATTCATGTATTTGGTTTCTAGGGATCTCGCATGATGTCTTTTGTCAAATTTCTGGTATTGTTTGCAAAACAGTCTCCCAAGTTTCCATTTCCCCCAAATTTTGGTTGTTGTGGCCTTTCTGGATGCTGCTTTCATTCAATCATTACGAGTTCTTGGGGATCTGCTTCCAAATGTATTTTCCTCTGCGGTTGTTATGGCTGCTGACCGAATAGCTAGCACTGCTCCTGGATGTTTGATTGAGAATCGCGAGTTTCTTTGTGTCGATCTAGATGTCCAGTGATAGCTGACTATGGTAACTCTGCCCGGAGTTTTCATATCTGTTTTGTTTGTTTATTGTTTATTAAATGTGGAAGATAATTTGCACTTATATTTGAAAATAACAACCATCATACGATCACTGTCATATTTGCGCCTCAATATGTCGGTTCGTCGATCAATTTGATTTTTCACTCTTCCATTATACGATCGCCACGATACTGTGGATTTTCTTATGTCGAAAGAACGTACTCGATACGACTATGTTATACATATAGCAAGTTCAGCGATACGTTGGCCGTTGTTGTTACTAAGCTGATGTAAGACGGACTAATATATGATGTAGTTTCTGTGCTTCTATCGATTTTAGCATTAAAGTCGCCCACGAGACAGGATGTTACTGATGATGTCCTGAAACTTTTTTGTGCATAATGTAACCATGCATATCCGCTTGTTGACAAGGTAGAAGTCGATGATATGCTTCTGTAATCGCCGGTAAATGAGAAAGCCGACTCAAAATTCTGCTCCATTCTGATAAGTGCAGGCATTGATGGTATTATGGGTTCCACTCAGACCATCTAAGCTCTTATATCGATTGTGAAGAATCCGACAAAATAATCCGAGGCCTTTGTTTTGGTCTCACAATTTGAAGGTTTTTGGTGATGATAGGTGGTTGGGCCGCTGCTACACCCACTTTTTGCTTGTGTGGGTCACATACTGGTTATGATTCTTAAGGTACTTAGTCATACCTGAAAGGTGTTTATATAGCGAGCCGCTTGCTACAAGACAGATGCCCGCTGCAGCTGTCCCTAACCTGAAGATCAGACGGTGATTTGGTATTAGTTTTGGTGAAGTGTAGTGTAATGACATGTAGTGTCCATGACTATAAACAGAATTTTCTCTGCTCGTCCCCATCGCCTTGAAAATTGTCCGGTTAATGTACCGAACACATTATGTGTTCTTCATCTTCATGTGTCAAAAACTTTAAAATTCGTGTAGAGAACCGTGCTTCATTATATGGATTAGTACGATACTAAATAACATGTGATAGCCTGGATATCAAAAAATGAAAGCAATTTTCACATAAAAAAACACTAATAATCTCAACTCTCGGGAATAGTATTTCAACAGCGTACGATCGCTTTAAATACTGTTTTCTTTAGGTAAACCGATCTTCAGGTTTGGACCGTGTCAAACACATTTAGATTCAACGAAACATAGGTAATTTAAACATTAATCGGCCATATCATATTTAATAATTAAGCAAATGGAAAAAGAAATCATCACGATCACTTTCGATCATAGCACATATGATCATATATACAAAGAATTTTACCATTCGAACGTGCCAGACAAAACATGTATGCAGAAAAATTTTCATCCGACTTAGTAAAATGTTATTTTACGATCGTGATCATTCCGTTTCGAAGCAAATGCAGTAAAAAATTAAAATTCCATTTTTAGCGAATAATGAATTAAACTTCATTATGTTGTCTTCAGCATTTTTTTGTTGTTGCAAATTAATTAATTTTCTTTTAACGATCTATTATGCATATATTCCAGTAACAATAAAAATAGTCGAGAAAGAAATTTTCCACGAAAACAATTAGTAGTACAACAGTACTCGCAATGGTCTGGAAATCTTCAGTTTTTTTTGATTCATTTAAATGTTTTGAACTCTGCGCTAGAGTGCGGGTGAAAAATGATGATCGACTATGAATAGAAAAATGATGCGGTGGAGATTTTTTTTTTTTACTTTCACTCATGAACGCGCATAAAAAAATATTATATATGAAGTTCAGCATCAGGCCGTTTATTTTGGCACGACATTTTCATTCGTCTTATGTTTCCGCTTTCGATTATGTTTATATAAAAAGGTGCAAATGTGCAAAAATCTTGTCTTTACTAAAGATGATGATGATGATAGAGAAATTTTTTTGTTTTGAAAGAAAATTTGTGAAAACAAATATGGTTAAATAGCTTTGAATGTTGAGATCGCGATAAATGATCGTCATAAACGCGTGGGTGAGCCACTGAACATATTTGAAATTCCGTTTGCCAAGTACATTTAAAATTGTATAATCAAATCAATCAATTGTTTTATGTATTATGTGTGTGTGTGTGTGTTTTTAATTTCTCTGATCGATTGTTGGACATAATTAAATGACTTTTTTCATTATTTAAATTCTTAATTTTTTCAAACATAAATAAAAAATTAACTCTAATACAAGAAGTAAAAGGTAATTTATAATTTTTTTTTTGAGATCACATGACCGAGATAAGATGACGACCAAACAAATAAAAATAATAATACTAGTGATCAATGACCGGCTCCCATAAGAGTTCTACTGTATACTTTTGTCTTTATTGTATAAAAGACGATATGTTCACGTCAGTCCAATCAAATTCCCATCAAATTTTGTTTATAATTGAATTTAATTGAAATAATAATAAAATTCAGAATTATATGTAAACCTGTTGTTTGTCGAGTATCGATATATGCGTCGATTACATGTATGCATTGCGATAATCGAAGTAAAATATAAAGATGTTTGATTAGATCATTATCACGAAATTAATTAACCGTAATACAATTTAATAACTATCATCATCATTATAATGATCGTCGACTTTAATACAATGAACTATTCAGTGGAGATCGCCGACGAACGATAAACGCCGCATTGATGTAATTAAATTATATGTACATGTGTAATGATGGCGGTGCTGCACTTACTCATACATATATACAAATTCAATGATAATAATCGTCTAATTAAACATTTATGATCGTGTGAAATGTTTATATGATTTTATATAAAAAAATAATAATGATAATTAAAGAAATAAAAAATGCAATAAGACGTAAAACTACAAATCTGTTTTCTGGGACAGAAAAAGTTTCATTTACGAGTATCACCAACTATGGCCATTTCAAACTACTCAACACTTTTAATTTCATCAAAGTATAAAATAAATATATATATACAGGCTGCGTTACAACATCATGCATATATAGTATGTCGATTACAATTTCGAGGAGGTCATTGAATTCCGTGCGTATGATGAAATTCTAATCACGATCGAAAATGTAACGTTGTTGTTATTTTGTTAGTCATTTACTTTAATGTAAATGAAACGTCTTGACGGGAATCACCTTTGTCGCGTAACCGATGTAACGGACAAAAAAACGCATAAAATGTTTAGATCGTCATGATTGATATACAAACTGTACTCAACAACATGTTTATTTATACATGGGCGTGATCGGAGAGACAATATTAACTTTTAATCCCACTAATAAATGTTAGTATGTATAATAAATTATCTAAGCAGCAAGTCTGGCGGCCCAAGACAGCAAGAATTGTGTACCCTGTCACAAAAAATTAATAGGTAGATGTTCATTGAACATTTAGGTTTGGGTTGAATTTATAAATTATTAGGGAGCCTGACTTCCTGAAAATGAATTCATGGCATTCCCATATTTATATAGATATCGGAGGTATATGTATGTCGGCATTCTGCCAGATCCAGTTCGGCGTTCTGCCAGTACACGAGGTAGCAGTCTTAATGCACCACACCGGACGTACACCACACATACATTATAGCTTTGTTTATGGGTCTTTTGCGAGTGTATCCGTACTGGCTTTTCGGGGGTTTCATACTAGCAGTGTTGTGCTTCTACGAGTATTTCGCAATTGTCGACATGTCGGTGTTGAAAATAGTGTAGAAATTGATTTTTGCGTAGATAATGTCGACAATAGGTAGAGTATGTAGAGAATTTGTAGTTAATGTAAAATATTCCTTTTTTTGTTTTTCCAATTGTTTTTTCAGTACGAAATTGGCTTCTTATAGTTTTCCAGTTCAAAAAGGGATTTTTTGGAAATCAAAATTAGTTTTTACATAACAATTGGTGAGATCAGTACACTGAGAAAACTCATGTTCAGTTTATACATGTTTCGAATATAAAATAAGACGACAACTACAATTTATATCCCAATTTGAAATATTTTATTTAGCCTGTTTTGCAGGCATTAACCAAATATTATGCGCAGGATGGATAGTTAACTTGGAAACTTTCAAAATATTTTATGTAAATAAAATATTTATAATTTAAATTTTTAAATTAGAAGACTTTTATGTCACATTGAGCTATGAACTTGTATCATATTTCTATTTCACAAGCACTTCCTGCCAAAAATAACAAGTTGGTTCTTCTGGTTGATAACCAGATTACCAAGTGTTTAGTACCTTGGTTCAAATAAACAAGATTGATGAAGACATTTACTAGGCTTAGGATTTTTAGGAAAAAAAATATTTTTTTTGGAACATTCAATCCAAAATTTGTTTATGTATTTATTCGTTTTAGAACTGATAAAACCCAATGAGCCCCATATGTTGTTACATATTTTTACATATTTTCACCTATTTGGTTTTCTAATACATATTTTGTATATTTTCCACATACTTGCCAATTTTTTTGTAAATTTTTACTGATTATTTCGATAAAACAATCGACAAATCTAATTCTAAATATTATTTTTCTATGACGACATCTATTTTATACTAGCATAAAATAGTTTGCAACCAAAATATATGAGTTCTTTTTATGTACGCTTGTTACCACCACGATAGTTACATAATTTTTGGGAAAAACGTTTATTAAGAATTTGACAGCTAACTTAAATCAACAGTTTCTCTATTATTCTTGGATAAAAATTTAAATTTAAATTATTTCAAATAAAACTGGAGTATTAAAATTAAAATTGGTGAAAATTAATTATTTCGCAATGGGTCTATACTATTTTGCAATTACAACAAAATCGCAATTACACCAGCATCTAACTAGTGCAAAGCATAAAGAGCTAGCTAGATAAACGTCGTGAAGCCAAAATATCCCAAACTCTTCTACCAAATTTAATGGCGGTACCAAATGGGTCAAAATTTAAGCAAGATTTGTGTTTGGCTTTTGTGTGTCTGCTCACATACCATTATCAAAATTGTTAAATCGTCGATTAGTGACGTTTCTATAACAATATACGAATGAGAAAGTACCGGATCAGTCGACAGTTCGGAAAAAATACGTTGTGGAATTATTTTATATTCAAATGAGTAAAATTCGGCAAGAGATTGGAGGGAAGTATTTGTGGATACCAATTGACGAAACGACCGACATTACTGGCAGATATATTGCCTATGTTATTGTAGGCATTTTAGATACTGGCCGAGATACGTCAACAAAAATTTTTTTACTAAATATGGCTGAGTTAGAAAAAACTAACCATTCGACTATCGTAGTTTTATTCGATGAATCTGTGAAGTTGTTGGGTGATAATTTTGATAGGCATCGAATACTTCTCTATATGACAGATACAGCTCCGTATATGGTCAAGCGATAAAGGTATTCTATCCCAAATTAATCCATATTACTTGTCTAGTACATGGCTTACATCGAGTTGCGGAAACAATTCGGTCAAATTTCAACGATGTGAATCGGTTGGTGTCGACCGTTAAAAGCTTATTCTTAAAAGCTCCATCACGAGCACACATTTTCAAGACTACAGAACCTGATTTAGAATTACCTCCACAGCCCATTGTAGCTCGCTGGGGAAGCTGGGTAAGCGCTGTATGCAAATAATAAAAGAACAGTTCAATATGTTACAGAAAACCGAATCCTTAATTGAAAAGATAACAAATCCAATTGGTAAAATCATTAGTACGAAATTAAAACAAGTTTTAGACAAAAGCCCAGATTTAAAACTAATTAAAACAATTCAAAATATTTTGGAGGGAATGCAGATGCGGCAGAAGTACCAAATTTTACAGCATCAGAAATTGCGTCATTCAAATATGCTACACTGACATCGATGTCGAACGTACATTTTCGGTGTACAAGCAATTTTTACGATCCAAACCGTCTAAAATTTAAATTTCAAAATTTAAAGCATCATTTAATGTTACAAGTTGGTTACATTTTGTGACAAGTTCGCTCTTTTTTTAAATTAATTTTGAATACATATTTTTACCAAATATTTCACAGTTTTTGATACAAATTTTTTTCTAAATATTTCTGATTTTTAAGAACCATCCTAAGACTTCTCATTACAACGGCCGCAAGCTACAAAATAAAGTTGATTACTTCAGGTATCTATATGAAGCAAACACAAGTTGACTTAGCGAATTATATTACACTCCTAATAATTGTTGAACATTTTGTAATCTCTAATTAGTGTTTTTAACGGATTTTTTAAAATTGGATTTTCTGTGGGATTACCAAATGTCACTGCAGTTGGTAGGCTTATTTAGATAAATTAATTTAAACTTAATTTGGTTATAAAAATATCTATTAAAACTATTTCAATGTAATACAAATTATATTTGTAAATGTCATATAATGTAAAATAGAAGATAAGATTAACTGGAATAAAGATATTAACTTAATGAAAATTCCTATTGTTCAATCCAGCTAATTTTTTATCTGAGTCATGCATGCTTTGCATAATATGCAGGTATAATTTTATGGACATGGTTTTTGTCCTATTTTCTATATGGATTTTTTTCAGTGTATTTTTCTCCTACCAGAAAAATTGCATGTTTTTCCACAGATGTCACAATTTGATCATTTCTTTTCGAAAATATGATAATTTCGAAAAAATATTAGAAACTAAATTGTTATGAAGTTTACCTTTTGAAATTGTCAAAGTGTTAACTGCCATCTGTCAAGTATATTTCCGGTAATTGAAATTAAAACTTTTGTGAACAATTTTGATGACTGTATATTAAATAAAATTGAGTTGACAATTTTTTGGAATTGGTAACACGTAGCGCAAATGTATGTATTTTCTAGCTATTAAGATTAAATTTAGAAAAATTTCGGTTTTCCTGATAATTGTTGGAATGATTTGGATCAAATATTAGACAGAACTACGCAAAACTTAACAAACTGAGCCTGGCCAATGAAGCTTATTAAACATTCTAATCGCCTTTTAAGTACCGCAAGGTGCTCACGAGAAAAAGGTAAGGTAATCAAAAGTTTCTGAAATTGAAATCGCCTCCTAATTGAATAACAACCTTTTTCTTAGCCTAAAACAATTTGTTAGATGCCAGTAACTGCGTTAAAAGGTAATAACTGATGAACTCGAGATTATTTTTAGTTTTACACTTTTAAAACTTCTAGATAAGAATTGCGAATACGAGTACCTTTATATGCGAAAATAGAGATTAACGGAAATTTAAATACATAAATGTTTCACGTTATATGGACGAATAATAGATCCTCTAGCGATGTTGTATAAGATAGCGGAAAACACGAGATTATTATCTCGTAATAAGAATGACGATGAAATTAGGATAGTAGTATTGATCAGGGATTTTAAAATAAGTTTTGGACAAAATTCTAGGATCTGTTCATGTTGGATTAAACTTGGTCATTTCATAACCAATCCTTTCGAAAATTTTGAAAAAATTTAAATATTCTTTAAGACATGGCGGAAAGACAGAATATTGTTAAATTTCAAGATTTCATTTACCGAGTTGCTTTACTATGAATCAATTTATCATTGAATAAAAAATTACCGGTGGTAATTATATAACAAGAGAAATTCTCTTTTGTGATAGTGCTGTCACTTGCGGCGAGTAGCGTAATCTCTTATTTTCCGCTGTCAAATTTCCGCTATCTTATACAAAATCCTTTAGCGCATATAATAAAAATTCGCACAAAACATTTTTGGAAAAAGCAAATTTGCACTTTTATAAATTAATTCGCAAGTTTATAGCCAAATTTCTTATATTTCCAGATTTAATAGAGAGTCATACGGAACGTGATGTTCGCCCCTTTGACATTAAGTAGTTATGCGAACTTTCCGTGTCTGGTGTGAATATCGCCTTATACGTATTAAAATCCGCCTTTATACATGCCAACACTTACACAAATCGTCAAATGCAATTAAGTTTGCACAACTAACATGTTTTTCGACCTAATACATCTAAACGAAGCATGTTATTCATTAGAACGAGGTTTAAATCTAGCTTTCGGAAATAATTTTTACGCACGAAGTAAATAAGATTGTAAGGAGGCAAACGTAAATAGCAATTCACCAGAGCCAAGTTAATGTAAAGATTTCAAGACTATTGACTACTGGACTAACCCATCCCTCTAATTTTTTGGGACCGGATCTAGAATTATTTTACCCGACAATTTTAGAAGCTAGCGAAATTAGTAATAGCAAATAGTATAACAATGAAACGAATTTCTATAAGAGCCCTTCCATACCCAAATGCAATTTGCATAGTTCAAATGCGATATTTGTTCTACAATATTTTTTCTAATCAGAAATGTTGGCATAGAAAGATGTGCTGATGAATAAAAATTTAAAGTTTGCTTGAACGAATTGAAAAGGAAAATGTTTTGAACTTTATGTCCAAATCGCATGGTGTGGAAGGGTCCTAAGATTTTTTTAAAACAGCAGAATAAAGCCGGTAAAGTTGGCGTTCCTTCTCCATGTGCCTAAAAACCCTATGCTATGTTCATGATCCTACTAATAATTCATCAATCTGTGTGTATAAATAAAAGTTATTTATTATTGGTATGTCGAGCTGCTTTGTGGCTTCCCTTTGTGGAAAAAACAGAAATACTGGCACATCAAAAACCATCAGCTTCACCTACCTCCGGTAATTCAAATCAAAATATTATTATACAATTTTTATGGTAAAACTTAGCATACTGTTCGGCTTAGATCTGCCAAGAGTGTTCGGGATTTTCTTATTCAAATAATCTTTCAATTGTCGCTATTATACACGCTATCATTTTTTCGCAGACAATTGTGCACTAAAATGTGTTTCCGCCCTTTGAAATAAGTATAGTACAGTGGCGCTGGCATATCAAATGATTTTAAAGTGTGCATTGCCTAAGCTTATAAGTTAAACTTACGGAATTGTATTATGATCTAATTTACCCAATGCAGTATTGAATAAACTAAATCGTTTACCAGGTTATGTCTACCGATGGATTTAAAGTTGTCCGTGGTTGTATGCAAATTAACTTTCGTCGGGATCTTCGATGGATGTTTACTATGCACTATTTGACTTGGTGCGCATAATTCAAATGTGTCACATCGTTTGTCCAGGAATCTTAAAAATTCCTCGAAAGTAGGGGTTTCTTTATCTACCGAAAATTTCATCCAATTCTCTTTAGCCTGAACATCAAGATTATTTAAAATGAGAAAGATTAACCAATTATCGCGTTTCTCATATTGTGTACCTAACCCAAGCACTTTAATTCCCGAATATCGCTATCGGATACATGAGCGGTTTTACGAAGCTCAGAAACAGATATTGTTGCATAGGGGTTTGTTTCAAAAATTTGTCAATTAAGGCAATCATAACGGGTTTCTTTTTATCGTACCTGGCCTGTAACTTATTCCAGACTTCTTGATAATTAATATCAGAAATTGGGATGTAGCGGATTAGGTCGGCAGCTTCACCGTTCAAAAAACGGATGATTTATAAAGATCATTGAATGACGGCCATTGACTAAATGTTCCAAAAAATGGTTCAATGATAATACTTTTTGTCGCTGTCGAGTTTGTGAGTTTCTCGGACAAAAATCGCCTTTATTTTGAAATACTTTGCCTCACACTCATCAAATTTGGAGATTTGATCTGGAATAATAAGAAGTTTTTTTTCGAATGCAACAAAATTTTTAAAATATTTCTCGATCCTTGACGAACGGACTTCAATATCTTCGAGTATCGTATCATCATCGATTGCGACCGCAAAAGTATTAAGTTTGGTCAAGGCCGCTACTATACGACCAAGATTTTGTACCAACTCACTTGCCATATTGACGCACTTGTCATACAATAGTTAGCTTAGATTCACTATTATACTCACCGTTTACAAATATGTAAATAAGTTGCACAATATTGGATTTAAATTTTTATAAAAATTTGCTCAATGTCATCTTATAATTTTATTGCTTATCAAATTTAAAATAAACAATTTCTAGAAATTATACGAAACGAAAACACCAGAAATTTAATTAAAATGAAATGACTTAGCTTTATCTTGCTGCTTGGCGTGGTAACAAACCATGAAATCTAGAAGAACTCGGTCCGAGTACCGCTATCCAATGTGACTCCAACAAACTGCAATCGATGTATTATATATTTTACACGGATAGACAGATCCGGCTCGAAGGACCAATGTTGTCGTCGATAGGTTCAGCTGTCCGGAGAATCACAAACAACAAAATAACTCGGTAAAAGTCTTCTAAGACTTACTTCTTATACTTACTTCTTATAAATCATACACTCTGTCCCGATATTTCTTTACTTTACAATATTTGTACATAAGCTATGAGAGAAAATAATTAAATTTATGTGTATAAAGGGTTTTCCAATAAGAGTGATATGATTTATTTAAAAAAACTGTTGCACTTGCTGTGTGGCACGTAGCCCCGTCTTGTTGGAACCAAATGTTGTCAAAATCAACTTCTTTCAATTTCGGCCATAAAAAGTTGGTTATCATCGATCTATACCGATCTCCATTGACAGTAACGGTGTTACCAGCTTCATTTCGAAAAAAATATGGACCGATGATTCCACCAGACCAAAACCACACAAAACTGTCAATTTAGATTAATGTAATGGTTTTTCATGAATAATTTGTGGATTTTCTTCGCACCAGAATCGACAGTTTTGTTTATTTACCGCACCACTCAGATGAAAGTGAGCCTCATCGGAGAAGATAATTTTCTTAAAAAATTCGTTATCGTTTTCAAGTTGTTCCAAGGGAAAACCAGCAAATTCACGACGTTTACGGTGGTCCAATGGCTTCAGTTCTTGAGTGATAACAATTTTATACGGATGCAAACCCAAATCCTTTCTCAAAATCCGCCAGGTTGTGGTTTGAGACAGTCCCAATTCTTGAGAACGTCTTGGAATCGACAAATTGCGGTCTTCAGCAACACTTGCCTGAACGGCAGCAATATTTGCATTACTTCGAGCGAATCTTTGTCTTATTGGCACTTCAACATTATGTAAAGAAAATGTACGCTCAAAATTTTCAACAATTCGACGAATAGCGAGCACACTTGGACGATTATTACGACTATAAAATGGCAAAAGCGCACGAAAAGTTGCAATTGGAGAACGATTATTTTGATAATAAAACTGAATAATTTGTAAATGTTGTTCTGGCGTATATCTCACCACGATGAAATTGTAAACATTACTGAATGCAATGAAACAAAAAATGACAGATCATGACATATTACAAATGGCCGAAATGTCACGAAATGTCAAGTATATAAGTAATAATAATTTTATAAGTCCAACGATCCGAACCGTTGGGTCAATTGTGATTTAAGATTGTTACTACTTGCTTTCGTTTGGTCATCCCTACGTAACGAATTATTGAAAACATTTGTGAAAAACGTATCTTCCCTAAAAATTTGAAGTTTTTGAGTCTGGAGTGCGTTCCATTCACCAATTATTAGTATTGGTCATTTATCCAGACCGGACCACTTAGAATCGTGTGGAAAGATGAGTTTTTTACGAATTCAACAATACTGGTAAACCTCGTTTAACGAACGCATGTTCCTGAAAAACCGTTCGTTAGTTGGGGTTTCGTTGTGCGAGGTAAATAATTGTATCCGCACTTTAACAGATTGAGTTACTTTGCTATTACGATCATGATCTGGATCATTTTCATTTATTATTTTGATGGTTTCGACGATTTTATAGAAACAACTTTTAAGATTCGTTCCATTTAGACCTTTTTTAATAACACAACCGTCCGTATTTTCCTCTGAATCGAAAGAAATAGTTGTATGCGTGTTATTTCTTCTTGAGTATCTTTTATAACGTTGGAAATCCCCTCTTCGTCAAATCCTTCTATTCCTGCATCGTTTGCCATAGACACGATTATTTCTGTCACATTAGTGATGTCTACTTCTTTAGTATTTTTCATAACTTCAGGTTTCCTCCACACAGCATTCATTAGATCAGATTTTTTTAGATCATATTTTTTCCACACCTCAATTAATGATAGCTCGTTGTTTTAATCGCTCTCATCTATAATAAACTTAACAACATATCGCAGATATGTTGGCTTTAAATGCTAGCTTAAGCATTGATCCATCGGTTGAATAAGACTTGTTGTGTTTGGTAGTAAAAACACAATTTTTATGTTGTTATTAACTTCCTGAAGAGATTGTGGATGTCCAGGAACATTATCAAAGAGCAGTAACGCTTTGTTATCAAAATTCATCCGCCTATTGTAATTTTCGATTACAGGAACTAGGCAGTTTTTAATATAATCAATACAATGTAAGTATTCGTCCAAGCTTTAGAATTTTATTTATAATAAATTGTTAATGGTAATTTTGCAACATTCTTTAGAGCTCTTGGATTTTTGGATCTTCCGATTAGACAAGGTTTCACTTAAAGTCACCCGATGTATTACCTCCAAGCACACTGGAGATGTTTTCTCATTTCGGGATATACAAGTTCGGTCCGGTAGCTTTTTCCAGTTTCGTCAAAATTATATACTTACTTGTTCAGGACGATATCCATCTTCTTCAATTATTTTTTTAAGCTCTGGAAGAAATTTCTATGTGCAGCTTCAGTATCCGCACTTGCAGATTCACCCGATTTTTTAATGGAATGCAAATGGTACGGTTTTTGAAATTTCTCTAACCAATCGTTGCATGCGACAAACTTATAGTTTCCAAAGTTTCTATAGCAACTGTTGACGTTTACTACTTTTCTAATTCTTGTTGTTTTAGCTCGTTCCAAATTCTTAACGCTTTTCCTTGGATGATTGAACCGGACATTGGACAATTACGTTCATTTTGATAATTTATCCAATAATTTAATATTTTCTCTATTTCTTCAAAAAGTTTGTGTCGCTTTCGATTTATAATTTTATTTGAACTCGTATCACCAGCCCTTTGAATACTTTCTTTTATTTTACTCGATTGCTTGATTATAGTCGAAATCGTAAACTTTGAAATCCCTAGTGCATTGGCAATAGACATTGTCTTTTCCCCGGATTCTTTTCTTTTAATTATGTCTAATTTTTGTTTCAAACTTATCACTTTGCGTTTCTTACAAATCGCTTCAGAATTATTATTTTTTTCTTCGTTAATATATATTAACATGTAATTAAGGCTGCGGGCCAATTGTCGGGTAAAGTCAATTTTAAGTAAATTTTTCGGTAAATTCATTTATTTTTCAAAAACTCTATGGCGAACTGATCGAAAAATTTGTTCTAAATCCGATTTTTACCATATTAAACGATTTACCTGACTATTGGCCCGCAGTCTATATTACTAATGTAAAAACATAAAAAGGTATTTTACCGTTTTATAGAAACATAATCTAAAATAGGAAAAAAATGTAGATAGAAAACTAAAGATAACTTACTCTCTCTCTCTCTCTCTGAGGATATTTTAAGGTTTTGCTTTTTTGTTTTGTAATTCTCTTTGGTTTATGGATTTACTGCAAAAGAAAACGAATTTAAAAAATTTGTTAATTCGAGGTTTTTGGTTCGTAATACGAGCTTTTGCATAAATTTTGAATGCTCGAAAACAGTAATCCTCAACGAAAATTGGCCAAACGATTCCAATCATTGGATTTATCGAAATAGTAGTATTGTTCAAGTTTTCAGCCCCGAACACTTCGAATAGTGTGGAAATGATTGGCTTTAACAAATTTTCGCAATAAATCAATATGTAGGGATGACCAAACGAAAACAACTACTGACCAATCCTCAATGATAGTCGACCAAACGATTCCGACAGTCGACCAAACGATTGGATTTATAAAATTGTTAGTGTGGGTCAACTTTTTAGTCTCGAAACTTTCGAATTGTGCGAGAAGATGCGTTTTAAACGAATTTTACCAAAGTAGAGATGACCCAACGAAACAACTAATGACCAATCCTCAATGACAATTGATCATATTCGAACACTTTAAATCTTGCGGAACTACGATCCTAGGATTATATTAATCAAAATGACGTTTTGCATTTAATTGTTGCCAAGTTATATGAAGAACCAAAAAATTAAATTCATTTTATCTTATGTCTTCTACTTTAGATACATTTATTTGAAAAATGACATATTTTTATCTAAATGGCATATTCCAATTGGATTTGTTATTAATTTTGTAAAATGAAATTCCCAAATAAGCGACGAACCTAATTTTATTGAATTATACAATTTTGATTTTATTTTCTTACAACAAAAAATGACCCATTGGTGACCAAACGCCAAAATGTGTTGACCAATCCTGACCTGACAATTACCTAACGAAATTTAATAAAAACGGTATGCTTTTCTTGCAATGAGGTACTACCCTGGAATTTTTTTTTTAATTTTTCATTATTTATTTACCGTTTAATCGTAAGTGACCAAAAGATAAAAACTAGTGACCAATCCTGACCAAACGAATTCAATCATCATTTTTATCAAAACCTTTAGATGGGGTGCTAGAAAGAAAGTGCTTTGTAATTTAACTAATAGAGATCATGACGTCATACAACAACCTTATTTTTAATTCTCGTTATTAATTTTCTAAGGCGGATTTCACACATTTTAATGAATTTTTTTGAATACTGTTTTTAACCAATTAAAGTTTTGACTTTTCTCTATATTTCTGAATAAAAATATTAGAAAAGCTCATGCATGGTTCAAATAGACTTAAAATATTTTAAGTTTAGTGAAAAAACTCGATTATTGAGGCTCTCATGTATCTAGATGGCTCTGATTGAACATGGCAATAGTAAAAGCACAATAAACAAAAAAAATTGGAGATTTAAAGATATTTGCCGGTGGTCAGGTACAATTTTTGATCTATTAATAAAAAAAAATTTACAAAATAGATCAAAGCACAAAATAAAACAACTTTTTCAAACGACTTAAATAAAATTGCAATTTGCAAACATAGAAAAATGACAACCCAGTTTAATGTATATCCACACCATTACCTATCAATAATAATTATCGTTCATAAATCATACAAAAACGTAAGAAATCAATTTAAATTTTCCATTCATCTAAATATAGTCATTGGTTTGGTACATAGACGTATACATATATGTAAACCGCGAGAACACATTTTATGAAAAAATCACAAAACCTAAATTCCACCCCATAAATTATAATACACGCGCGTCTAAAAATATTACGGCAGCGTGCAAACTGTTACTATTTACTTCGATCGATCTAGCTCTCCATTCAAATTACACACATGAATTATTATCAGCCGACAGGTTTTTACGCGATATTCCAAACAACAACAACAACAAATAGGTACGTACCAAGAAGAAATACATGCAATGTACATTTTTTTTGTAGTTTGTAACTTTGTACATTTGGAATTGTTTATTGTGTATAAAAATATAATATGTTAAAGCTACAAAAGGCTAAAACTACAAAATATGTATAATATACCCGTATAAACATAAAATGCAGATAAAATTGTAAAATCTAAATGGTATCTCGGTACAAGATCCGCGCGCGGTAAATATCAAAACATATCATACGAACAACATGCAATTGATATTGATTTAGTTGACAAGAAATATTTTTTATATTGATTGGTTATAGTTTTCGCGGGATATCGCAGTTTGTTGAGTGCAAAGTGAAAATATTTGAAATCGCACGATCGCCCAAATAATATTAAAATTTGACCAACATATCATGTGCGATCACTATTGGCAATGTTAGGTGTCAATTTAATTAAATAGAAAATCTATCCATAAGAATTATTTATTTTGTATTACTCATCGTACTTCAAAGATTTTTATCAAAAATATAAAGTCAATTTTCGAAAAGAAAGTAAAATTTCTTTATACGTCCAGTGATCATGTATATATTATTTTGGTGTGATCTAACGTGATTGATCATATTATTTTAAAACAAAAGAGTGGTGGATATAAAATAATTAACCCAGAGATAACACTGGGTGATAAAGTACTGCAGCGGCATGGATTGTCAATTTACGTTTTTTGCAATATTATTTTATTAGCTGGGGTGGCAAGGGTTGTGATCGTTTGACATTTTTTTTTTCGAACAATAGAAAGTGTGATCTGCTGTATTGGCGATTTTCACTTTAGTCGATACTGTGAGAATTTGAAAAGGAAATTCTTTCTAAGAAGTAATTTTTAATTTAATTGATGCAATTACACTAGCCTTGAGACTAATAATCAATTTTATTCTTTTAATTTAAGGGTTTACCCAAATTGGAACTCAATTTTATACTAATTTTTGGCATAATTATTTCGTTTTGTTGTGTAAACCGGGTCAATAATTAGTTTGGAATATCACAAAACTAGCTCAAACGACTTTACACTTTTAAGTTTTTTAGTTATGTAAGTGTTGTCCGTAAGCTGAATAGCCTCGGCGTTCAAGTTTTGCCAAGTTCTAGTTCTAAATCTCGTCTCTGTTTCTAGCGGATATACAAATAAGTCTCCGCCGTTTTTATCAAAACTTGGGCATTTATTTTGAAAGAACGGTAACATACGAATACCACGTTGGAAGAACGCTTTATCTTTTAAGGCTCTCCACGAATCAACCCAATTTTTGATATCTTCATGTAATGTGACGTGCTGCTCAGATAGGCCATGCATCATCGATCGAAACAAGTGCTAATCAGACGGAGCAATGTCTGGTGAATACGAAAGGTGGGGTAAAATTTTCCAATAATTCTATCCTGTCTGGATTAATAGTGGGCATATTATTCCTAAGATGCTCGGCTCAATCTCATTAATTATGTTCGGTAGAGAGCCCCAGTAATGGTTTCGTTCGGATTTAGCAACTCATAATACATGATACCAAGCTGATCCCGCCAAATACACAACATGAGGTGGTTTCCATGAATTTTCGGCTTGGTTATCGGCGTGCAGCATCCCTCGGTTTCAGTTCATACGGAACCCAATTTGCTTGCTCTTGAATTATTCTCAATGATTTTAAACGATATGAAATTGCTTGTTGAGTTACTCCTAATGTAAGTGAAAGTTCTTATTGCGTTTATTTACTTATTTATTTACAATAATTATAATCCTCAAGATAATTACACAATAAAAATAAATTCAATGACAAGTCGATCTTATATGCGATCACAAACTTTACATTTATCTGTATTACATAAAGTTGCGGAAATCTCAGTAAAACACGCTGAAGAATAAGCCACTTCAGTCATACAAATTTTAAAGTTGTGTTTCAGTCTATTTTTGGAACAAGCCTTAGTCATTCCGAAATCAAAAATATCACTCAAATCTTTAAAGTTCGCAACCATAAAATTAATAGATTCGTGTACTGAGTAATTGAAACGATGAAAATTCGGTATCAATAAAGACCTTGTGCTAAGTTCTCTTATGGGAACATAAATATTCAAACGGAAAATTATAAATGGGCAATCAATCGTTGCGTCCAAAACATCAGCCACAAATAGAACCATATTAGCATAGGCATGTTAAAGCGATTAAATTTAAAAAAGATCTGCCGAGTAAATTTTCGTTGAATTTTTTCTATGCGTTCGATATGTATATTATAATAAGGAGCCCACACGACTATGGCATTTGCTAAATTTGACCGAACCATTGATGAATACAAGATTTGAAGATTCTTCTTTTCTCTAAATTCTTTAGAGACATGCTGTATAAATCACAACAAAGATAACGATTTTGCTATTATTTTATCAATATGTGGAATAAAACTCAGTGTGGGGTCAAACGCTACTCCCAAGTCTGTGATTTGGGTACCGAGCATATGTTTCGTTATTAATATTATAATCAAAATGTATCAGTGTGTTTTTCCTTGAAAAAGATATAACAGCACACTTCTTAATATTTAACTTTAATCGATTCGTGCTACACCACAAAAATAAAGAATCCAGGTCAGAACATCAGCATATATCATTTGCAAAGATTTAAGATTTAGACACGATTTAACTTAACATATTGAACACGATCAGATAGATATGATTCCACCCAATTAACGAATTTTCCAGAAAGCCCAAACTTCTTGAGTTTATAGATGATAATTTGGTGTTGAACAGAGTCAAACGCGTTTGTGAGATCAACAAAACCGACTTCAAGTTGACTATGCGATTCAAATGTATCAACAATTTCACGTTGAAGCTCTATTCGATTGATTGTGGGTAGATCTGCCTTTGAAAATCCCGTGCTGAGATGTTTAAATGATATTATTTATGTTTAAAAAAAGTGTCTTGTCAATATAGCTTCAAAAAGCTAGAGGGATTGATGATAAAATAGACATATCTCTGTAATTGGCTATATTAGAACTATTCCGTTCGGACCACAACCATTTTTGAAAGAGTTCAATACATTAATAATTTCAGATTTGGACACATATGGAACATTAAATTGAACATTTAAAATTTAAGTTAGATTTAAAGTTAGAACCGTCAATAAATTTGTATACACTTTGAAAAGGTTCCTAAAATAATCTACAATAACGTTTAGCATGAATTTTCGTACAAATTCCGCGGCTACGAACACTTTCGGCCTTCCGCTACGTTCTTTGTCTTCGACATGAAATTTACCGTCCTGAAACTTTTGAAACCACTCTCGACAACTTCTCTCAGTAAAGCCAGCCACACCGTATGCTTCTACAAACAATCGATGCGCCTCAGCTGCAGATTTCTTTAAATTATAAAAATAAATCAAAATGTCCCACAAATGACGCTTATTCGGCTCAAAACTCGACATTTCACATCACAATAAAAAAAATATGTGATGCTGGTACAAAATCGTTAATATTTTAATGTTATATTGTTCACAGATGTCCAACCTTAGAATATAACGTTTTACATCGGGAAATGTGAACCATAACGTACTGGTGGCACCATCTTTTGTCGAACGGCGGAGACTTATTTGTATACTCGATAATATACCAAGAAGTGTTTCTCAGTACCTTATCTTGTAGTCGTTGGATAATTTCTAATTACTCTGCTTGATACCTTCAATACTTGCGCCGCAACCAATATATTTTACTGTGTATTTTAATTTCAATTCTACCTCTTTCTGTTTGACATAAGCGCTAAGATAACTTAGCGTTTAATGTCATGCCAAGATACTTCGCAATAATACCATTTCCTGGTTGCAAGTGTCTTCTAATTATTAAAATTACTTGTTTTTTGATTCTAGAATTCAAAATCCACTTCAGTTGTATTTCGGAATTACCTGAACCACTACAAAACTTTTAAAGGGCCTAGTAGCATTTTTTATACCTGTCCATTATGTTACTAGAAAGTTCCAGTACCCCTTTCAGATCCTGAATAAATGTCTGAAAAATTCTTAAAATTTTTTTTGGAGTAAATCAAAGAAGCATTTTAAAGCATTTATGCATTTCTCATTCTGTCAGACTCATTAAAAATCATGTAACTGCCTAAGTAAACTAATTTAGATCTAAGCAGTCCGAAAATATCCCGGATGTACTTGAAGTCGGATGGAAATTCGGGATTTTCACATCTCGTCGTTTTATTCAATGAAATGAGAGAAATAGTACAAAATACACGCCCCCTTCCATCTTTTTGGGTTGACAAAAACTTAACTCTGAGCAAAAAATCCTGCAGACAACCAACTTAAAAAACCAAACCTGTAATTTTGAGCAATAATTTGTAGATCATTTTACTTTTTTGCTCAAGTTTTTGTGTGTTGTAAAAGTTCTTCCTAATGACATTTGTATTTTGTTTGTGTTGTAAAATGTACGCAAGCGAATTCTAGTACGAAGTAGTTAAGGAAAGGAAAGAACGTGAAGAATGTACTGCCAAACAAAAAATCTTGATTCAACTTATTTAATTGATTTAGAAATATATGTTTAACTGTGTACTCTTCCCTAGGTGTTGGAGGGTTTTCTTAATCGTTTGTTTCGCCTGGAAGTATATAAGTAATGATTTCTTTGTATTCACCGACTAGGTCAAATTTGTTTGGTGCTTCTATGGAGTCCATTGATGCATCGCTTCTTTCCGGTTTTACTTTAGTTTCTTTGATTTTTATCCAATCAATATTATCTAACCAACCAAGAATTCTTGAGCTGCTTTTTCTTATCCCATTGAAAATGACCCTCACTGAACTGAACGGAAATGAACTTTCTTTAACATCTCCTACCATCATAATGTTATTAAAGGTGAAGAAATAGGTGGGATTCTATAGGTTGTTACAGGCTGGCTACTGCCAACCTGCAGATATCACTAAGCACCTGCAGAGGCCTCCACGGTGATTTTTGCCGGCTACGTTCTCAGCGGAGAAGTGCTAAAGTCGTGGGGTTTGAGGCATACAGGGCTCCTGGCTTACACCGTGATCATACAGAATTGTAGGGGGAACGCAAATAATCAAAAGATGTACCCGGAGTTCCGCCGAAACTCGTCGGCCGGAACCTGAGGAACGAACACAACGAAATTATAAACCGAGAGCGGTGCCTTGGTGCGCGCATCCATCCGCATTCAAACGGGGACAAGCCCTGGTTACGGAATCGGATGCGGGCATCAAGGGACCGCAAACACTACGCCGACACAGAGGGAGTTTCCGCTCCCATCACACCACACCGAAAAAATTTAGTAATTCATTTTTTCTTCATGAAAGGAAAAAACACCAGAAAGGGAGAACGAGAGAGAGAAACGAGAAAGAGAGAGAGAGCAACAATGCACATCGAACGCGTGACCGTTATTCGGCGCTCGATTACAAAAATGTTTATATCAACAACAATGACCGATGCGGGGCCTCTCCCCGATACCAAAATTAAAATAGCCGGTTGGCCGCCCGTTGACCTTGTACGGCACTCGTTGAAAATATACAGCACCCGTTGAAAATATACGTGGCACCCGTTGAAAATATGCGTGGCACCCGTTGAAAATATGCGTGGCACCCGTTGAAAATATGCGTGGCACCCGTTGAACATATACGGCGCCCTTTGAAAATATGCGTGGCACCCGTTGAAAATATACGGCACCCGATGAAATATGCGGCACCCGATGAAATATACGGTACCCGATGAAATATACGGTACCCGATGAAATATGCGGCACCCGATGAAATATACGGTACCCGATGAAATATACGGTACCCGATGAAATATGCGGCACCCGATGAAATATACGGTACCCGATGAAATATAAAAATACGGGGTCCGTTTAATACGGAACCGTTATTGATGAGTTAATGTGGCACCCGTTGTCTTTCCCTCGTATTCTTTGATTTGAATTAATTTGCGACGTATGAATCCTTTTGTAAATTCTTTTTATAGTAAAACGTTGTATCCATCAAACGAATCACAATATTTATATTTTGCACTTTTAAATTTATATTTATTCAATAATATCACCGAATTCAACCATATGATACAATAAGAATTCATTCACAATTTAAAGATGAACACACGAAGTATAAAAATAAACACCCAATCATGAAATATCAAAAAAAAATTGTTTGCAGCATTTTGATTTTATTTTATAAATTATACAATGAATAAAAATATATAACTCCAATTCTATTGGAATATTTATATTAATTTTTTTTACTAAATACTTAGGTTTTAAACACTATTTATCAAAAAAAATTTTCACCGACAAAATTATATACGTTCACCCTAGTTGAAGTTTAACTCGAATCTCCCAAAAATCAAAACTCTAATCCACAAAAATCAAAACTCGACAAGACTAACAAGAAAAAAAATTCTTGCCCCGCACAACGACGCGCAGAACATTCCAGAAGAATTGTCTTTCTTCTCTGTCTCTCGTTTACATCAATTCGCATTGATGTAAACGAGAGGCATATAAGAAAAACATTCTTATGGAATGTTTTGCTTTACACACCCATTCGATGCGCATTGTTCTCTCTTTCTTCATCTCACTCACCCTCGCGCCATCACCACGACGTGCACAAACATTAAGCAACTCCGAAAGCGAGGACGCAAACCGAGGGGAATAAAATCAAACAGCGCTTGTTACGATCATGTAATCGTAACAAGGTTTTTGCTATCTTTCTGTTGTGTGAGATTCCAACCAACAATTTTAGTTCTTAGGTTTACACCTTTTCGCCAAGTTTTTCAAAGGCTTGCACAATATCTAAGAATATTGCGGGGCACATACCTCTTTCTCTTCTAATACCTTTTCAATGACATTGCTTATTATTGGCTTTGACTTTCACGTCAAGGTGTCGCATATTTTTTGCGTTCAATTTTATTTAACTATTTTTTTAGTAATTTCATCAATTCAATTCAAGTTAATGCATTATTTGAAACCTGCATATCATTTCAAAATCTGTGCTTATAAATGTTGAGCATCGCTGTCCCACTACTGCTAGATCCTGCGACAAAGCCGAAAATAATTATAATTTAATTCACATTGATTTTCTGTGAATAATTTTTTTATCACTATCCGATCTACCCTACGCCATACACTTCGCTAGAAAGAGCTCAAAATGGAGTGTGAAGATGGGAGGTAGATTGAAGACACAATTTATAAAGTATTATTAATTTACTTGATCAATAGTTAAGTGCACTTTGCGGAAAATCGGATAAAATGTATGATCCAACATAAGTTTGTTTTGGTCCAAGGACTTTTGGTGTAAAAGTCCTTTTAATAGTAAAGAAGTAAATGTTTCTTCAATTTGACGTTCTTTACATTTTCACGGTGTCATTAAACTAATACAAATACGTATCTAACTTTTTAAACGTAACTCGAGTTCAATTATCCGCAATATCAACTATGAAAAATACCTTCACTGGAAAAGAAAGGAAATTTGTTTCATTATGTTTTTACTCAATGGATTTGCTTATAGTTAAAATGTTCACCGCTTTTTATAGCAGCGCTGCTGCGCAAAAATGATTGACATAAAATGTTTGTTCCAAAATGGAGGGTTAAATTCAAAATCAGTTTAGTATTTTAAATTAGTTCTTCCTTGCATTTACATATATAGTACGGCGTGTATTTAGGTACACTGCTAAGTTCTGCAATTGTTTATATAATAAAATGAATGCTTTCCTTTTAATAATTCGTCTACATAACTGTTGATAATTTGTACATAACCTCAAAAAAATGTTGTTATGTTTAAATGTAATCTTTAAAATTGTGGTATGTTAATTCGAATAATTTAAATTTGTTAGTACTGTCCACACCCTATGTACAAATTTTAATAATAGTCTAAAACTAGAAATAAAACGACGATCGTAATAATTTTCTTTGCACATATGAACGATCAGCATGTGTTCTAAAACCCGCCATTCATTTCAGTACAAAACTCTCGTCAAATTGCATTTATCCTTTCCTGCATTCGCGCCATCTAAATGTAAACACGTTAATTTGTAAATTTTATAAATAATGTAATTTGGTTTATTAATTTAAATCCAGAGCATGAGAATGTGTTTATAAATTTTTGTTGTTTGTAAAAATCTGTCCAGTTAGAGTTGTTACAGTTTTTGTAATGGATAAATTTGCTTCATTAAAATCAAGACTTGCTTAAGTTAGCTGTACTAGGGGTAAATTCGAGTTCCATGAAAATTTGAAAAGCAAAAGTTTTTTTTTCATTGACAATCGAGAGGTTTGAATCGTTCAAAAGAAGTTTTGAATTCACACACTGGACTATAAAATTATGTGCGAATAAATCAAAGTACTCACCCTAGATCTAATTTTTGACAACAATGTAATGAAATTGCTTATACAAATTTAATTAAATATTTGACATGTAAGTAATTTATTTCGATGCTCAAAACTTTATCTAGTAATTAGTGTTTATCAAATTAATTATGTCCTTCTCGTAATAATTTTAGAAATATTGTGTTGAGCAAAATATTGTCTTGTTAATTTTAAGATTCTGAAATATCGATTTGTTTTTTCTTTTTTAATCCATGCCATCTTTTTCTGGGGCCGAAGCACTCTTTCTGCTCTTTCGCGGTGCATTTTCTTGTTTTACTTTACGCAATTACTGCCAAATCGAAGACGTGCGGCTATAGGTCCGATTCAAGTTACCGTTTGTGCATTGCATAGCTAGGGGTCGTAGTTGTGTTCCTTTTAATCACAAATCGTAATCTCCTGATGAAAATTTCCTGTTGCACCTGCCCTTATCGGGATTCGAACCCGATACCCCCCGATTCAAACGCCAAACCTTTAACCACTGTGCCATTTGGCCGGTATTAGTAATGTTATTCTAAAGAATAAACCGCTACATGCATCCCATTTCCGCTAGAAATTAAATTTTGTGAACAAATTTAGTTTAATTGAGGCGTAGAGTACGATTTTAGGATTCTATAAATTTCAATCTCTGTAACAACCACAACGAGAGAAAAATATTTTTACAAAAACATTTCAAAATTGATTTAAAGTGTTTTTTATTCATTCCAAATATTCCGGACGTTCCGAACATGACATATTATGTTTTTATTCATTCCATTCCTCTATTCCCTTTCTTTGCTATTTTTTTTTTATTTATTCTGGACGTTCTGAACGTATTCTTTTCGTACTCTATTAATAGGTAGAAATTTGTATTTTTAAAAATTAGTCGCCATATTGTCTGTTTTGTTGAAAAAAAAATAGTTGTGGTAAAGTGTCCAAAAAGTGTCTATTTTATTGAAAACGCATCAAAGCGGAAAAATGGTGCGTTGGAAAATCCCAGCACTGTTGTTCGAGATTAAAGTTTTCCAGACTGCTGTACTATAGGGTTTTTCAATAGGAATGATATGATTTTTAAGTGACGTTTCGGCCATTTGTAATATGTCATGATCTGTCATTTTTTGTTTCATTGTATTCAGTAATGTTTACAATTTCATCATGGTGAGATATACGCAAGAACAACATTTACAAATTATTCAGTTTTATTATCAAAATAATCGTTCTCCAATTGCAACTTTTCGTGCGCTTTTGCCATTTTATAGTCGTAATAATCGTCCAAGTGTGCTCGCTATTCGTCGAATTGTTGAAAATTTTGAGCGTACATTTTCTTTACATAATGTTGAAGTGCCAATAAGACAAAGATTCGCTCGATGTAATGCAAATATTGCTGCCGTTCAAGCAAGTGTTGCTGAAAACCGCAATTTGTCGATTCCAAGATGTTCTCAAGAATAGGGACTGTCTCAAACCACAACCTGGCGGATTTTGAGAAAGGATTTGGGTTTGCAACGGTATAAAATTGTTCTCACTCAAGAATTGAAGCCATTGGACCACCGTAAACGTCGTGAATTTGCTGATTTTACCTTGGAACAACTTGAAAACGATAACGATTTTTTTAAGAAAATCCTCTTCTCGGATGAGGGTCATTTTCATCTGAGTGGTGCAGTAAATAAACAAAACTGTCGATTCTGGTGCAAAGGAAATTCACCTAAATTGACGGTTTGGTGTGGTTTTTGGTCTGGTGGAATCATCGGTCCGTATTTTTTTCGAAATGAAGCAAGTAACACCGTTACTGTCAATGGAGAACGGTATAGATCGATGATAACCAACTTTTTATGGCCGAAATTGGAAGAAGTTGATCTCGACAACATTTGGTTCCAACAAGACAGGGCTACGTGCCACACAGCAAGTGCAACAATTGAATTATTGCGAGAATAGTTTGGAGATTCGATTATTTCAAGAAATTGTGATATTGAATGGCCTCCAAGAAGTTGTGATTTAACACCATTAGACTATTTCTTGTGGGGTTATTTGAAGTCATTGATCTTTAGCAATAAACCAAACTCTCTTCAAGCTTTACAAGTCAATATTGAACGTGTTATTCATGACATACGACTTGATTTAGTGGAAAAAGTGCTCGAAAATTGGGTTCATCGAATTCGTTCCTGCAGAAGAAGTCATTTGAATGACGTTTTATTCAGAGCTTAATTGTATCGATTGTACTTCACATTAAATAAAAAACATTTCAATTACCTACAATTAGTGTGTTTTTTTAAAAAAAATCATATCACTCTTATTGGAAACCCCTATATTATTCGGTAGCACGACAATCTATCGAAAACGGAAATTCACCGAAAAGCATTTCATTGAAAACGACAATTCACCGAGAACTAACAGAAATTCTGAGTACATATTTTGTACGAAAACTGAGACTTGAGAGTTGGGAGGTTTGCTGCTGTTTCACCAATCTACTAGATGCACAAAATTAATATTATTGTTGTTTGATGCAAATAATAATTAAATTTTATGTTTGCATCTAGTGTGCTGATGAAATAACAGAAAAACTCCACACTCTCAAGTCTCGGTTTTCGAACAAAATGAAAATACTGGAAACGATAATAAACGACAATATGTTAAATGAGTAATTACTCACAGTTTGTATTTCGTATGATATTTCATTTGAACGATGTTGAGAAAAGTTTAACGGAGAGCCAAAAGTTCTGGTATGTCTGGAAGATTCGCTATAAGGTCCCTCGTTTTTGCACAGTGTGTCCATGTTGCACTGTGTATGATAGTCCGTATGATAGTAATTGAATTCGAATATAAATTCTTGAAGTAGCTCTGGAAAATTTGTAGTGAGGAAACATAGGATTCTAGAACTACCGTTTGGTTCGTTTGGTTCGTCTTTATTTTTTGTAACCGTGGAAACTGACGAGCTTTCACCGGTCCACCACCTTAAGGACGCAATCTCTAGCGGTTACAACCTATGCCGGGCCTACCATTAACTAAACTTAAATTCTTAACTTTGGAACTGCGGATGGCTTCCATTTCATCATTTCCCAATCACTAAAACATTTACTATATCTGCAAGCAAATTTAGATCTCAACTAAATTTTTCTTCCAGTTGGGTAAATTTTCCTACAAAAGTGAGCTTCACTGCATAAATTTTAATCTTCGAGCAGTAGAATTCATTAGCACTTTGGTAACTAAAATACCAACGGTTTCTCAGTTTCGGTTATTGATGGCTCCAATTATAATGCATTAAATTTGGGTGTTTTGAGGTTTATGTTACTTAAGAGATATTCTGAGTATGTGGCCAAGTTTGAGTTTACTGCGTTTATTATTCAAAGATTTCGATTTTCAGTAAATCGTTTTCACGTTTACTACAGTGGTTTCTATAAAACTATTTTTATAAAATACAAGATTCCACTGATTTTTGTGGTAAATCTGATTGGTGGATTTATTAGGTATTGTGATGTATAAATGTGTGTTAACATTCAACACATTGGCTTTTTATTCGCTTAAACAAGTTATTGCGGCTTACAAATTGTATTGGAATTCTTTTTCTTTCTACTTCTTTTTACATCTCATGAACAGCCATCCCATAGAAAATCCATGGCAGTTGTCGTGTAAAGATGCACATTCTTCTAACACAAATACTAATCTTGATTTTTAACTCTTCTGGATCGAAATTAGAGGTGGGCACTTTAAAATAATTTACAATATTACTTATTATCGTATTTCAGACATATGTTTGAGAACCACAAAAGAAGCGGTTCCAATTAATAACATACCTGTCAAATTTTAAATAAATTTTTTCATGGAGTGACAATTTTGACTTCTCCCAAAATTAATGGACCACATTTTCACTCAAATTACCTTGAGCCGTTTTAAAACTCTGTGTTTAAAACATCTGAGGATTAATAGACAGGTTTCCGTTTTAAGAAAACAGGGATAATTTATTTTATCTTGAATCAAAGTAAATGTTAAGTTATCGGGCCTGCAGTCGAACAGGTCGTTTTGAATTTTCTCGAACTATAAATATTTTAAAATTGGCTCACTCGCCATCTCGTGACTAAATCTATTAACCTAGTTAAACCTCTACCAATAAAAACGATATTTTTTTAACATAAGTATAGTAAGCCTGGATTTAACGGTTTTGGCACCAACGGCAATTTTAGAAAGGTCTGCTCAAAAAGCTATAACTGAATTTTTTTCTTTGTGTGAGAATCGAAACCATTTTGATTTTAGGTTTTTGTTTTGTACTCCCTAAAATTTTACGCCTTCCTTCCATTAGACTGGCTGCCTATAATTGACATAGCACTGCATATAATACATAATTTATGAAAAATTGTGAAAATTTTTATTGTCTTGTGGTTTTATGCTTTTGTGTCGTGGACATTATTTTGGTTTTCTCAGAGATAATAAAAAAAAATATCTTAATCGTGATCATGTTTTTATTGTTTTTTATTTGTATTTTTATATTTAATAAATTATAATTTTATTTTATTTATTTATTATTTTGTATTTTATTTCCGATTAAATAAATTATTGAAAAACAAAAAAAAAATTATTAAATTGATATTCGTGTGGTCGATCGCGATCAAATAATATTTTTTCCCTCTATAAAATCGATTTATTGGTTTGATGAAGTCTAATTGAATTTATTAGATTTCAATTGAATATTGCTTCGCAAAATGATTTATCGCTTTGAAAATTATATTATATGTAGTATTTGTAGTGTTTTGTATTTTATTTTATTTTATTGCAATTTGTGCAGATATTTACAATTATGCGGTAAATATATATATTTCAATTAATTTGCAATCGGCGATCAATTTGTTTAACTATATGTTGGCCGTATATATAAATATGATTATGATATAGTGCGGAGACGGAAACACGTCACGTCGCAGATATGTGGTATATAGAAGAACTTTCTTCTAGTAAAATGGTTTACGAGTATCACGTACAATATATGAATGAATTTATGAGGCGCGATTTTTGTATATAACATGTAGGTATAGTGAAGGAATTAAATAATTTTCAACATTTTCTTATTGATCTTGGTGTACTTATGTGCACCACTATACCCGCATACACGGCTCGTCGATAATAAACCGGTAGTAATGCACTTGCCAATTATTTACCTTCTTTTTCGTATGCCTATATAAGTTATAACACATTAACTGCCATATACTTTCGTTTTGATATATGATCATAATAATCATAATCAGATTTTTCCATACATATTCGATCTATTTTGAGGCAATAATTATTTTCACTTTCAAAATAACGCAACGAAAAAAATCTAAAATAGAAGAAAAACAGCGCTGGTCTCTCCTCCTTAGGTATGGAGTGCATTATACACGAGTAGTGTAGTAATAATAAGAATAAGAAAATTTATTGATTGTTTAATGGTAACATGTTACATGTTTCCTTTTCGTATATGTTAACTCTGTATCGACAGTTTTGTTGTTGTTGTTTATATCAGTAAAATTTTATGCTGGAAGAGATTATAATAATGTGTTATCAATTTATTATTATGGATCATATATGTTATGTACATGTTGACGATGTGTGGGTAAGAAAAAACATAATATTGAAAGGTTTCTAATAATAAAATTCTAAGTCGAACAATAAAATCATTAATAAAGTTAACGTGCGGGGCTATAAATCTTGTACTCGCAATCTCAAATGATTTTATTATTTTTTTTAACAAGCAACGATCAAATTCACACAAACGAAGAACTACTTAACAAATACATTATGCTCTCAACTAAGTTATTAGTGGGACTACCGTAAGGCAGTTATATCGTGATATGCCATAAAAGTTAATGCGCTTTAGGCAAATGAGGAGTAATTAACTTGGTGGTTAAATTATTTTCTTTAATTTTATGCCATATTCGTGGGTTTTGCACTTCAAACCATATGAAAATATTTGAGTCTGCACATCCTTAAAGTAAAAAAAAAATGTTATAAATCATAGAGGCACAGAACAACCTGAATATCTCAATTACCAAATGGAGATTATGAAAAATCTAACGAACGGTCACTAAGGTTACCTTTTAGTTATGTCCATCCTTGGTACGTTAGACCATATTCAATCAAAAAATCTTGATTTAAAGTTTACGACTTAATCCGTTTTATGTTTGAATAAATCCGATGTTCTGTCCCATGATTATTTATTTATATGATATGATTTATATTTATATGAGTAAGAAATTGCAATTTAACTGTAGAAAATAGTAGTTTACTCTATTCACCATCAGATGGAGAACTATCACAAAAGTGAATAGAACTAAAAATGAAACATGAAAAAGTAAACAAAAGTCCAATTAAACCAAATTGTGATATGTATGTAAGTACGAATTGTTATAAGAATACAAAGCATAACTCAGAACAAGAGCTGATAAGAACTGATGCTGTTGAAGTTAGCCGAAAGTTCCAGCCGAACGACGGTAATACAGATAGCGTTTTTGCTGCACAGCCGAAAGATGTTACTGCAGATATTATGTTTTCCATCCCAACTGGAACTATTATAATATGTCGATAATGCATGTTGCATCGATAAAGAATTTTAACTTCAATATTCAACCGAAAAATGTTGGCAATACAGATTTAAAAGTAACAAATGAATCATCACCTTCCATGTCAATGTACAGGTTGGAGCTGTACATGGAGCTTGCAATGTGCAGGTGGTGTACTGTAATTGTGTGAGTAGGTGAAGTAGGTGGGTTAATGATGTGGAATGAATGAGTGGTATCACAATGGACCTAAAAATTGGCCTAAGTGTGCAGTAAGCAACCACTGAAACCTAACCTAATGAAACATCAATTTTCTAAAAGAAAAATGTCAATAGACATCTATACCATAGTCTCGTACAATAGCTGATCAAAAGTTTGTACACCAAAATTTTGATCCGATCTGACTGTACCAATTTGATGAACCATGGCCCTAAGCAGAATTTGATTATATGTTTGGAGTGGGTTTGATGAGGTTAGATTGGTGAAATGTTCCATTTTCCATTGTTTCGACGATAAAACTGTGCACCTTTCCAGATTTTTCCAAGTAACCAGTGTCTGTCTCACTATGAAAACTCTATAAAATACAACATAAGATTTAAATTTTATGTTTAGGCTGAAAGATTATGAGTAAATATTTTATTTTCCCCATGTTTTGTCGATAAAATCATTCATGATGAACGATTTTTATCGTCGGAAGAAGGGAAAAATAAAAATGTGACCCCTACAACCCCATCAGACTGACACTTAACCTATAATCAAAATCTACCTATGGTCATGGCCATGGGCTATCGAATCGGCCTAGTCAGATTGGTGTCCATGTGGCAAACTCTCGAATGATGGACGATTTTATCGTCAGAAGAAGAGAACAATAAAAATGTTACCCCTATGACCCCATCAGACCCACCCCTAACCTATAATCAAAATCTACTTATGATTATGGGCTATCGAATCGGCCTAGTCAGATTGATGTCCATCTGGCAAAATCTCGAATGATAGGGAAAACTAAAAATGTCACCTCCAATGATCTCGAAGTAGGGAAAACTAAAAATTTCATCCCTATAACCTCATCAGACTCACCCTTGCCTATAATCAATGTTTACCTATGGTCAAGTGCCATCGAATTAACATAGTCAGATTGGTGTCCATGTGGCAAAATCTCAAATGATGGACGATTTTACCGACAGAAGTAGGAAAAAACAAAAATTTTCACCCCTAGGTTATAGGGGTGAAACCCATTCCTAACCTATAATCAAAATCTACCTATGATTATGGGTTATCGAATCGGCCTTGTTTGATTGGTGTCCATCTGGCAAAATCTCGAATGATGAACGATTTTTATCGATGGACGATTTTATCGACGAAACAAGGGAAAAAACACAATTTCTCCCCTATAACCTCATTAGAAACCATTATTAAAACCTATATTTAAAATCTGCCTATGGCCACGGTACATCGAATTGACGTAGTCAGATCGGTGTATGTCTGGCATAGTCTTGAATTGCAAACCACTTTAACGACAATTATAAACGATTTAAAGCTTGATAATTTTTAAACTTCTTAACGGCAACTTTTGGCTGTATGAAACAGATAAGGCATTCTTTTTATTACTATACGTTCTCAAGTTATTACCGCTTACAAACCTCTTTAAATGAGACCTTTTCCAAACATAATACTTTTAACGTTAAGTTTTTTGAAAGCTGGCCGTATGCTGCTATATACACATGAAACAATAAATGAATATCGGTTAAATTGCAAATTGTATTTGTTGTTTGTTATGATACATATGTTTTCGTCTTGTTTTGTAGGCTAGTCACTTTCGGCTAGAATATTTCAATTTAATATATAGTTTCGGCTGAAGCAGTCAAGACACTCTGCATTATCGATTTTTTTCACTTTCCGCTGGCAACTGTTGTCTAACTTTAACAATGTAGCTAACTGTGCGCTTATACTTGCTGAAACGATTGAGGAAAAACTCCTGCAGAATCGTACTGAAGTTGGAATTTGCGCTTGGCTTTGGCTGTGTGGCAAAAAAATAAAAAAAACATTGCAAATCACACAAGTTCAGCACACACACACACACACACAGTAGTGAAGAATTTTTCTAAAAATGGTGGTGGTGGTGTTGTATGGCGCTGGTCTAGAAGGTGGTTTAGGCACAGAATAGACCAAGACATTTTTTTCCTACCTTATTTATTTACAACTCTATGGAGGAACTCTATATTATGGATTAAATTCAAGAATTTGCAGCAAGTTACCTACACAAATAAAACCATCCAATACGATCCTGATTAAATCGGTAACGGGTTTAAAACAGTTTCCGGTCATTAAACAGGATAACGGTAAAACAGGTTGTAAATATATTACCGCAAAAACAATTAAATCTCACTGGTGGTGCTGATATGTCCCCCACGACGTACATTTCAAATACATCACCAGCCACAACCACAATGAAACTAATCATAACCGAAAGTTGTATGCATTCAACATGCATCAGGGTTCGAAAGAAAATAAATAATAAATCGCTTTTTACATAAAAATTATCTCTAATATTATTTTTATTAATTATGAAATACAATTCATTTTTTAAGTCACTTGCATTGCAAAGAGAAGTGCCCATGTCCTCGTACTGTGGTAAGATTTCATCGGCAAATTTTTCTTGATAAACTGTCCAATTTCAAATTGATTTTGCGATATAATACAAGGTTATCCAATTCAAGCTTGATAAAGTAAACTTAAAAAAAACACACAAAATATTCGGAATGTATTGTAATTTTTATTTCATTTTACAGATTGATCCTTGCCATTTTTAGTTAAACAAGATATCATTTAAATGTCCTCCACGGGACTTCTTACAGGCCTTGATTCTTTTGCGGTAATTTTCAATGACTTTTCGGCACATTTCGGGCGGTATCTCGGCCATTACCTTACGAATATTAGTTTTCAATTCGTCAAGAGTTTGAGGATTGTTTGCGTAAACACGCTCTTTCGCGTAGCCCCACAAAAAGAAATCCAAAGGCGTTAAATCACAGGATCTTGGAGGCCAATTGACATCAGCCAATCGCGAAATCAAACGTCCAGGAAATTTCTCTTGCAAAAGATCTCGATTTGCTCGTGTTACGTGACTGGTTGCTCCATCCTGCTGGAACCACATATCGTCAAGATCATAATCTTCGATTTTCGTAAAAAAATAATCGGTTAACATGCGGCCATAGCGCTCAGAATTGACGGTAACGGTTCGTCCATGGTTGTTCTCAAAAAAATACGGCCCAATCACACCACCAGACCACAATGCGCACCAAACAGTGACTTTTTCCGGGTGTAATGGCTTCTCTACAATCAATTGTGGATTTTCTGAGCCCCAAATTCTACAGTTTTGCTTATTAACGTATCCACCAAGCGAAAAATGAGCTTCATCACTGAAGAAAATTTTGTTCGAAAAATCAGCATCGACGGCCTGTTTTTCCAACACCCAATTTGCGTATGTTCTTCGTTGTCCATGGTCAGCAGGCTTTAGCTCTTGTGTCAAATGGACTTTATACGGATGAAGATGCAAATCCAGATGCAAAATGCGCCATAATGAGCCATAAGATAGGCCTAAATGTTGAGCTCGACGAGGAATTGACAAATTTGGATCTTCTTCCACACTTTCAGCTACAGAAGCGATATTTTCAGCATTGCGAATGTTTCGATGATGCACAGACCTTACAATATCAGTAACAGATCCAGTTTGTTCAAATTTATTCACTGTATTCAATATGGTTTGCTTTGTAGGACGATTATGACGACCATAATCTGCTCGTAAAGCGCGAAATGTGGATACGGCAGAATCACTATTTTTATAATAAGATTTAATAATTTTAACGCGTTGGTCGATTGTTAAATGCTCCATATTCTTAAATGGCAGAATGTCAACTAAATAAATGACAGCGTACTTGACGTTTATCTTTGACAGATGTCGGTATACAGATTTCTACTTTATCAACCTCGAGTTGGATAACCCGTTATATTTGCGATATAAATTCCTCGGTATCGGTGAGTCCCAATTACAGCAATGGAATTAAAATACTAGAACCGTGCCACCCGACGTACGAAGCTACACTAACGATGCAATCAAAAAATGAGCACGCTAATTTTTATCCTCTTAAAATGTTTTAAGTAAATAATATTTAATAAAAAGCTTTTAGTTTTAAGTTTTATTTGCTACTTCATATCAACTACAGCCCCTTCATCACTATCGTTGATACCGCTGTGATGTTGGATCTAGATGAGATCCTCTTCGTTGAATTGGGATCACTTCGAAACAACATTAGAGTACCGTCTTTATCGAACACAACTAATGATTGCCCCGAATCACATGCAGTAATAGAAAATAGTGGCGTATTTGCCGAATATGCTTGCTGTGATCGGTTTATACGCTGATGACCATCCAGCCCTGTAGAAAATTTCGTTCAGGCATACTGTAATCGACGAATGACCATCATAGTTGATGTGCCTGAATCATTCGATGGGGATGAACCCTGTAATCAGGATGTCAGCGAACATGTGTTGCCCTTCGGGATTCATTGTAATTTCCGATTCGCTTTTACGTTGCTTCCGTAAATGTCCAACCTCTGCTTTGTTCACTGGATCGGCCAGGGACACGTCATGACAAATCATTTTGTTTCAAACAATTCTGTATTTTGACCTAAAAGTACTTGTAGTTTCGTTTGAAGAGCAAATATTGTCTAAAATTATAAAATTATTCATTAAACTTTATAATAAATTTTACTAGTGCCGTTTGTTGCACAATTATATTTTGCGGTCATCACATTGATCTTACGATTATTAATATCAGTTTTTGGATCATTCTTGATTCGGGACAATGTTTCCTTGATTTCATACAAATTATTCTTTCCAAACTATTGCTTATTCAGTATTTGAGCTTGCACGAAATTTGCTTGGCCCATGTAATATTAATCCGCAACACTTTCTGCTACCATATCGATAGCTGAAAATTTTTGCAACTGACAAATGTTCAAACACATGAATTTTTTTTGTCAAATACCGGGTGATTTTTTTAAGCTAAAACTTTCAAATATCTCGAAAAATAAGCACTCTACGAAAAAAATGTCCATTATCAAAATTTAATCATTCCGGGGGAGGACAAACATTAGTGTTAAAATTAGTACCCCTCCTCCACTTCTTGTATAAGTGGGGCGAGAGTGATTTTGGAATTGAAATAGTAACCCCTATTTTTTAATGCAAATTCGAATTTTACGGCTTAAAGTACGTAGGATTTCTTTGAAACATTTCTCTACCGATCCAGCGACTATTGAAATCACGATCAAGTATTTCACGTGCTACCGACGAATAGTGTGCTGGACATCCATCATGTTGAAACCACATTTTCTGTCGCAATTCTAGGCTCAATTTTTCCACACCACACGTTGACAGTCCAAGTGTCGATTAACTTTCCATCGTTTGTAAAAGACGACTCGTCGGAGAACAATACGTAGCGAAAAAATTGGAATTTTGCTGAATTTGTTGACGTTCTCCACTGACAAATAGTTACCCGATTTCGGAAATAAACGCCATGAAGATCTTGGTGAAGACACATGATACGGATGATACTTTTGACGTTGTAAAATTTGCCAAATACTGGTTTGGGACAATCGAAAATCACTAGATATTTTTCGTGTGCTAATATGAGGATTACGAATTACTGCAGCCAATACAGCAATTTCATTACTTTCCTCAGTAACTGTTGCTCGACGAGTCCTTTTTTCGGTTGAACACTTCCATCAATAGTAAATTGTTTAACAGTCTGGGAAAAAGAAGCACGTGACAGATTTCTATCCGGAATACGCAAAGCGTAAAGAGTGACAGCATGCATAAGCCAGCTTCTCCATAAACCAAACAAACCAAGCAAACATGTCTTTGTTTTTTTTAAACAAAATACAAAAAAAAATCATTTATTTGACAGCAGATTTAATCGCATGTTCCTGGGTTACGATAATAGTTAATTTTAATTCAAACGTATTGCAGATACGACTCTGATTCGCATAGGTTCTCAGTAAGAGAAATCGAAAAAAATGTTTCAAAGAAATCTTACGTACTTTAAGCCGTAGAATCCGAATCTGCAATAAAAAATAGAGGTTTCTATTTTAATTCGAAAATTACCTCCGCCCCACTTATACAAGAAGTGGAGGAGGGGTACTAATTTTAACACTAATGTTTGTCCTCCCCCGGAATGATTAAATTTTGATAATAGACATTTTTTCGTAGAGTGCTTATTTTCCGAGATATTTGAAAGTTTCAGCTTAAAATAATCACCCGGTAGTTTTTGGTTGGCAAGCTTCAGGAAATCATTTGCTCAAAGATTTTTTTTTTTTTTTTTTTTTTTTTTTTTTTTATTTATTTGGCACTAGCTCCAAAAATTTGGTGCCATATGGCCTGTTTCAAAATTTACAATTTTTAATTGTTAACATTTTTTACCATACTACTAATAATTTAATTTTAATTTCTTGTCATTCACCTAGCACACATCGATCCCCTTTCACACTTCTATCTGATTTGTTCTAATAAATTCATACATATTCTTATATACGTTCATTCCCATTCGTAATAATTCAGTCAAACTACTTGCACTCAATAGAACATCGAACATTTGTCTGCTCTGGTTAAATGCAGAACATTTCAGAATCAAATGTTCGATGTCCTCCACAACCAAACAGCTTTCACATAATTCACACACAACCAAATTACGTTTCTTCAAACATTCTTTCCAATTTCCATGATTCAATCTCACTCGTTCCATAGTTCGTAACATTCTAGTATCTCCTTTGAGCACCTTAAAGAACGCTTGCCTCAAAGGAGACCTAACCAACTCAAAGTACTTCTTACCTTTCACCTGACATTTTTCAACAAACTCTCTCTCCCATTTTCTCCACAGATTCATCTGAAACATGCGAAGTACGTCTCTGGCATCCATGAATTCATATTCGTTTACATCCTCAATCAAACAACCCCGTTTCGCAAGCATATCGGCTCTTTCATTACCTTCAATCTGTAGGTGTGAAGGTATCCATTGAAGGATGACCTCCCTCCCATAAGATTGAAGATACTTATATAGCATTTCTACATACACATTGCCATGAGTTCCCCCACCCTTACTAATTAATTCCAACCCACTCCGGGAGTCAGAGAATAACACTATTCTCCTTCTCCCTTGTGTCATTGCCAACTTGATCCCTTCCATAATCGCTATCAATTCTGCATTCATTATACAGATACTGTCATGCACTCTTACCATTTTCTCTTTCCTCATTGAAGGAATATAAATTCCCACACCTACGCGATCAACATTTACACTAGCATCTGTATACACTTCCACATGTGCAACATAATTCATTCGCATTTTGCAAAATTCGCTCTTAACCGATAACTCATTCATCATTGCTTTTGTAGTGTCACCAAACTTCAACCGCACTATTAGATTGCTCGGAGGGACTTTCGGATTTGCCGGACGAATCTTGGAGAATATGTTAATATTTTCCAAGATTACCAGCGATCTTGTTGTCTTTTTGTAAACCGTCCCTCTTTGCAATCTCTCTTTCATTTCATTCACTAATTTATTGTCCTTAGTTAACATTCGCACAGTCTCTCGCACGGTGATCCATTCCCTCTTAAAATTAAGAGGCGAATCACCCAATTCAGACCACAGAGTGTGTATTGGTGTCGAATTGATCGCTCCCAATACCACTCTAGCACACGCATTCTCCACAAGCATCAACTTTTTAAACCCAACCTTGGACCCATCACCATATATACTCATTCCATACGCAATTTTAGTTGACACTAACGCCTTTCGTAACATATCAGTCACACCCGGATGAGCTCCCCATTTCGGTTTGCTCACCCTTTTAATCACGTTCAATCTACTCTTACAATTATCGGCCAATTTTTCCATATGCACTTTGAAACTTATTCTTCTGTCAATCCAGATTCCCAAATACCTAGTCAATTTCACACACTCAATTCTCTCATTATATATTCGCACATCAACCATCCGATTCGTTCTAAAAGCCATACTACAACATTTACTCGAATTTACTCTCAAATTCAGTTCACTCAAACATTCGGTTACCTGATTCACACATTCTTGAGCCCGACTCAAGGCCTCCCCGATGGTACTCCCCTTACCCATCAGGACAAAGTCATCGACAAATTGCAAAATTACTTTGCCCGAGGAGTTACACCTATGTATCGAGCTCGTATACAGGTTGAAGAGAGTCGGTGAGATTTTACTGCCTTGGGGGAGGCCGATAGTCACCGCTCCTTCCAACCTATACCCTCTACCACATAAAACTAACTTTCTCTCATTCATGAACTCATACACCCATTTGCAAATTTTCCAAGGAAACCCCAAGTCCATAAGGATCTGATAAAGTTTCCCTGGAACCACGTAATCATATGCCCTTTCTATATCCAAAAATACCGCCACAACATACTTATTTTCCTTTTGTACTTCCCACACAAACTTTTCTACACACTCATTAGCAGAGTGGTTCTGACGAAACCCAAAGGTGGTTTCCGGCAACAAATTTCCCTCATTCACAAATTTATCTATACGACCTTTCATCATACCATTCACAATTTTAACAAATACATTCAACATACATATTCCCCTGTAATTTGTTGCCAGATTCCTATCCCGATCCCTTTTAGGAATAGGTACCACTCTGCTTTCCTTCCATTTTTCCGGTATCTGAATACTCATCCATACTTGATTGAGAATTCGAAGCAAGGCCGCCTTGGCTTCGAACTCTAATCTACTAATCATTTTATAACTCACTCTGTTGGTTCCGGGGGTAGTAGATTTGGATGTTTCTAAAACCCCTCGGAACTCTTCCCATTCAAACTCCTTACACATATCGTTCATAAATTCATTTTCATTATCAGGTAGCAAAACTTCATACCTATCACTCAAATTGTTACGTACGTCCGTAATCATTTGTAAAAAGACACCTCCATTCTCTCTGTCATCTAACACTGCATTTCTGCCTTGCGCTCTATATCCTCTCACTCTATTAAATTTATCCCATACATCCTTAGTTGTAGTTCTATGTGTCATTTTTGATACATAGTCCCGCCAACTTTTCCTTTTCGCTCTACGGATAGCCTTTTTCAATTTTGCATTCATTCTTCCATAATTTATTCTGCATTCATGACATATACACCTACTGAACTCTCTCAATGCTATCCGTTTCCTTTCATACCAATACTGGATTTCATTGTTCCACCAACCATTCACCTTGTATTCATTCCCTCTGATATTTATAGTGCACATTTCATTCGCTCTCTCTATTTCATCCTCAAGTTGGTTAACCTCATTTACTTCTTTCATTGTGAGAATCTCATTCATACGTTCGACCCATTTCTTACCATTCATAATGACCTTACGGTCTATGTCAACATTTATACCACCTAAGCATGCCCTGATCAAATAATGATCACTACCCAAATTCTCATCTGTGACATTCCAAGTGACTTGGCCCGCCAGCCCGCTAGATATTAAAGTTAAATCTATCGCGCTGGCTGTCGACCCCACTCTCGGCATTCTAGTCGACCCACCATCATTCAGGACTACGAGATCGGAATCCAGAATGAGGCGGGTCAACCAGTTACCTCTAGCATCAGTTCTTTCACTCCCCCATATTCTCGAATGCGCATTCATATCACCCGCTAGAATCACGTCACTTTTGCCTTCCACCCATTCAAACAAAATTTGAAAATCTCGTTGGCTTCTCTCTCTGTCAGACGTAGACAACACTGGAGTTGCATAGATACTAACAAATAACAAGTTTCTGTCCAGATTCCGAGTTTTGGCCGCGATGACTTCAATGTGCTCGAAGCGCGGTATGTCACAAAGGACCAGGCTGATATTGGCACGTGCCAATATCGCCACGCCGCCGAAGCCATCAGCCCTCGGTCTGGACAGATAATTGTATCCTTTTACCCGAAACGTCTTACCCTCCCGCTCCCAAGTTTCACACAAAATCATCACATTCACATCATTATTGGTCAGATAATTCCGCAACATATCGCCATTGGCATATATACTGCGAATATTTATCTGACCAATTTTCATGCATTCATTGGATCTCAGCATTCGCTCTACCATTCAAAGAAATGAAGAAGGGAGAGGGCATTTATAAATGCAAATGCGTTCTCTCTCCTCCTTCCCTCATTCATCATCAATCATACTTACATGGTTATTTCCAAATAGTGTTAATTCTTTTGGAGTTAAATTAGAATGTCTCATTGCTAGCCATGCTTCATTTTTTTTTATTGTCTCTATGTCCATTGCTGTATTACAGGTTGTTTGTTGATTTGATTGCGGTTGTTGTTGTAATCTTTCTTGTTGTCGTTGTACTTGCTGTATTTGTTGTTGTAGTTTGTTCGTTTCTAGTAGTTGTTTTAGTTGTTGCGGCTGTTGTTGGTTTTGTTGTTGTTGTACTTGATCTTTTTGTTGCTGTTGTTGTTGTGGTTGGTTTAATTGTGTCTGTTGTTGCCTTGAAGTTGAAATAGTTTTTGGATATGATTGTGGTTTTGTCTGTTCTAGTTGGTTTTCTTTGTTTTGCGGCTTTTGTGGTGTGTTTGGTGGGTTAAAGGATGTTTTTAGTGTATCTGCATATGTTGTCTGGTTAGCTGGTGTGGTGTTTGCATATAATCGAAAATATTTGGCTTTCGCCTCGGGAAATGTTAATCTATCTACAGTTTTAATTTTCACTATTTCTACTTCTCGTTTATATACTCGACATTCCTTACTGTTGCTGGTGTGTGCCTCTCCACAATTTATGCATTTTAGTGTAGTGCACGGCTGGTTGTGTGGTGTTACTTCACTACATTTATAGCACTTAGGATCACTTGTGCATCTCTTTTTGGTGTGACCAAATTTGTGGCATTCGGTGCACTTTAACGGATTTGGAATGTACAATCGAATGCTTAGTTGTATAAAGCCTGCCCTCACATATTCCGGTAATACTGGTGAATTAAAAGTCAGGATAATTGCTGCTGTGTCCGTTTATTTATTTTCCACCCATTTCTTTATTTTGTATACCTCTATGACGCCTTGGTCCTTAAGCCCTTCTTTGATTTCCTCCTCAGTTAAACTTTTTAGGTCGTGGCAGAAAATGATACCTTTGGAACTGTTTAATATGGGGTGTTCCGTCACTTTTATTTTGGCCAATTGTCCCAGAGATGTTGCCTTCAATAATGCATCCGTCGCTGCCTGATTTTTTGTCAGAACCAAGAGTTCTCCAGCTCTCGAACGTTGCGTTTTAATGATACCTTTGGTTATCATATCCAGCGCTTTTTGTATTCCAAAAGGTGAAAAATTTGACAGGTTTTGTCCCTCCTGCTCGTGCTTGATTATTAGATATTTTTCGTTTACTCCATTGCAATCCATTATATCTGCACCGCCACCGAATCCTAATCTCTTTGTTCGCATTTCTTCGATCTTTTTCCTTTTGGAGGGTTGGGTATTATTTCCCAACATCCTCAACGGTGCGAATCTATTTGGGCTTTCAAACATCGCCCCTTTCAAGGGCCGAAGCCCTCCTTTTGCCCACACCTGACTTTATTTACTGTCTAAAAACACGCCGCTTAAATATATACAAACACTTGTTGTTGTTGCCACCAAATAATAATTCACTTAAAACACTATATATATATGCGTCCACCACCTTTTTAATATTATAAAATTGTTCGTACACCACTATAAAACTATTTTAACTTAATGAAAACCCAAAACCACTTTAATTAACTATTTATTAAATGAAAATAAAATTTTACACCGAGCTGTCAATTTTTATATGTACGCTTGATGTCGACTGTGATTGCCAAAATGTGGACAATAGACGTGCTCAAAGATAAAAATATTTCAACTCGAGTGTGGAGCTAGTAGGCGGGGCATAAAGCATTTCACGAAATTTGATTGGGTTAGAGGGCGGAAGCGAGTGCGTTAATTTTTATTTCTGCAAGATTTAAAATGATAGCCTTAGGATAACAGCCCAGTGCTCTTTCCAAACGGAAACTAGTGATATTATTTTGCGATCTTGTAATTCAAATCGATTTTATTGGATGGAGTAGTTTAGTTTAGATAAATTCTGGATATCGGAGAGTTTGTCGGAAAGTTTCACTATGTACAAATGTTAGCTTTAGGTTGACACAATCAAATAAATCAGGAGCCATTTCCATATCTAGGAGATAGGCGTGATTTTTCGTTCTCGCAACCATTATCGATTTTATTGGTTTGAATAGTAGATACAAACAAATAAGTCAAAAGCCATTATTTTTTATAATAAAATTTTCCGATAAACTACGATATCCAGGTATTATCTTAAATAAAACTATTTATCTTATCCAATAGCATTAATTTCAGGTACGAGAACGAAAAAGCGTACTTTTTTCCTTCTTTTGGAAATGGCTCTTGACTCGTTTGCTTATGTGGACCTAACATTTCCACAAAGTGGAATTTTCTGACAAACCCTTAGATATCCAGAATTAAAACAAATTTTATTCAAACCAATAAAATCTCTTCATTTACCACAACTAAATAGGGTATCCCAACTCTCAGTTAAGAAATGACAGTTAACTAATTTGATTTTGTCAATTAAGGTTATTATCATAGTTAATTTTTCCGACAACGTTTACGATATCCAGAATTTATTTTAACAAGAAGTACGCAAACTAATAAAATCAGGCATTTTCCCACAAAGTAGGCAAACTAGACAAATAGGCATTTTCCGACAAACTCCACGAGTTTAGTAATTTATTTAAACTAAAACTACCCATACCGAACGAATTGACTTAATTTACCAGAACAAAATTCAGAAATATACCATTTTTTTGGAAATATCCGTTAGCCCACTTGATTGTCTTATCTGTCGTCTCAATATCGTCTAATTTCCACATAGTGGCTTTGTACACAAATTTTCTATACCCGGCATTTAGAAGTATTGAAATGTTATCTTCAGTAAAACTACTTAAAACTGAAAGTTTTTCGGGCGATTACGAAGAATGTAAAATACATTTTTTTGAGTTTATTTTCTAGTTTTCACTCAAAACTCTTATAAGAATTTTTTGACAGTGTATTTACTAATACTTGTATATTTTTGTTATTTGGGACACATTTCACTGCCATCAGTTTAAAGTATTTTTGTACCTCGAAAAAGATCCAGTAGAATTAAATTGCAAAATTTTCGTTAAATTTACTAATTGGTTAGCCTCCGAGGTCCAGCAACTTCATTCCGACCATTTCTTATTTCTTTCAAATCTCATGTTGTGGTTTGAACAAACTTGGAGCGATTCTACACGAAATGGTTGAATTCGGTTCTCATTCCCTTCGACTTTTAAGAAACGTTAAGAAAATAGCCGTTATATTCAAAAAGGGCGCATGCTGGGTTGAACGAGGTAAATTACGGAATGTAGTCTACGCGGTTGTCGACACGTAATCTTTTACGTACATAGCGATATTTTGCGTCCCTGTTGTCAAAGATGTAGACAAAAAAATTTCATTTTTCTTTATTATACGTTAGCCGTTCTATAAAGAAGCTGTCTAGCTATCAATTGATTACCATATTAATTATCCTAGGAGCCAAAACAAATTTCATTTTGATACTAAATACTTATATGCTGACCTAATCTAATTTTCATTGGATATAAATAACAACGATTTCACAAGACTCGCCTTTAAACATGTCATTATAATGAGTCATGATTAAAATTAAATGGTTAAACTTAAAATTGCTTCATGAATAAAAAACAACCACAGCCTTGAGCGACGATGAAAATGAATTTATATATTTTTCATCTGGCCCATATTCCCAATTTAATCTAGAATCACGAATCTATTTCCCTATCCTATTTTTATTCGTTGTGATCGGATACATTGAATGAAAAAAAAATATTTATCGAAAAATCAAAGTGGTTACAAATTATTTATATTTCGCATCTTATTTTGACGCATCATCAGAAATAGATTATAAATTACAATTTTTAAAATTAAACATTAAAATTTAACAAACTATATAAAAAAATTTACATATTCAAATAAATGGAATCTTGCTCTAGAACACCATGAAAAGGCCTTTGAATCGCTTCGGATATATGTCCAAGGCGTTTGACAAGGTTTGGCAGGAGAATCTCATTTGTAAATTTGTGGCATACGGCTTCGATTCGATGATCATCGGTTAAAAAGCTTTCTCAAAGACCGTCACCAACTTTGTTTTTATTACATCAGTGATTTGCTGGCACTGCTAACCATATTCATTCCTTTGCTGGTGACGCTGCATTCGACTCTTGTATTTCATTCGAGGTTAAACCTACTCCTTCAGAACTAAACGGTTAATGGCTAGGCCACTTCGCTTAATTTCGATTTTAGTACAATATTTGAGTGAGGTGAGAGAAATCAGGTTAAGTTTAACGGGGAAAAAACATAAATATACGTCCTTTTATCTCGCGCAAAAGAAGTCGCAATGAATACCTTTTTGTGATAAAATATCATGTACTCGTAGATTGTGACTCAGTTCGTCTGCTAGAAAACTCTTCTAAACTAGAAAAAATCACCATTATCTACGTCAGCAAGGATAACAAGAGGAACGGCCAATTCACATAGGTTTACGGTGTAGCATCGAAACCTAGAACTAAGAAGCGCGAATTTACTTATCGAACAGCCAAGAGAGGACTTCGCCAATCGGTTTCGAAATTCCGTTGGACTATTAAATGCACAAATTTAATTCAGCTATCAGTCTTTACTTAAGTGTGTTGGGTACAGGAGTTCTAACAATGACAAGTAGCTGGGACAATCTAAGGCAGTCTGACCCTGCACCCAATTGGAAATAAACCTAAAAGGAAGGCAAATTTTATTTAGCCTTTTATTTCTAGCCTTGGCCGCGCCTTTAATTTTAGAAAACAGGCGTTGGTACGCTGGCTCTCTTTTTTATTTGGCTATTGGCTATTTTAAGTCAAAACTTCTTTTCCACTTGACACGTCCTACAGCAATTGATTTGTCATCCATGGTGTTGATTAAAAGACAACCAAAAAGTTAAATAAAATTTGATATTTTAATGTGTCCCTTCGATATGTATATTTAAAATTATCTGAATGGTTCTAAAGTCAAAAATAACATTTCATTCAATGAAATTATTAATAGGAGTAGTCTGTTATGTAATGCGTCAAATCCACGTTGTTTAAAATCAAGAAACCACTTGATGTCGGCAAAAGAGCTTTATGTATTGTTAGAGCTTTTTATGTCCATGTTTCAATTAGGGACATTTTCTGTTGCCACTGACGAATATTTTTCCTCTTATTTAAGATAAACTGCTGGACTTGAGCTTTTGGCAATATTTCGGTGATATTCTCAAAAATATAATGAAAAGATGAGGTTACCAAGACGTAATGGTAGTTGGGTTTCAAATGGTGATTGGTTTGCTAAGGCATTGTGATTATAAAGGGTCTTTCAAAAGTCACACCTATATTAGTATTAAATAATTTCTTAACACAACCTTTTTCATGCCATCCTTGACATTTGTGAAGTAGACAGATGTACAATTTTAACGATGGATAAATTGGATCGTGATTTTTTCGGTGTAAATAATAGTCCAAATGAGTCAACAATTCAAAGGTTAGTGAAAAAATTGAAAGAGGCTGTGGACGTTTTAGTGAGAACATTGCTCCTGTGGCCGAAAATGTCACGGAGGAACCTTCAACATCGATATCACGACGTTCTCAGGAATTAGGCATTCATCTATCGACTGGTTTTTCGAATTTTACATAAGGATTTGCATTTGCATCCTTATAAAATTCAACTAACGCAAGGATTAAAATAATGAAACAACTCAGCAATCAAAAAGTGAATAAACCAACAACAATTGCATAGCTGAAAAACAACATTCGGACCGAAATTGATGAACTTAATGCGGTAGCGTGTGAGTGAGTTCTTAACAATTTTGATTTTCGTATAGAAGCCGTTTAATTGTTTAGTTGTTAAAAACCATATTTTCCAAAAACTAAAAACACACCAGAAAAAATCTAAGTCGCGACTTTTGAAAGACCCTGTACTTTGTATGTAAGTTCAAAGTATGTTCAATATTTTTGTAGTTTGGTCACTATGCAGTCCTATGAGATGACCAGATTCTTTGATTTGAAAAATTCAATGTTTCATTAGGTTGGAAATCAAACTAATAACGTCTTGGTAACCTGATCTCGATGTGAAAGCTGGTGTTTGATCGTCGCCCAGAATAACCCAAAATTTGTTATACATAAAGTAATTTTTTTTTAATCCATGCAATCTTTTCTGGGGCCGAAGCACTCTCGCGGTTGATTTTCCCATCTTACTTTACGAAGTTCTTGCCAAATCGAAGACGTACGGCTATAGGACCGCTTTTAAATTACTCATCTGCGAATTGCATAGCTAAATGCCAGCCTATAGAACTGGACATGGGGGGGTCGTAGTTGTGTTCCTTTAAATCACAGACCGTAATCTGTTGATGAAAATTTTATTTTGCATCCTGCCCCTATCGGGATTCGAACCCGGTACCTCCCGATCCAAACGCCAAAGCTTTAACCACTGTGCCATTTGGTCGGTAGCCATAAGGTAATTGAATTCAGTTTTATTTAAGACATCTATAAATCTGGAGAAACAACTGATTCTCTAAGCCTTTAATTAACCCTCATTAGCATATTGGTCATTTTACTTACATTAACATATGGCATTTTCACATTAAAATCAAGTTTATTAAATAGTTCAATATTTATTTTACAAATTCAACGTACAACAGTTCATTTGAAATATAAAAACAATCTCACAACAAGCATATCACGTCTTTCGGAACAAGCCTTTTCAATACAGTTCCCGCACAGTTGTTTATCCATTCGGCCAAGTTCTAGAGGCCACATGTAGCAACTACGTTTGTTTTTTGTGTAGTGCCTACGTTTTTAAATGCAGGTTCAGTGTTTTCAATCGAACTACTATTGGTTAAAATTTGTGATACATCAATTTTAGTTAATTTGAGAAGACGCGCAGTACTACGTCTTTGATTATTTGGTACTACTAAATCTTGCAAGAATAGTTTGCTTGGGTTATTGGGTTGAGTAACTTTCCATTCTGGATATAAATTTATCCAAACCACCTTAGCTGATACTCCAACTATACGTCAATTAAATTATAAAATTGACATGAATCGAATGCATCGTTGACAATAAAATTACGGCACGGGTTTTTTGGAACGTAGCTCACACCCAGTCCCAACACATGTCAACCCCACACTTAGCAAATGTTGTGCCAGATAAAAAAATTATCAGATGTTATATTCCTAGATCCACCAAACCTTTATCCCGTATTTGTTCGACTTGGAGGGTATTTATTGAAGAAAGAATACTCTGCCTCGAGAGGGGCCAATTGCTGATTGATTGTGAGGTTTTCTCCGGGGATATAATGTATTATAAAATTGGCATTGACCGCATCTCAAATTTCCTGAAAAGGAGCAAATTTGTCACTGTTCCTTTTAGCATGCGAGTTAGTTTATCATCGAATCGAATGTACTTGAACAATAACTTAAATCTTTGGCAAGACATGGCTTTGAATAGAATGTTATCAAATAGAGGATTCCGAAATTCCTGCAATCTGATCTGCCATGGTTCTTTAGACCGGCGTTTATCAGCAATCCGATGAAACAGCGAACCTTAAGTTCGTCTGTTGGCTTCCACATTTCTGCACGTTTCTCGTAACTGTACAAGTTGGTACAGCTTACAATAAGTTGGATAACTTGATAGTGGAACTTTTGGTGGAAGTTTTACCTTGTTGATACTGCCTCTAATAAGGTTACAAGCGGGCGTTTTTCTTTGCGGAAATGGGCATCTATTCCATTAGGTCCCATCCTTCGCAGTCAAAATTTTATCTTGACTCTCATCATCATTTTCCTACAAAGCAGCTCGAACTGTTTCCTCCGTCCACGATTTTACTCTCTGACTAACTAAAATATAATATACAACAGCCCATCTGTTCGCTGACGGTGCGTAAGACTTGGGCGTTAATATTACAACAAATAATCCTGCTTTTAAACCATTTGTTTTAAATAGGACAATGAATGAGTCTGTCAGACTCATCATGTACGGATTTGTTTTTATTTTGAAAATGGTGTCTCACGACATTTATCGTTACGTAAATAAATGTGGCATTACAATTTTATTGATCACGCACAACGCATATTAAAATACATTTGGGCTAAAATGTATGAAAATACTTTTTGATGACATAACAAAATCTCACGATCAAATAACATACTGACGCCTTAAGCACTAGGCGCTACGTTCAATCTGCACCAAAAAATTCAAAGGCAGGCCAAAAGTCATATACATTTTCAATTAAATTAGAAATATTTAGACAAGACAGCCTAACACCATTGAACATATTTTATTATGCAATCGTCTCAATCCATTTGATACAGATACGGTACACAGATAGAAGTTGTTAGTTTAATGGAATTTATGACTTAAGATTAGATAATCCGAATATGATTACTATCTTTAAGAACTCGTATATGCTATAAATAATATGGTGTAAGGTAATATATCATAATTGACATGAAATTGACATTGGGGAAGTATGAAACGTAAATAAATAAATAAAAATTATTCTGTTCCGGTTAATTAATAATTGACTGCATTTGGTAAGTGCCGAGCTGGATTTACAAAAAAAAATAATAATTTATATCTACTAATTTTTGAAACGTGACTTTTCTTAATCATACGTATGGGTAAGTACCATACCATCTACTTCGAATCTATCTTCCAAAATAAATATAATAATGGATCACAAAGAATTATAAAAGAAACGATATATTTAAAGAAGTTGACGGCAACTATATACACTAAAAACCACACGCAGACGTCGTCTTCAGCGGCGGCACTATACTCTGAGCATAATGTAACAATGGTTATTCAAGTAATACTTAAGTCATTATATACAAACATAACGTACAATGATGATTGAGCATTGAAATTACGATGATTGCAATCGTATCTGGATTATTGAGTCATACAACAACCAAAAAAATATTTTAATTTATAGTTGTTATATGGGATTAAATCATTTTGGTTGTTTTTCATTTTGCCGTATTCATTCATTCCATGTCATGATTTGACATTTGCGCGCAATCTTGAACTTAAACTTGATTATACACATTTACGTTTAACTGACATAACATGATGAATGGATTTGATGAATCGGGTTGATGTACGCGCGCTATAAAATTTCTTTATTACTCTCGAGTGTGAACGGAAATGATTTTTTGTACAAAGTATATATCGAAATCATTATTAGTTGGATAGTGTCTCTACAGAATACACACATGACGAAGTTGGATCTGATAATTATTGTATTCGTGAACAAATTTTAATTTGAGTTTACCAATTATGTTTATGTCATTTACTAAGGTACACGTAAAACTTTCAGATCCCAATTGATTGATTAATTGGACTGTAGGACAAGTGTCTCGAAGAACGCTGGTCTATTCCTACAGCCTGTTTACATTACAGGTAACAAGAGGAATGGGTGGGAAAGGTATATTTTTTAGAACAGAACGACACCTGGTGATCGTACGGCACAAGACAAAACAGTTCTAATATTTTTTTTTTCCTTTATTAATTACAACTGAGACTGTGCTCATCTACCAATTTATCTTTCAAATTTACAAATTTTACATTTCTCAAACAATTCTGATTTATTGGGGTGAAACCCAATGGTTAGTCTCAAAATTATTTAAACCTATTTAAACTACTAATTTTAATTTGGTATGTTTACTAGGTCAAGTGGCCTCAGTTCTTTGAAGTGTTCTTTCAACGACAGGGTTATCTATCATATGGCGAATATCGGCAGTTCCATGTTCCTGGAGCCTTAGTTCGTGTTTAGTGGCATGCTTTTTTATTTCATCTTTGATGTATTCCATCTGTAAGTCTCGGTGAAGTTCTTCATTTCTTGTGTACCACGGAGCTTTTACGATGCTATACGAAGAACCTTATTTTGAAACATCTGTATCATTTTGGCGTTTGTTTGCTTCAGTATTTGCCGATATAGCAGCAGCTTGTTGTGTAGTGTAAGCTCGGAGCCTCTACCTATGAGCCAATACATTTTTCTGAATTTAACATTATGTTCTACTTTTTTGTTTTTGACATGCTCTCTCCACTTGAACTTGGCATCGAGTGCCATGCCAAGATATTTAGCTTTGTTTGCATATGGAGGTCGTGAGTTAATTTCTATCGGTAGATGGGAATCCTTCTGATATATCAAGTTAATATGCGTGGATTTCGTCTCATTAAGCTTGATTCTCCCGTGCTTAGTCCAGTTACAAACCGCATTGGTAATCTTCTGAAGTTTGCTCGTTGCATCAGCGACATTACTCCCAATCGCCAAGATTGCTGTATCATCTGCAAAGGTGGCTATGTTTCCTTCATCTGTTGTCGGAATATCCCTTTTATAAAATAAATACAGGATTGATCCTAAGGCACTCCCCTGCGAGACATCGGTAGAGATTTTCTTTAGTTCGAAGTATTCATCTTCATATTTCACACGAAAATGTCTATTGGATAAATAAGATCTTAGTTTGGCATAGAATTGCCACGGCAGATCTCTATGTAACTTGAATTCCAGTCTACTGTGCCAGATTATCGAATGCCTGGGCGACGTCTAGAAATATGCTGGAGCATACTTTTTTACGTTCTAACGTTCTTTCAATAATATTAGTGATTCTATGCACCTGTTTAATTGTGGAGTTCTTTCCTCTAAATCCTAAGTGATGTGGAGGAATTAGATGTCCGTCGTCAATTATTGGTTTAGGTCTTTTTACTAATAATTTTTCAAAGAGTTTTGACATAATTGGCAGCAATGAAATTGGCCTGTATGATTTTTTTATCGTTAGGTGGTTTATCAGATTTTGCTATCATGATTACTTCTCCTACTTTCCATTGCCACGGAACATATTTTAACCGAAAGCTTGCGTTGATTATGTGAAATAGCTTACGAAATCCTTTACCTTGTAGAGCCTCGATTATTTGGCAAGTAATCAAGCATCCTGGAGATTTTTTAACATTCATGTTGCCGTTTTTACTTCTTCTTTTAATTCTTTGAGAGATACTGGGCGTATATCAAAATCATCTAGCTTTTGGATTGACATTATATTTTCATTGGCCGTTTGCCTTGGTAGTGGTTGGAAGGTATCCTCGAGATACTCCGCAAACAGATCAGCCTTCTCTTTAGGACCTCTTGCCCAGGTTCCATCTTCCTTTTTAAGTGGAGGTACTTGCATTTTGAGTCCCTTCGTTGCCTTCAACAGTGAATAATCAGAATTTTTTCATCGATTAAGCTATCTAGATATCTGTTGATTGATGCATTTTTATCTTCCTTAAGTAGAGATTTGAGACTGTTACCTAAATTATTAAGAATTGTTTTGTTCTTCGGTGTTCTAGTTATTTGCCAGGTTTTACGTGCCCGTCGTTTTTCTCTTACTTCCATTGGATATGATATGTAGCTTCTTCTTATTTGATACAATGGGGGTACTTGCCAAAGCAGCATAGTGAATTGCTTCATTGAGTTTTTATAATTCATCTTCTAACTGGTGGGAATTTCTTATCGGTACCTGAAGATTTATTTTTTCCTCCAATATTTCACGAAAGAGATCTCAGTTTGTTTTTGAATTTGTTAATCTGGGTGCACTCTCCCTCTGAATTATCATTTCGATTGTCATGATAAACGGGGAATGATCCGATACTAGAGAATTACTATCTTCAAGTGAATGTAGTTCTGGGATATATTTACCTCTTGCGACATAAAAGTCTATTAGGTCAGGTACCTTCGTTCCGTCACTGGGCCAGTATGTTGAGGAAATACCAGAATAAAATTCACATTTTGATGTCTGCCCTGCTTGAAGCAATTCTTTACCTTTTGACGTCATAAGTCTAGATCCCGAATAGGTGTTTTTCGCATTAAAGTCACCTCCAATAATAAAATTATGTCCAATCGATTTAAATAGTTTAAAGTAGTCCTCCCTCTTCAAGTTATGCCTGGGAGAACAATATATTGCAGAAATAGTACTCACTGTCTGTGTTTAATTTGGATCCTTACAGTAGTGACTTGCATTGTTTCTTCTTCGATATTTTATTCTAAATGGTGTTTTATATTTTCTTTTATCAGTAATGCCACCTCTTGCTCTTTCCGCTGGATGCATGGAGTGATATTAGTTATAACCCCGTATTTTAACAAACGAAGATTTAACCATCAAGCCATCTAGGCTTTCAGATATTAAGAAAATGTCGATTTTTTCTGAATTTAAAAATATTTATATTTCTGGAATATGTTGCATATGCCATTCGCATTCCAGATTGCTATTTTGAAAGTTCTGTTCTTACTTAACATTTTTTGTTGGATTGTGTTGAGGGAGTTTCATTTTCATCAGTTGATCAAGTATCATGTTGTTCAGATTACTTTGGTCATCTAGCCGCTTTGTAATAGCTGAAATGCTGTTCATAATGTTTTCCATAAATTGGTTATTTTCATAGCCCATATGTTTGGTTGAACCCAAACCTTTCACTACCTGGGCAAATGAACATCTTTGCCCTGTGTTGCTTGGTTGTGGGTTTTGATTCATCTGATTTGATATTTGAACCCTTCGATTTTCGTGATTTTGCGGTTGATTTCCTGTTTTATCTCTTAATTTTTGTGGTTGTTTACAATTTGTACACTTGGCGTGGTTTTGGCCTTTTCAATTTGTACACTTGGCTGGCACATCTCCCCCTATTGAACATGCCTGGGTAAAATGATTACCTGAGCATTTTTCACATCTTGAATCTCGGCCGCAATATCTTTGGGTGTGATTAAATGCCTGACATTTCTTGCATTGGGGTATGCGTATTGTGGTTCTCCTGATTGGTTTGCTTTTCACCTTCATGTGAAGGATTTCTTTTATTCCATAAATGTTTTGAACATTCTCTTTGTTGTCAAACACCAGCATAAAAAGAGGGAGTCCCCTTTTACTGATAATTTGGTTTCCTTTCTTTATTTCTGTTCTCTCTGTTTTAACAATATTCACAGCATCTAGTATTTTAAAACCTCTATTTTCTAAGTCTTCCATTATTTCGTTGCTTGAGCAAGTGTGATGCAAACCTCTTGCCATGACTTTTATAGGTCGGACCTGTTTGTTCTCGTAAGTGAACCACTGACACTTTTCAGCATTAAATTGCATAGATAAGGTTCTACAAGTATCTGAGTCCGGAGTATTAATTTTCCAGACGTCATTGTTTTGTTTAGCGCTATATACCTTATAGTCTTTGTCAGTAACCGATTTCATCAGTGACTGAATTTCTGGGTAACTGGTTACACCTTCAGTTGCATCAAATTTGGTGTAATGTTCCGGTAATACCTTTTAGTTGATTGGCTTTGGGTAGAACATTTTTTGAATCTGGACTAGATTGTTCCCTACCATTTAATTGCTCAGCCTCAGGTGACAAATCAGTTTTTCTTTTCTTACTCTTCCTGGACTGTTTTTCTTCTTTAGGACCCAGTCCGTCTCTCTCTGTAATTCATCTTCGTCAGTGGAGTAGATGAGTTTATCTAGTTCAATGCTTCCTATATCGCAATCTTCTTTTGAATCCCGATTCATTTTTAGGTTTTCATTTTCTCGCTTTAGATACTCAATTTCTTCACTTAGCTTGGCAAATAATTGCTCCATATGCTCTAGCCTCGCCGAGAGATCCATATTCTTCTTTTCTAGGTCAATCGTTGTTTTACTAGATTCGGCTATTTGCAAAGTAAAATTTCCGGTGGCATCACTTATTTCTTGTAATGTTTGTCTAGTACATCTAATTATAACCGAGTTGCTTCTATTTTTCTTTATCGGTGATCTTTGTAAATTTGATCTTCTCTGGAACGGATTTGATGTTCCCTGATAATGCAATACATGGCTAGTCTCCACAAAGAGTGGATTTACCAATGTTGATATTGGTGTACCACCTGTGGTATTATTTCCTTTTGTTTGTACCATTGCATAGTTTTGATTGACTAATTTGCTATTCTGCTTCACTACTACGAAAGGATTGGGTACCACAACCGTTCGTTATACAGAACATTGCCCAGAGTACACCTGTATCCATTTATAAATACTTCGTGGAGGCTGTCAATCCAGTACTGATATGTCAAGAGAAAGGATAAGGATTACTAAAGGTAGCCGGCTTCCTAAACCTTAGTAAATTGATTAATTAATAGTTCCTCAACAACTGAAATTTAACTCAAATTAAATTAATGCTTATCGTACAGAGAACTGCTTAAATATTTACTATGTGGTTCCATTTCACACAGAAGATGGTAATCCACAACACCACACATCGTAAAATAATAAGTTTGACAACGAACTTATATTGTAAGCTCCAATTTGTAAGCTTCAATGAGCAAATAATATCAATTTTTCCGGTTTTACTTGGTAGCTCCCAATTCGCATTTAAAACCTTAACTATTTATATTTAAAATATTTAATTTAGAGGTTGTGTAAAGGAAATTTGTCTGAATTACATCTGCATTTCAGATAATAAATTAAGAATTTCAAGCGAGCTGAAATAATAGATGTGATAAATAATATTGGCTGTTCACGAAAATTAAATGAAATTAATTCTACAGCGATCATGCTGGTGCAGCTCAAATCCTTTATTAAATTTTATATTTTGCTGAAGAGAATAAGATACAGAGAGTCCCGCCCACGCGTAAGAAAAATATGAATTCTGTCTGTCTTTAAGTGCAATAGAGAGAGGCAAATATAAAAATGTATGCGATTATCACCTCTTTTCCTTAAACGCAAAACAAGAAATAAAAAAATGAATTCCATTCTCTCATACATCCTCCGCTCACACAAACCAATACACTTCAATTCTCACTCTCTTTGATTTTATTCTAACAACGTATACTGACTCTGTAATAAATTTTTATTTATTAGACAATCTCGGAAACAGCTCCGGGCCAATCAACGAACAACAAATTTATCCATGTATTTACGAACGAACAGAGTAACTCTCGACTAACTCGAATTGTCAATATTATGGATTTTTTGCTTTTTGTAATACCTGCCTATTGTGGGTTTTATCCTGGGAGATGATCCTGTTTTAGTTAAACCAAAAAAAAAAATTAAATAACAACAATGGATAATTTATAACAACGTAATAAAAATTGAAAATTTACCCAAAGTCATCCGGACTGGACCCCGGAAAAGACTCACCATTTAAAAAACATTCTCGTCAGCGCACGAATCACTCAACCGCACAACGGTACCTCTCATACATCCACTAAGAGGCGGGACACATAAAACTCACTTTCAGTCAAACCAAACCACGTCAATTTGCCAGCCCAATCTAACCTTACACAGTACTTTATGTACAACATACATTCTATATACAACCCTTACTCACGAGCATCTCGAAAACAATTATTAATCGCTTAAACTATAGTAACTGACCCGTAAAACAATTCCATATCAGTTCGAGAAGCTCCAATTAAAATACTCCCATTAATAATTTTCGGAACTATCGGCAAAAATGAACCAGCCCCACAAAACGTCACACCTCCATTGCAACTTCAAAGCAAAGCACCGACTAGACACAAGAAAGTCCCTATTAAAAATCCTTTGGTCAACCATCGGACAACCCAAAACCACCAATCACAAAATCAAAACTTACACCCACACTATCTCCCCTTAGCATGTAACATACATCTCTATTCCCGTTAAGATCCAAACACTGCACGCACAAAACAAAAAACAAACTACCTTGATTAGTCCTAAAACCCAAAACCAACACCTTCAGCGCCAAACGACATAAATTTGCCCTCTACTTTGCCAAAGCAAAATTTCAGAAAAAGTAGTAAATATCAACTCCCACAAGTGTTAAAAAACATTTAACCACTACCAAAACATTCACAAACACAAAATAATATGTTCAATCCACAATTTCGCAGCTGAACATACCAAAACTCCCCAGTACCGCCTCCAAAGAGCAAAAGACAGCTCAAAGATGGAGTTGAGGTGCAATCACAATAACCAAATCACTATCTCTAACCGTAGGCTGCAACGAGATAACTATGGTAAACGTTCCTCCAGCACACAAACATATGCGTACCCAAATACACTACTCGTTCCGTTCGACTCACGAGGCAAGCCATACCGTTACTTAATGAACGCCCCGAACGCATTCTGCAAAAAAAATTCACAACCTCTCATAAAACTCATACACAAGAAACTTGATGCACATCTACAACAAATTTATAAATTTTCGTTTTGGATTACCGTATGTGGCATTCGAAGTACCCCTAAACGGATTTTTTATAATCCATGGCTCCTTGCAATTGTTTCCTAGCATTCAAAAGTTTCCTCTCAACATTTATCGTTCCGTGCAGTGAAATTCTGTTTCCCTTTTAGTCCTCTCTTCCGCCTGAGGACAACCAAAACAAATTTTATCTGAATTAAGATTCAATGCAATTGCTTCCCGAGGCTCTATAACCTCCATTAATCAATTTTTAATCTGGTCATTTGTATCAAAATACTGGATTCTAATAGTATTTTGATACAAGCGAAGTTTTATCCCAATCAATTTAAAAATGGCTTATAACGGGTGGTCCATCTTGCGTTTACAATTTCCACTACCGGTTATTTCGAGTGTGGCAACACTTACGTCATTCGTGTTATGATGGAAAATTAGTTTAATGTTTGACATTTACGAAATAGGTCGTTTAACAAAATTGGGAAATATTGAAAACTTATTTTCAAAGTGGTGAGTGTTCTACTCAAACTGTAAGAAATTTAGAGAATTTTGCATAAAGACCTCGGTATGAAGGCGTACAAACTTCAATTAGTGCAGGAGCTGAAGCAAAATGACCATGCGCAAAGTTTCGCTAATTGAGCTGTGGAACGCTTGGAAGCAAATGAGCATTTTTATCGAAAAATCATATTTTTCGAGGAAGCTCATTTTCATCTCGAAGGCTACGTCAACAAGCAAAAGTGTCGCATTTGGGGCTCAAAAAATCCACACGTAACCATGGAAAAGCCGATACATCCACAACGAGGTATTGTTTGGTGTGGTTTTTGGACCGGCGACATCATTGGTACATTGTTTTTTTTTCGAAAATGAGCATTTAGCCGCCCTTATGGTTAATAAGAAGCGTTACCGAGCCATGGCAAACGAGTTTTTGTTACCTATAATTCAAGAGGAGGACACACATGGCATTTGGTTTCAACGGGATGGCGCAACTAGCCACACAACAAACTCTACAATCGGTATTTTGCACACTGTCTTCGGGGATCGAATAATCAACCATAACGGAGATGTCAATTGGTCACCACGCAGCTGTGATTTGACTTCGTTGGACTTTTTTTTTTGTGGGGAGCCGTTCAGGATAAGTGAAAAATTGGGTTAACAGAACAGGGTACTGTAAAGCCAGCCGTGGAAGTCATTTGTATGAAATTCAGTTTCAATACTTAATGGCAATGTTGTTTCTAATAAATAAACCGCTTTAAAAAATATTCATTCGTCTTTGAGTTAGAACCAAATTAAATTGCAAACGTTAGATGGGTCACTCGTTATTCAAATCAACCATTTTCCAAATAGATGGTTTGGCACTTATATGGGAATCGCTTTTATTTATTTAGCCAACAGTCAGAAAAATCAATTCAATTTTATGTAATTTGTAATTCAAATTTGAATAATAAAAATTGTTTAACCCTTTTAAATTCGCGGGTCCGACATATCAAAGTTCGATCCATGGAAATGCCATCCGTCGATCACGAAGCCTCGGTAATCGGAGTCATCGCTTAGGAGCATGTATTGAAACAAGGACAGCAGTTGAGAATAATCAATTCGGTCCATTATAATGTCCCGCACGGATCATGAAAATCTTTGGAGAAACGGATTAAAAACCCTAACATTGAAATAGCCTTATTGATATATCTGTCAATATGGTTTTTAAAGGATAAATTTCAACAAAATAAGACCATTACGTCTTCCAAATTTCATACCTTTAGACTAAACAGATCGCCATCATTTCGAATCTTCAAAAGATTTTTACATCATCAACATACATCAAAAACTCACAATGTGCACCGTTTTACATCATCTAATGCAAAAAAATAAGAGACGGCCAATATGGCTATCGAAATTTATTGACTTATCGAATATTTGTCAGTTGACAGGCCGGGGTAAAACCCGTGCTAGTTTACAGAGATGAAAATCCAGTAGTGGCGGGAATATTCCAGTAGTGGCGTAATTGTTTAATGAATATTAAAACTATTCAGAGATTATTTCCAGCATTTTCGCGAATATTCTGGTGTGTGAATTACAAGAATTGCTGTTGTAACCGTCAAATTCTAACATGACATTCACAATCCAGTGTTACCAAAATAAAAATAAAAAAGAATCTCTATTTATATTTCAAAGTTTATACATACATATTAGGGAAAAGTATCGTCCAAGGAGTGTAATAGGTTTAAGATTTTTCTTCTTATGTAAAAAAAAATAGAAAATATTTATTTCTTATATTACATATTGTAAACTGGAGCAAATACACTTTGCATAAAAATTCAACCAACCCACAGGTAGTAAAATTCCAATTGCACCAACATAACAAAAACAAATCAATATATGGTAATCGCACCCACATAATCTTGTCTTACAGTGTATTGCATAAGCGATGAATATTTATTGTAATATTCTCGCTTGTAGTTTGTAACCCTGTATATGACACAGAGTAATTAAGTAGACGCGACATACTTATTATGGTCTCTCATTAGCATATGCAACATCTTCACATAATTATGTTGATTTGAAAATTAAAAACAGTTATAGACAGAGGGAGACAGCTATATCGTTACACGTCCGCAATGCGCGATATCACATTTAATTAGGTCGAATATGTTTTCTTACGATTTTCTTGACATTTGTGTGTTACAAGACATACGACCATAATACACAATAACAACAGAAAATAATAAAGAAAATCCAAATCAAAGACGAAGACGAAGAGGATGTATGTAATTGCATCTTATTTACATAATTTTTTTTTTATTTATATGCATTGACATCGAACATATGTAATATATGTTGTTTGATCTCGCGATTTATTTTTTGTTGTTACTATTGTTTGTATGTTGTGACGCGGTTTAAATGATAGATGTTTTTATTGGCGACATGTACTCGTACATACAACATGTTGGTGCAAATTAGTGATGCTAATTGATTGTGTCATAAACAAATTATTGCACAATACAACATTATGTACGGATGCGGTCTTATTGGAATTGTATTTACCCATATGCACCGCGAGACGACGTGTTTCAAGTTCGATACAACCGAGTACAAAATAAATCATTTATAAGCAATAAAATTGAACAAGTTCACTAACATTTGATTGCCAATAACCATTAAATGAATTTTTAATTGCCGCGATGTAAGTATATCGTAACGTGTTTTATGATCCCTCTTCGCGTTGTGTGGACATTAAGTGAATTTTATGTTCTTTATTTTATTAACTGCCAAGACGTACTACATAGTGTGACTTTTAAGTCCCGATGCGCGTATTATACACATTCTAAATACTCATAAATCATGAAGACAATAAATTTATTTAATTTTGATTTTTTTTTAATATATTTTCAGTTTCTTGCCTGGTGTAATGGATGGCCCTTGTCAGTATCTGGAGCATTAGTGCTCCATATAGGAGCACTCGACGAATCGCTAATCAAATTAACTGATTGCTATTTATGTATTAAGCCGGTCGATCCGAAATTAAATGAGAAATCAGTCAGTTTATGTTTCGTTTATCGGAAAAGTGTTAATTGTATAATTTATCATCCATTGGATCCGGATAAAATCGACTCGCTGAGTCCAATTTCCATTGAAATGCTAACCGAAGAAATACCACAATTATTGCAAAATTTATTGGTTAGCGTCGAGCGGGCTATATGTCGCGTGAGTTTAGACGATTTTATATTTCCAAATGGGCCAGCAGTAACACAATCACCAGTAGTTACAGGACCAGGTAATACGTCCACACCAAATGGTACACCAAAACGTTCACTTGAATGTACGTTGAAGCGTAGCAAGGGAATAAATCCGAAAAGTGGTTTAACACTAAAACGTTTTTCATCATTGTCGTCTACGTCATCGACCGCATCATCTATACAGTCTTCGAGCAGTAATGACAGTTCGGGCAGTAATAGTAATACAACAATGCCCTTATTTTGTCTAGGCGGATCGTTTCCGCATATCGATAGTGACGAGGAAAGTGCAGATGATATGAAGCGAACGGATTGTGAAACAGGTAAGCATATTTTACAAAGTATTAATGAAATAACTGGGGGATACATTTTTTCTGTTAAAAGTTATTTCTAGTTTATACAAGGTTAACGTTTTTAGTAAATAATATTAAGCAGATACAGCACTTGATTCGCGAAACTCACCAACATTTCTGTTTGACATGAAAGTTCTAAATGCCCTTAGTTGAAGAATTCTAAGGCTGTATCATGAAATACGAGCACAAAATTTAAACGGTTAATTTAAAATAAAGCTTAGTGGTTGTAGAGTGACGAATAATCTACTAGAATATTTTCGAAATTCAATTATTACCGAAATGTACTTTCTGTTCAAAATTGCTCGATAATGAATACAATTTTGTCGGTAAACTTTCGTTTATTTATCTTTCCATACAAAATATCTTGGCCAACTTGAACCATTTTTCGAACTTTTTTGTGTATGTTCATTCAAATATTTTAGAACAATTGATTTTCCCGGTCATGATCTTGCCGTTGGATAATATGTATGAGAAACACAATCAACGAAAGTTTAATGGCAAAATTGTATTCGATAACTATTTCTTTATCGAGCAATTTTAAACGTAAACACTCAGCGATTTAAGTTACAAATTTCATTTTCCAACATCTTTTATCTGCAGAAATTCAGCAATTCACTGCTTTCACTCGTTTACTGCTCACTAATCCACTTTTACTGTTCACTACTTTTTGCACTGTTTACTTTTTACTTTTTGACTTGCACGGTTAATTGGATAAATTGCAACTGTATGTTGGGACGCCCCAAATTGCTCGCGCTTGTATACGAGGGTTATCACAATTTGTGCTATAATGGTTAAAATCCATTTTTTTAGCCTCACTGTTAACTTTTGTCACTTATAAAATTGAATTTGAATTGTTTTTGTAAAACACTTGTAAAAAATTTTCCTTAGAGTGACAATATTAATTGATTTTATTATTAGGAAGATCGATTTCGAAAATGTATTTCTTCTTCAGGTCCTTTTTTACAGCTAATCATTAGTTCTAAAAAATCATACTCGTAAATTGTAAAAAGGAACTGAAGAAGAAATACAATTTCGAAATCGATCTTCCTAATAATAAAATCAATTAATATTGTCACTCTAAGGAAAATTTTATACGACGGTTATCCGTAAAGTTTCCGACCTAACAAAGATACAAGACATTTTTTCGTCAAATTTATTTTATTTCCCTACATAGTTTTCTTGTATGTCTGTTTATACACTTCTCCCAGCGATGCTCCCATCACTTCAACCCGTCCAAATAGTACTCGGTGTCTTTCTCTGCAAAATAGTTGTTTACGAAGGTGATGGCTCATTCGATGAAAATTTTTGTCCTCCGCGTATAGGAAACAAAAAAAATCGCTTGGGGTAAGATCTGCGGTGAGTAAGGAGGGTGGTCAAGCAGTTCAAATCATAATTCGTGGATTTTCGCCATGGCAACCGTTGATGTGCGAGACGGCGCATTGTCTTGGCGAAGCAAGATTTTTTTTCTGCAAATGTGTCCATTTTTCCACAATTTCTACTTTCAGCTTAAGATAACTCCATGACTGTCCCCGAAAATAGTCGCCATCACTATCCCAGCCGAAGGAACACCCTTAGCCTTTTTGGAGCCGATTCTTCCTAGGCAGCCCACTGTTTTGACTGTATTTTTGATTCTGGTGTTTGGTGGTGTATCCAAGTTTCATCAACAGTAATTACCGGCTCAAAACTCTGATTTATTGCCTTTAGTGGTAAATAGTAGTGCAGTCCCCGTACACAGCATCCAACTCGTCTTTGATTTGCGTGGGCGTATTGCCTTTCATAAATAAATATTTAATGACAGCTCGATACCACGATTGTTAAACAAAAATTGCGCATCCAAAAAGACTGATATTTCGGGTGCACATTTCAACGCATGCGCAAATACACTCCTCTATTTCTGTTGACGAGTGCTGCCATCTTCATGTTCAGGTCGGAAACTTTTCAGACAACACTCGCATTTGTCTATCGCTCCTTACATTATTATTTTTATTACATATGGGCGATGTGTGCGTTTGGCAATTGCAAATCACTTTCATGTAATTTGTACAGGCGAACATTTCATGTCATTAATTTCTTTATCTTGATGATTAACGCCGTTCTTAATTCCAGTATTTCCCATGATGCCTGTCGCCGCTTTTCTGTTGGTCCCGAACAGACATATCCAATGTCATATCGCTTTAATTTATGAACCTCCATAACTTTTCGTCCACCTCCAAAGCGTCCTTGTTTCCGATACACTTCATTGCTGATCCTCTTGGCAATTTTGTATGGATCTTTCCAATCTCATTGTTTATCTTAAGAGCTGCTTTTCCGTTTTCTGGAATTTAGCCACACTAAGTCATCTCGGCAAAAATCGGCAAACTTCCCACTCTGGTCGTATTGTGCTTCTGGTCTTTTATTGTTTGACAAATCAGTCGTTTCTCGGCTTTCTGGACGCTTTCCACTATTGATCCTCTGATCCGTTCTCTGCCTCGTCGTATTACAGCACACCTTCTCAACTCCAATGCATGTCACCTTTGCACGACTCTCCGTCGCAGCCTTATGGCAGACTTGCACTCTCCGAGCTCGGGAATCAGGCCGCCGCGTAAAACGATTATTTCATCGTTGCGTACACTCTCGTTTGTAGGAACCTAACTTCCCGCATCTGAAGCATCTTCTTTGACTTTTGATGTCACCTGACTCACCATTTAACTGTTGTAATTTTCTGTGGCTTCAAAAGCTTTGTGTTAGTTTCCTTAGCTCCTCTCTTATTATAATCTTTATCTCTGCAATATCCTCGAAACCCAGCTTGCGCAACTTTATTGTGTCAATGGCTAGGGGTTCTTAAATGAAGTTTTAGATGGTCGCCTTTGATAGTACTGATAAATGCATCCACTGTTAGTCCATTCAACATATCTACTGGTGCATTGTCATATGCTTAACGTGCCAATTTATTTTCTTCTGTTGCTGATACAGTTTGCAAATTATCTGCAGCTGTCCCACGAAGGGTCAAAATGAGTGCGTTGAGTTGCTCCTCTACGTCTCAACGATTGTGCTGCACTTCTGCTTGAAATTGCACTTTAAAATTCTCATATGGGATCTCGCCATCGAATATCGGAGATTTTAAAATTCCCCTTTAGCTTCCGGCAACTGGTTCGGTCGGAAACGTTTTATTTGACTGGCTATCTCAAATAGCTTGCGAGGTATGTATCTCATGAGCTTGCTTAATTTTATTTTCAAGCTGTTGCTTGATTTGTCCCTCAAAGTCCTCGAGCTGGCCGTCGACTTTCAACTCTTGAGACTTTATTTCTCCTTTTACCTCTTCAATTCTAAGATGATGATTTTATTTCATCGAGCTTTTCATTCTGCTCGCTCTGCTGTTGACGTAGGTCTGCCAATTGCGCCCAATACTGCTCGCCTTGCTAGTCAATTTTTGCACCTTTCTGGTCTAATTTGGCGCCTTGCTCTGTGCGGAGTTCATTAAATTTGGCAGCCTGATCTGTTCTCATTTTCTTCATTTGAAGTAACAGCAATAATTTTATTTATTTATTTATATTGAAATAAGTCTACAAATTTGACATGAAAAATATTAATCTAAAAATACAAAATAAAATAAATCTGAGCATAGAGTTCGCTCTAGGGATGCACAGCTCAGTGTGCTTGTATTCAACGAAAGTTACCCCTGGGCCCTTAGTTTCAAGTATTACTTGCAGATGTACACCATTTATTTTGTAATAGGGTTGGCTTTCCGGTGAAATGTTAGAGATTTGCACTTTTCAATGTTGAGATTAAAAGAATTAAACTCGCATCATATCGCTAGATTGTCAATGTCGTCCTGTAGTTTATTGGCATCGTCGACTGACTCGATGGCTTTGTAGATTTAGAGGTTTTCTGCAAACATCAGGATTTTGTAATGCTTCAGGCCAACGTGAGAGCCTTGTGGCATACCAGAGGTTACTTGTATTCTTATGGACCTTTTATCTCCTATTTCAATATATTGAATGCGGTTACTCAAATAAGATTTAAGCCAGTCAGGCCACGAACTGGCTGGAAAATCCGAATTTGAAAATGTGTTCCAAAATTTTGCAATGGCTGACGGAGTCGAAAACTGTAAATTGAACATCCGTTTGCTGCAATGAGAATGCAAACGGTGTCTTTTACATGTCGGAGACGCTTGTAGTCCGGTATCACAGATATACTTCAGCCCCGGCTGCAAAGACGGCGAGAAAACCCAACAGCAGAGTCCGGGTAAAGATGACGATTTTCACCTTGATCTGCGTTCGTAATTGAAGTTCGGTCTGTAGTTTAACGATCTTCCACGTGAGCCAACGCTATTATTGGCCAGTGGTCGCTGTAGACCGATTAATTGTTATTGCGTCTTGTCTAGTTCGAAGCATAAGGGCTGATTCACCGTCAGTAATTGCCTTGCTGGTGGATCGCTGGTTGACTGCAACAATTGGTTTGGGTGCTCTGGATCGCTTGTAAGTCATCCAACAAACGTTTTAACCAGAGATTTTTCAATAAATCTTCGTTTACTATGCCGCTTGTGGTATCGCTGTTTTGGTGGCATTCTTGCTGTTTTGGTGGCATGGAGACATAATTCTCTTTTGTTTGCCCGCGGACGTGAAATTCTTCTCTAACTAAAACCATTTTAGATTAGAAGATTTAGACGATTTTATTATACAGCTAATGAATGGGCCCTAATTCTAGACGTTATATTGAGCTGACATATTAAACATAATATGTAGGATAAATATCGACCTGTAGTATAGGCACCCATACTGAAAGTACGATAATTAAAAAAAATTCACCTACCAATATACGCCTCCAAACCAAAACCTAATTGAAATATATTTTATTATTAGAAAAGAAACCAATAAATAAATGAATTAAAAATAAAGGTTGGCCGAATGGTTGCGGCTGGCTGGTAAATTTGGATTTCAATTAATTAGCTGTCGTGAAATTTGAATACAATCGCGCGAAATTAGAATGGAATGTTTCTGCACGATTACCTAACATTGTTTTACATAAAAATGGATGCTGGGTGTGAGTACCATATATTTATATAATCATGTGCACTGTACTCATATATGTATAACAGAAATATCTTTTTCTCTAATGTGAATGAACTGAAATTACTGAGAAAGGGAAAAATTAACTGAAATTATTTCTGATTAGTTTTTACTCGTTAGTCATTCCAATTATCAGAAAAATCCTATATAAAAAAATTGTTCGCCCACACTCGTCTTATATGTTCTTGTATACACATAACATAATTGCCCATCAATCACATTCACGAAACAACTTAACAGAGCCAAACACATAAAATCATAAAATGATATATTCGTCTTTCTAATACATAAATTTAGTTTTGCTTTGTGCATACAGCGCTTACATTGTGATAGTGTCCTAGAAATTATTCTGACGCAAATTACAATGCACACAAATCTTATTTGCAAGCGCGATGCTGCAAATATGTAATAAAATCCAACTACAATGACATCATGATGGAACCGTCGCGTATGTGGATAAAGCGTGGGAGATTTATTATAACCAATCAATCATAACGTATTGCGTACATTAGCGTAATGTAAGAGGGATTGTTTAATTTTATGTATCCGCCGGACTTACGGGTTTCTCTATAAGAGGGCGGCTATTTTAATAAATCAACTTTCTTTAACTAAACAACAGAAGTCAATAACATCTGAATCACACCAAAAAACTACATACGGCAATTTTCACTTTTCATCCGCACGATACTATTATGGGTGGGAAAATTGTCATCATCATCTGTTGAATTATGTATATACATGTGAAATTGTATTTATTTATTTTTCTCTATATTTTCAGTAAATCAAACACAAGATGATGATCAACAAGATCAGCAACAAATCCAACAGCATAAAAATGACATAGTGACCCCAAGATCAATACAAGATTTACCAGAGAAATTATTAATGTCAGGAATCTATTTACCAGGTAAATTGTCATGTTTTATTGTTTTGTATTTTTATTTCTTTTGATTTGTCTGCGATTTTGAGCGTGATGCGCGATGACAGATTGGAAGATTTATATATTTTTGTTTGATGTCATTTTATAAAACATTGCAAGGTTTTGTTTGAAAGATCATTATTATGTATCGAGTATATGGGAAACAAGATATGTAATTGTTGCTTTTATTATACCGTGGGAGTAGAAAAAATCAAAATTATTATTTAAAGTTAACCTGACTTCTGTTTAAATTGCTACTCGATGCAGAGGTCATAATACGAGTATATACGGGTATCATTGTTAAGCGAAGTTCAATATTGCAAAATATTTTCATTGAATTAATGTGCTACTTTAGATACGATTTTAAAAGAGCAGGTAACGTGATGTCACGCACATTCTGCCTGACATTTTTGGATTACAATTTTGACGCTGGGTGTTTGGTAAGATTTATTTCCATATTATTCATAAAAAAACACCATGTGGGGTAAGTGCCCGTAAAATATGTATATATCCGCAAAATATTAAATTTGGTTTTAGAGTTAAATTATGTCGAGATTGCAACATACAATAGTAGATTCGCCAATCTGAAATAATAACCATATAGTAGTTAAAACGTTAAAACCATACTGATCATTGACACACCACTAATACTAAATTTGGGAAGTGAACTAGATTTATGAACTAACTAACCGATTTTCACTGTTCCGAATTAATAATAGAACCTCAACCAATCGGTGATAAAAATCAAGTTGCACATTCCATTCTCGAAATATCCATCGTCGTTATGATAGACGTATTGTTTGTTTGTTTTTTATCAATACAATCTGTTTTGGGGCCGAACCATTCCCAAGTCTTTCTCGGGGAACCCATCGATGTCCCAGAAATTTTAGTCTGCTAAGCACTATCTAATCATTTGCCTCGTAATACCATACCAACACTATACCCATGCAGATCTGCCTAGTTATTACGCATGAGTATTGAACCATCTGGAATGAGACTTGTTGCGGCTTATCGAGCGAGTCCACTTTTCCCTGTAATATTGAAATGCCCTGGCATCCACATCAGATGGATGTTAATCTGATCTGCCATCTCGTTAAGACTGGACTCCGCGTAATGTAATATGATTTAAGCGTCTCAATTGAAAACTTTTTCTCCGTAAAAATTCGAACATCCCTTGCAAATATTACATTGCACCTCAACCAGTCAACGGAAACCTATGCAGTAGTCCGGGAGACGAAAAGCGAGGTTTAAATTGAATTGGTCAGAGAAAACCCCACCTCCAACCTTCATATCCATCCATTTTCACAACCATTTGTGAAAAATGTAACACCTTCAGTATTCAGAAATAATTCGCGTAATCAGTCCTTTCAGGTGGGAATATCAGTCGAATGGAATTTTTATAGGAGTAAAGCGCTATTGTAGCTGTTTCTGCTCTTTCTAATATGTAAGGTTTCCAGCTTAGTTTTCTGACCTGGATGAGACCCAGCTAAAACATTAATCGCAACATCATCCGCATAAGCAACCACTTTAAAGTCGCACCCTTCCCGGTGTAATAACAGATCATGACCATGTAACAAATTTATGACCAAGTTTCAAAGAAGAGGAGATAATACTCCACCTTGCGCTGTGTCTCTACTCACAAATTTGTGATTGGAGGGCCCACCCAGGCTGGCCGCCAAGACCCTACTTTTAAGCATTTTATCTACCCAGCCTCTGAGTGACTCGTTAAAGTACAGAGCGGAGAGTGCCTGTGTGGCCGCCTCTGGTCTAACGTTGTTAAACGCCCCCTCCACAACCAGAGAAGTTATCATGAGTTGTTCAAGGGATTTCTCGATAGAAGCAATGAGAGAGTGGGGAGAGTTCCCACAGATTTCCCCTTGCAACATGTTGGGATTTCATTAACCTATTTAGCTTAATCGAACTCCCAATGCGGACTTATTTCTGTCTTTCTAAACATTTGGTAGAAAAAACGGGGTCTTAGAATTAGAATGAGAGCTTTTGCCTGCCTCAGGTATAAATATTACATTTACTAGGAATGTGACAGAGTTCTAGGCTCCCCTTCAACATAACTTCCAGCCAGAATAAGGTTAAGTCAGTTGTTTGTTGGAAATCCGCCATAATGCCATCGGGCCCTTCCGACTTATAAGGCTTAAAACTATTCGTAACCGACAGGGTTTTCCTCCTGCCTATAAATAGGGTTTCAGTGTCTGCAAAATTATTATCTCTAGCTAGGTCTTTGTGGGGCAGATTCGGAGCTTCCTGAAAAATGAGTTTCCGATAGTAGCTCTAAGAAGTCTACACTAGTTACGGCTCAAGAACCATCTGGTCGTTGGAGAAACCTCGTAACGATGGGACTTAGAGATAGTACTATACGCAACCTTGATGTCGCAGAGGACTCCTATATCTTACTACCATATAGTCTCCATGCATTTGACTTCTTAATTCGTATTTGTATATTTTAAATATTTCTTTGTAGCGGTCCCAGTTCTAGGAGCTTTTATTGGCTCTTCTAAAGAGCCTCCTGCATTTTTACGGGTGTTCCTTTCGACCAACACGGTGATCGAGGTTTACCCAGAGGTCTACTAGAAGGGTACGCACCTAATGTGACCTTATTAAAGGCGTCGGATAGCTGGTCCACTAGGGCATCAAGCTCTTGTCTTGAATCCAGTTTGGAGCCGGTACCGGTAGTGAACTACTAAAATAGTTCTAAGGATATTCCAGTCGGTTTTCTCCTGTTTCCATAGTTATGTTTTTTTAAAGGAATGATCCTCTAACATCTTCCAATTCACTAAACTATCCAGAAATCTGAGACAAGTTTAAAGTCTAAACTTCTTGTTGATTCCTAGTTATAAACGTTGGTTTACAATAATGGTCAATATGCTATGCAAAGGTTAGTACTAAAAACAAAGTCAAGAAAATCTCACCTCATTCATTCGTATCAGTGCTTTCCAAGATTGAGTGATGTGAATTTGCATCACTTCCCAGAATGAATCCAATTTTCTGTTTGCTTCGAAAAATGACAAGTAGGATATCATCCCCATCCTGTGAAAGGTAAGCTAATATTGTCAGAGATTTTGACCATCAAAATCTCAATTCTTGTTGTAGCCATATCCGAATCACTGTAATTTGATAACCGATAGGAATTCAGATTATTTTTAGCAAGAATTTAGGAACGAGCTTTACCTTCCGTATAGCGTATAGTGGTTTATATTTAGGAGTCCTGAGTCCATGTATCCGGTCACTATTGACCCAAGGCTTTTGGACTAGGACAACATCTATCTCCTCTGCTCTTAGTTTGAGTATCAGCCGAAGCGGACTTGGTGTGATGAGGGTTAATCTGCAGGAACCCCAACATTAGATTTGCTCCTTTACTACAACCTCCACCACAGTTGCATTCAGTCCTCTTCTGACTGCGATTCCTCCAGGGGTCCACAAAGTAATCCCATCGAAATGAACACCTCCGAGTATGTGGAGAAAGTTTCTATATCCATTTTCATGATTTTCAGGTTGTCAGCCCCTTCTACTGGGATCGGTGTGCTTAAGATGTCGCCCTCATCTTTCTTATAAATCTTGAGTGTGACTGCGCTGAAATCAAATCTAATTAAAACAATTAATTTTATATGAAAATATGTGATCTAGAATCTCTTGTGTGATAATATGTGATCTAGAACTTGGCTACTCTTCAGTCGGCGGTCGGCGACAGGGGTGTTCATAATTTCGGTAACAATGATTAACATAATTGGAATTACTATTATTGTACGAATGTGGTATATGACTTCACAATACTAAATATGAGCGGTTTTCCAAAGCAGGCCTCGTAGAATTTGCTTCATATAGGCCATTTACATAGTTATAAGCGTCATGGAACAGAAGATCTTCGTACTGCAAAATCTTTCGTGTGCCGGGAAATCTAGCTACTGCGTTTCTAAATAAGAATTACTAGTACAGTGCAATCACTCCATTGTGTCTCATTGTTTAGTCAATTTACAGCCTTTTTCCTTTAGATAGTATTATGATAATTATCTCGGACCTTTCCGAATTAGAGTGATGTCTTCCTAACGAACTATATTTTCTATGCCTATTATGTAGCATTTAATGTTTCCAGTAGCTCCACATGTTAAGTAATAACGGGCAACCTCACCATATTCATATTCTTGCCATCTAACAATTTTATACGAATATAGCCCGGCGAATTGATGTGTCGCAGATAATACCTACATTTTAGATGGAACCTACTCATCTAGAATCATAACGAAGTCAGACGGTACCAATATAATATTAACCGGATCCTGTAAATTCTAGCTGAAACTGCGTAAAAGCCACTACGAGCCTCCAATTTTTAATCGGAACCAAAACAATGCCGTACTGGGTACCAAATTACGCAGACCTCATAGTTGAAGCTGTCTTCATCTAAAACGTAATATAAGATGTTTAGAAATACCTGTATCAAGTTCTATTATCAATATGTCAGAGTACCTCTTAACGGGCATAGGCAATCGTACTATTAAATTAACAAATAATGCTAAACGTTTCATTGCTTACGCATCCAACTTCAGCAGAATAATACGAACCCTAGACGTACAAAAGCATGGGTGGCTTACAACTACTTATGATGCATTACAAAATGTTGCTTATTTTAAAAATGTGCACTAAAATTAATCAATTCACGGTGGTTACAAAGCTACTTTTACCGAAGAATCGGACTTTGGATGCAGGAGCCGAAGAGGCTAAATCACCTTGAACTATGTTTCATTTGACTCTAGAGCAGATTGGAAAATAATATTTTGTCAGCCAGCATACTATCTTCAGCGACAAACAATTTCACGCGGTTTGTCTTTTTTCATGTCTTTTATGTTTTATCCACCCCAGCCATCCATAAAACTGTAACGTTCGTATTCATATTTATCAAGCCAATTAAAAATTTTGTTACTACGTAAGTATTCATAGAGATAAAAATATTTTTCTTTAATTGGTCTTTTATGGCCGTATAAAGATTCTCTAAGGTAATAAACTAACTTATACAGATCTAGAAACGCATTTTAGAAAAAAATCAACTGTAATAAGCTTAACAGTAATACATCGCATATGAATTATAAATTGCGGTAAATATTCAATTTATCTCGAATTGCATCAATTATGCAATCTTTTCAAATTATTGTGGTCTCTAAATGGTACAATTATCGAGTTTTTGCCTAGGATGGCGTCTACTCATGTGGTTATACCAATAAAACAAATAATTTCTGCTAACATTAATAAATGCACATTAAAGTTAAAATTGATGTTGGGTTTGTCGGAAACTGATGGTCGAATAAATACAGTCCTACCTATCAGGACTATTGTGTGGAAAATCTCATCCATAGTCGAGATAGCCTTTGTAGATTGAATAGAAGAACAGAAGAAGACAACAACCCTAATGATAATGCAATCTTTTACACAAATTTACAGATGAACATTTTACACTGTAAAAGAAACCTTACTATCGTGAACCTTGTATTCCCTCGTAAAATTCACATTATAAGGATTAATTTAAATGCATTACTTCACAAAGCTGTAGACCTATCACTATCACTCTGTAAAGCTATCACGAATTCATATTACGTGTGCCTAATTCTTCCAACGTGGCTAGTGAAGACAAAAAGATTACAATAATTTTTGCTTTAATAAATAATTCTCTCTCTCTCTCTCTCTCTCTCTCTCTCTCTCTCTCTCTCTCTCTCTCTCTCTCTCTCTCTCTCTCTCTCTCTCTCTCTCTCTCTCTCTCGCGCAATTCATGCGACATATTGTACTTTCTTGGTGACTTATCTGCCGAAAGATTTGTTTGTTCTTTCTAGCAATTTCAACTACGAGCTTCCAAGTATCTTATCTTCTATACAGATGACAGATGAGTTATCGAGATCTACTAAATATTCGGTTGTCGCAGGTAGTCTGGATATGTACAGTAAGAGTGTCAAGCTGAGATCACGAGATTAATTTTATATGTAAGCCCGTCTTTAATTCATTGCCTAACCCTTTAGTCGATTCGAGACTTGTCGCAGGAAGTGTAAGTCTTTTACTAATGTTCTCTGTCGGAACAATTATGTCACAGTTATGAGGGTGCTTGCTCACGGTGATATTGAAGTCAATGAGATAATCGATTTTCTGACCAAAGATAGATTACTCGTGACTAAAACTGTTTGATCCTGAACCTGGTGTACCGTTATCAAATAACTATATAGTAAGGTTGCAGTAAAAAAAATTATTTTCGGGCTTGGAGTGGCTTGCACGTACTTGTCCTACGGGAAAGTTTTTTATTATTGAATGAACTTAATATGCGGCCATGTTCGCTTTAGAAAAGATATTCACTGTATCTTTTCAATCTGTTCTGGGGCCGGGCTCTGAACTGAACCTCGCTAGTTCGCCAAGGATATAGCTCAATGGCGCTCTGTGATAGAATCATTATAGCTTCCACCATGGGCACTTTGATGCATTGGATGCGAAACCTTTGTGGGATCCAACCAATTTAATAAGTTGGAACACTTTTCTATAATTTTCGACGAGTTCATTGATAGAATAAATTATGGTCAACTCAGAGCAATCAAATTAATTGCCTAGAATTTTAACTTTTTTAACTTCCCGTAACTACCATCTTACCGTTTTCTTATTTTGTAACTATTCAATCGTTATTATCAATCTATCAATTGGAAAGACTCCATCTGGGACAGTAACAACTTCGGTGAGATTGTGCTATACGCTTTAGTAATATCTCACAGAATTCTCTTCTGTGCACTAATTAGTGTTCTTTGATGACAGTTCACACTGCCCGCCCATCCGGTACATCCATTTAGGTCGTGGATGCAATCACTTAACCTTGGTATATCTTAGCCAAAATATTATGTTTTAAACCCGATCTATCATTGTTACTCTAACACGAAGAAAACATTTTTGTTCCTCCGTGCAACGCTTTTGGCGTGCGAGATTACACCGAGTCTTTACAAAATCAGCTCCTAACCTGCGTTTTCTCCTGAATGCTAAGTCTTGAGTTACTAGCAAAGAGTATCACCTTGTCATCTGCAAATGCTACTCCTTTTACATCATACTACACACCGCTTTTGAAACCTATTTTCTAGAGGTACGGGCAGAGGACATCACAAATTATCAAAAGCTCGTGTAGCCCTCTGTAAACCTATTTTCTACGAAGCCGAAACGGTAATAGTGTATTCAGTACATATTTGGTACTGTCTTCCCAACGTGATGTGGCTTGATAACCACCATTTACTAATACTACCATCTCCAATGCTGAATTTGTACCCGAAGCCCCAAGGCTCTGCATTAGTAACCACCTCCATATAACTATTACCAGTTACTGTTTATGCATTATCATCGTCTTCGGAGATAATAATATGCCGACGTACCATACCACCTACTCTACCTTTCTTCCCATAGGGTTTTTGCATACAGAGGATGCAGATGAGGATGCAAGGCAGCTGTGCTTGGCTGGTGTTGCTATCAAATCAACTTCCGACAAGCCCGTGTTGTTCAAAAATAACTCCCCTGTTCTGTATTTTAGATTATACGGAGTATGGTGTCCTTCTCTTCGATCTCAATTAATATATGAGTAAGTTGGTTATTACACACGGCATCTTTCGCGATCGTTTTCGCAGACGTTTTTATGGACCTGTCATCTTTCACTATACGAAACTCTGTATGTCAAACCATTCTAATCAGTGAGTTTAGGTGTCATTCAGATCTATAGCTGTTATTGCAATTAAAAAATTGTTATGCCGTTTCTTCAAGCATATCCGCTTATAAATTTCGGGCAGAAGCGGATGGCGCGAATTATTTTGTTGTTTTGTTTCTAATTCTACATGATTGTTGCAGTGTGTTAAAGATGTAGTTTTTCCGCAAGTTTCATATGAAATAGTCATTGTGCTGGATTTGTGTGGGTTTGAATTTCTGATATTCGATTTGCTACGAAGATTTTATATTTATGGGAACAACCACAACCGCAACATACCGTAATCATGAAGTTAGTCGAGAAAAATTAATTTTCTGTTCGGCAGAAACTCTAAGCTCGACACGTGATAAGGAGAGAGCGTTTTTGATCGGATCCACCGTTGGTTTTGAGGTAAGAAATGTTACACTGATAATTCCAACCAGGTTTATAGTTTTTAATTAAATGACAGCCACATAGGCTTTCTTAGATGTGTTCAACGTACTGTTACGATTTTGGCCTGTAAAATCCGGTTTGTGTCACAGGATTGTGAATTTTCCCACTATTATACACCAATACTAAAACACAACAAAAACAATTTCCACAATTATTTATTAATTCACCTTACACTATTCACAACAGTTTTGAATCGCTTTAAACACAACTAAAAATTGATCGCACTCTTCACTTTCGCTTTTAAACTCATTGCGTTCTAATGCTTAAATCTAGATGTCACTATTTCATAAGACATTTAATAGCATATCGCGCAGTCAAATATTTATTTTATAACTTTCGGAGCAACCTAAAAGGTTTAAGTACTCTCAAATTATGGTTTTCATTCCAACCGGTCACCTTGATGGCAATAAATTCATCGCCACATAGATTTATCGCTTTTATCTGTGTTTTGTGGAAAGCTAAATAAATTTAAATGTCGCCAATTATTGTAATTTTCTTAAACGTCGCCATTTCATAAATAAAGTATTGTGGCGTCGTAAACAAAAATTAATTCAATTTTTGTTAATTTGTTGAAATATCACGCAGTGACATTTTATGCCGCAAATAAATTGTTTGAATCCCACTTAAATTGCAGTATAGGCAACTGCCTATATACCTAAATGTACATATGTATAGACTCGTAATAGTACCTGTGACAATAAAATATATCTATTTCGATTCTGATTTTATCAAGTTTAGTTTTTTCCAACTAAAACTGTAATTTAAGGTGTCTAACGTTTGTAAATTTATATTATACGAGTACTGTTACACAACGCCATTGTTTGAATTGATTACTTCAGTGAGTTCATGAACTCGCAATCAAGTGATATGTATACGTATATCTATGCGATTAACAAAATCCACCTTCTTCCCTGGAGCCAAATTTGATTTTAATAACTTTATAATTTACAATTCTGTTGAATTAAAAAAATACTCGCGATCTAATCATTATCGCAATTTTTGTTTTGCTACTTAAGACGTTTACATATAAAGTAAATAGATATTATCGATTGCTGTTGAGTGCTGCATAAAGTGAAAACTAATTAGCGAACGATTTGTGCTTTATAAATAGAGGGAGGAATGGCTGGTGGTACTATCACTGTGCCCAATCAACACAAATTTGGTATGCATGAATTATCAATTTGGTGCGAATCGCGCGCTCACTCGACTTCCATTTCATTTACCGCGCGCACCACATTCATTGATTTGTTTTGTTTATAGATTTTTTCATTGTCGATTGTTTGATCTTTATCCGATAATTTTATTTAATTTGTTTGCTACCGTATATTCTTGCTCCATTGCTATATTTTTACCGGCGGTTTTGTCTATTGTATATATACAGCTTTTGTTGAAGAAAAGGAAACAACCATAAGATGAAATCTTGAGAGACAAAAAGATCATTCATTAAATTGGAAAATAACAACAAAGTCAACAGCAGAAATGAAAAACACAAAATTAGAGAATAGAAAGTGTGTATATTTTTTCCTAATTGGAAATCAAAAATAAACGACATAACCCAACAACAAAATACATGCACACACGGTATTGATTTGACGATATTGATAAGGAAAAATGGGAAAAAAAGTTACACAGAAAAATATCAATAAATATTCGGAGAGATAAACATCGAATGAAAATGGTAATGATGATTAAGAGTAAGATTTGGTTGGTTGGTTAGTGCAGCGGTTTATAGAAAATGATGTCGAAACTCGAATTCGTAACTACATTTAAATGTCGCTGTATATATCATGATTTACCATAATTTTCAGATTTTATTTTATCAAATCTATATAAATTATCGTTACAAATATGCGTTGTGGGAGGCTGTGTTTAAGTTTCAAATTGGTACCAGGTCAAAATAAATCAATTATGCGCTATACTCGTATATGAAAGTTTTGTCTGGTTTAGAGGCCCCACATGATGTAGTTTCATAATTTGTCATTGTCGAAAATTCGTTGAGGCTAGTAGTTCAAGTGCGTATGCTGTACAGAAATTGAAGCACGCATTAGAAATTTTCAGTTAGACTATTTTGCCTCAAATTTCAACGAATTACAACCTAATGTCAATGGCCTAATTTTCGATTTATTATTATTCCAACATACAAAATGTATGCTTCGACGGGTCGCATAATTATGTTGGCTTTTTCAAAAGAGGTGATAAGGTCAGTACTACACGATGGGATACTTCGATTTACTTAGACATCTCTACGATGCCTTGTCAATGGTCTTCGAATTCCGAATTTTGGTTTTTTAAGATTCCAACATAGAAAATTTATGCTTCGACGGGTCGTATAATTATGTTGGCTTCTACAAAAGATGCGATAGGGTCAGTCCACACGATGATATACTTCGATTTACTTAGACATCTCTACGATGCCTTGTCAATGGTCTTCGAATTCCGAATTTTGGTTTTTTAAGATTCCAACATAGAAAATGTATGCTTCGACGGGTCGCATAACTATGTTAACTTTTTCAATGGAGGTGATAAGGTCAGTACTACACAATGGCATACTTCGATTTACTTAGACATCTCTACGATGCCTTGTCAATGGTCTTCGAATTCCGAATTTTGGTTTTTTAAGATTCCAACATAGAAAATGTATGCTTCGACGGGTCGCATAATTATGTTGGCTTTTTCGAAAGAGGTGAGAAGGTCAGTACTACACAATGGCATACTTCGATTTACTTAGACATCTCTACGATGCCTTGTCAATGGTCTTCGAATTCCAAATTTTGTTTTTTTAAGATTCCAACATAGAAAATGTATGCTTCGACGGGTCGCATAACTATGTTAACTTTTTCAATGGAGGTGATAAGGTCAGTACTACACAATGGCATACTTCGATTTACTTAGACATCTCTACGATGCCTTGTCAATGGTCTTCGAATTCCGAATTTTGGTTTTTTAAGATTCCAACATAGAAAATGTATGCTTCGACGGGTCGCATAATTATGTTGGCTTTTTCGAAAGAGGTGAGAAGGCCAGTACTACACGATGAATACTTCGATTTACTTAGAAATCTCTACGATGCCTTGTCAATAGTCTTCGAATGGCCGAATTTTCGTTTTTTTATGATTTCAACATAGAAAGTTTATGCTTTAACGGGTCGCATAATTATGTTGGCTTCTTGAAAAGAGGTAATAAGGCCAGTACCACACGATGGCACACTTCGATTTACTTAGACATCTCTACTATGCCTTGTCAATGGCCTTCGAATGGTTAAAATTTCGATTTTTTGTTATCCTAACATAGAAAATGTATGCTTCGACGGATCGCATAATTATGTTGGCTTTTTCAATAGAGGGATAAGGCCAGTACTACACGATAGTATGGTCTTCGAATGGCCGAATTTTCGTTTACAAAATTTATGCTTCAACGGGTCGTATAATTATGTTGGCTTTTTCAAAAGAAGTGATAAGATCAGTACCACACGACGGCATACTTCGATTTACTTCGACATCTCTACGAAGCCTACGATGTCTTTGAATGGCCGAATTTTAGGTTTTTTTATTTATGCTTCAATGGGTCGCATAATTATGTTGGCTTCTTCAAAAAAAGTGATAAGATCAGTACCACACGATGGCATACTTCGATTTACTTAGACATCTCTACGATGTCGATGGCCTTCGAATGGTTAAAATTTCGAATTTTTATAATTTCAACATAGAAAATTCATGTTTCGACGGGTCGCATAATTATTTTGGCTTCTACAAAAGATGCGATAGGGTCAGTCTACACGATGGCATATTTCGATTTACTTAGACATCTCTTGTTCGATTTACTTAGACATCTCTTAGACACCTTGTCAATGGTCTTCGAATGGTTGAATTTTCGATTTTTTATGATTGCAACATAGAAAATGTATGGTGTCGACGGGTTGCATAATTATGTTGGCTGTTTCAAAATAGGTGATAAGGTCAGTACTACACGATGAGAAACTTCCATTTACTTAGACATCTCTACGATGTCGTTGGCCTTCGAATGGTTAAAATTTCGAATTTTTATATTTCCAACATAGAAAATGTATGGTTCGACGGGCCGCATAATTCAATAGATAATAAGATTGTAATAATATCTTGATGGTCTATTCAGTTCATATGTGAATTATTTATTTAAATTAATCTTTCCCGGAAACCACGAGTGTGACGACCGATCTCTTCTGATTTCAACACGGCATCATGTCTACTATCCAGAATAAAATTTACATTCCCTCGACCCAAGTATCGTGATCGATCTTATTTGATATCGATTGGAAATAATGTGTACTACCTACGAATAAGAGCAGAGTTGGACCTATGGGGTCATACGAGTATGTGTAAATGGCTGAATCATTTTGAAGAACACAATTCTGATTTAAATTAATGGTTCGCAGGAACCTAAAATATCGCCTACGGTCTCTTTTGATACAACACGATGGCATTTCGAATGATTCCCTGGAACCTTGTAGATGTAGATCATTAAAAGATGGTTTTTAAAAATGATTCGGTCATTTACAGCGCCATCTTAATACGGACACCAATCGATCGGTCACGGTTCCAACGAACCATTCGGTTAAATGTTAAATGTTTATTTTATATAAAATGGGCTATCCCAAGATGCTGTAGCACAAATCTCAACGTACGGATCGTCATGTGAATTTTATGTTGGCAAGTGGATATGATGCCTTGTTGAAATCCGAAGAGATCGGTAACGAAAAATATGAGCCCATATTGTGTCAATCACAAGTATCAGCATCTTTTTATCATATATTTGAAGAATAAACCGTTTACATCAGTTTTATCAAATTTCGTGTCATTTTAAAATTTTCTGGGATGATCGTAAAAGTCCTGGGATGGGAGATAATTAGTATTGCCTTATGAATATTTTTTATTTTTTTGGGATGGGAAACTTGTATAACTCACACACTTGTATATCACCACATAGGCCTTGGTTGTGCCGATCTGCGCTTGCGCCTCAGCCTTATATCACGAACCGAAGATAGTTTTCGATAATTCTTTTTAAGCATGTTTCTGATTTAACCAATAAGGATACTTTAAGCACTATACGTAATAAGACGCGCATGATACTTCCTCTATATATATTTTAATATCAAAATTACGGGATTTTAAAATACGGGATTTGAAGCCCAACTCGTTTTTGACCAATGTTAACAAATTTTTATCAATTTAAACGCATATAAAGTTATCCCACGATTTTATCCCAGAAAATAAAAAATTTCATCAGTCAACACTAGTCAATAAAAGACCATTTGCTTTTGTGCGAAGTTAGCCCAGCCCAGAATTTGTTTAAATGGATTTAAAATAAACAGAAATTTGTGAAGTTAGCCGAACCCGGAATTCATAAGAAATCACGTTGAATACAAAAATTAAATGCGTTCCTTTTAAAGTATGCGAATTTTATCCATGCAACCGTTATATCTCTAACGAACTCATATTTCAACTAAAATTACATTTAAATTTGGCACGTTAAAAGTATAAATTTGTCGGATTAGGGCTAGGTGGTTTTAAGATGAGCACACGCATGCCTTACTTTAAGGAAAATTATAAAAAAAATCGTTGGCTGACACGTTACCAAAACAAAACGCCAGAGAATTTTTATTTTTTGATGAATTTTATTGAATCAAAGTAAAAATGTTCACAAATATTAAAATTTTCGAATTGCATTAGCAGTTTTCGATTTGGCCACTCTTAGCCGCGATTATCGCCTTCAAACGGCCGACAAAGCTATTGCATGCAGCACGAAAGTGGCTCTGCGGTATTTTGGCCCATTCCCGGCGAAGCGCTTGCTTGAGATGATCGACACTTTGGTATTTTTTTGTCCCAACCTTTCTCTTCAAAATACCCCAAACCGAGAAATCTAGCGGATTTGCATCCGGTGAATTTGGTGGCCATTGGGCAGTGGAAATGAACCGCAGAACGTTGTTTCTCAGCCAATCTTGATTGATGCGCGTTGAAATGTCCAGGCTCTGCGGCCGCAATGTTTTTGTGCCCAAAGCTTCAACGCTCCCTCCACCACATGATCCCGATAAATTTGTGCATTTATCTTGATGCCACGGTACAAAAAATCGAGCGGTGAACGGCTTTCGGCCGTTACGGCGGCCCAAACCATCAACATCGGCGGCGCTTGGTTTCGAGTGGCAATCCGTTGATCCAAATTTTCAATAGAACGGCCGGGCAAGTAAATTCGGTCGTTTTGTTTGTTCACATATTGCTCAATAACGAAGGTGACTCATCGGAGAAAACCAAATTCGGTAAATCGCCACTTTCGTGCAAGCTTAACAACTCCTTTGCTCTTTCCGCTCTAACTTTTTTTGAGCATCGGTGAGACCATACGTTTTATGGAATTTCAAGGTCTTTAGTCCAAGATGATCTTTCAATATGTGCTGCATTCGTTCGAGCGAAATGTTCGCCTCACGAGCTATTTTTCTGCTGCTACGTCGCGGATTCCGAGCAAATTTGGTCTACACCTTCCGAATGATATCCGGCGATGTTGCAGTGAGTTCCGGTCTCGTACCCAGTATCGTTATATCGATTTATGGTGCGATACACAAACGTTTTATTCACATGCAGATGTTTTAACTGGTTAACAATCTGCGGCTGTGGTTTTCCAGCCAAATATAGAGCAATCACACTATTACGATTGAATTACATTGCGGATAACTTTTTTTCTGAATATTTCCCACTAAAATGCTTTTGTACGCTTGTAAACAATGGAATGAACTGTCATTAATGTAAATTTGAGCGCTCTGTTATCACTGGTTCGACAGTAATGACAGTCTGAAGTTGGTAACACTTCGTGTCAGTCACCCGGTAAATTTGTCGGATTAACGCTATAAGGTTTTGAGATAGTCACACGCAAACCTAACTTTAAGGCAAATTATAAAAAAATCGTTGAAATTGCGCTCTGGATCAGATATATCCATACGACTCGAATTTGAACTAAATTTAATTTTTTCTCGTTAAATGTATAAATTTATCGGATTAGAGCTATTTAGATTTGATATCAATCTAGCAAAATTGACACAGCATGATTTCTCTCTAATCTTCCTAACAGTAAGGCATGAGAGTGGCCATTTAAAAACAACATAGCCTTAATCCGTCAAATTTATACTTTTACCAAGCCAAATTTAAATGTAATTTTAGTTCAAATACGAGTTGGATGGATATATCTGGCTCAGGGCCCAATTTCGCAAAGTTGTCAGGGAACGATTATTTTCTAATTTCCCTTAAAGTAGCGTACACATTATCATTTTGAATGATAAATTTCCTCATTTCATCATTTACTCGTGCACATCATTTAAACATGCCATTTTTTTGAAAGTAAGTCATAGTCGCGGTTTTCAAAAGAAAGAAGTTATTTTTTTGTTAAATTTAATTTGTATCTTTAAAGAAAAAGGTTATGAATAATAAAAAAGGCTTGTGTATGCATAGTTTTAGCACTTGGTTGGTATCGAGAAAAAAACGTCGATGGATTAAAAAATGAATTAATAAAAGAAACGGATTATCGCATATGAATGTAATAAGTGAATTGAAAATAAGTGAACCAGTTGATTTTAAAAATTATTTTAGAATGACCCGTATAATTATGAATTTTTATTAATGAATATAACACCATTAATAAAAAACCAAGACACCCAGTTCAAAAACGCCATTACTCCTAACGAAAAGTTAGCAAAAACGCTCCGATATTTAGCAATAGGTAGACCATTTGCGGATTTGAAGTATAGTGCGGTTTTTGGTGAATCTACGGTTGGAAAATTAGCAAACAACTCGTTACGTACACCACAAGATGCTGCGTTGCGACAGGTTGACTCTAATTTTCCCTTTGTCTTTGTGGAAGATGATGCTTTCAGTATGTCCGAACACTTATTGAAACCTTATAGTGACCAAAACCTCACTGTCGAAAAACGAATGTTGAGCTATCGTTTGAGTTGTGCTCGACGGGTAGTTGAAAATGCCTTCGGTATACTAGCCTCGCGGTTTCAAAGTTTTGAAAAACCAATACCACTAAACCCTCTAAAAGCAGCATTAATAACAACAACATGCTGTTTTTCACACAATTTCTTAATTAAACATAACAATAAAAATTACGCTGCGCGATCCACATTGATTACTGAAAACATAGAAGCTGGAGAGGTAGAAACAGGAAATGACAGGGGGCAGCTAATTCCGTTACAGAATGGTAAAGGTTGCAATACTTATGAAACCGCCAAAATTGTTCGAGACAGTTATTGTGATTATTTTAACACAATCGGCGAGGTGCCTTGGCCACAAAATTTTCTACAATAATTAATTTTAATAATTTCGAATATTATTTGTATCGGAAGCCTCAAAATTTGATAATCAAAATTTGCTTTTGAATGATCTGGTGGAATCGGACAAAGGGTTACGATTTGTTGAGGTGATAGTGTCACTATCGGAAATGAAGCAAATAAATTTGAACCAGATTCGATAAATGTCACTCGACTGGATCCATCGGAAATATCGCCTACTATAATATTATCTTCTGTCGTAGAAGTTTGTACAAAATCGGTCGATCGGCTAGGCCTACGGGAAATATTTTCCATTTCAGCCTCGTGCATCATTAATTTTTTTCTCGACTCGTAGTTGTTGTATTCGAGACAAGTTTTTTAATTTATTAGCCCACGTCCGAGCCATAAAATAAAATAGATCATTGCCTTCCTTGTCATTTTTTCGATAGCCACAAGCTAGTGACAGCTGATGACAGATGATTGCTCTTCTAAGTCATAATCCATTGTTGACATAGAATCAACTGGTTTTTCTAAATGATCAATGAACTTTAATAATTCAAACCACCATAATGATGGCACATAAACACTGTCGATCCCTGCCCCGGAACATTCTGATGTTTTTACCTTTTTCGGCTCCTTTCCAAATGCACTACGTAGTGTGTTAATTTTTCTTTTTACGTCTGCGATAGTTGCATTAACTTTAATTTTTTCTAAATGTCTAATAATTCAGCATATCCAGTTGCGTCCCACAAAATTCGATTCGTTTTGTTGCACTCAATAAATTCTGCTAAAATTTCTACAAAATCGTTAAATTAAGTCTTTAACACTATATTTTATTTATTATTACCTTTAGATTCGGACATTTTTTGCTTTGACACGTTTTCGAATAATAATTAAGATATTTTCACAAATTTAAATGACAAATGATGAATTCATCTACAGGGTGGGACATCTAACTTTTTTTTGAACTTGCGGTTATTTTGATTATGGTAAGGGTTATGCCAATTCTGATTTGACAGAAAGTTAGTTTTATCCTTCCGCTGAACGAAAATGGTTGTGTATTTGCTTGAACAACGCTGGGAAATATTGAAACATTACTTCGAAAATCATGGTAATGTTGCAGAGTGTGTGCGAAAATTGCGTGCGGTTTTCGGAAGAAACAAAGCGCCGCGAGCTCCACATGTGCGTTAGTTTGTGAATAAAGTTAAAGAAACAGGCTTTCTAATTAATAAACCAACACGAACCACCCAGCCAACCAAGCCGAGAATGTGCGTGAGTCACCGGGAACGTGAACTCGTCATCTTGCTCATGAATTGAACATTTCAGGCACAACATTGCGACGAATTCTGCATAAAAACCTTGGTATGACACCGTATAAAGTTCAATTGGTTCAGGAATTGAAGCAAAGAGACCACCCATTGCGTTTTCGGTTCGCTGAGTGGATTTGCGATCGACTTGAAGAAAATGCCGATTTTGGCAAACAAATCATATTTTCGGATGAGGCGCATTTCCATCTTGGCGGCTATGTAAACAAGCAGAATTGTCGCATTTGGGGCACGGAGAACCCGCACGTGATCGTAGCGAAGCCGATTCATCCTCAACGAGTGGCTGTTTGGTGCGGATTTTGATCCGGTGACATCATTGGCCATTTTTCTTTGAAAATGAGCAAGGAGCCGCCGTTACTGTCAATGGTGAGCGCTACCGCGCCAATGATAAACAATTTTTTGTTCTCGGCACTTGAAGAGGAGGACATAGGCAACATTTGGTTTCAACAAGACGGCGCTCCGTGCCACACAGCACACGTTTCAATTGATATTTTGCGCACTGTCTTCGAAGATCGAATTATCGATGCAGCAGCCGAAATGCTGATGTGATTTGGCCGCCTCGGAGCTATGATTTGACTCCGTTAGACTATTATCTTTGGGGTACCGTCAAAGATAAGTGTTACGCCGATAAACCAACAACGATTCACGCTCTCAAGAACAATATTCGCATTGCCATTGAAGACATAATGCCGCGTACCATCGAAAATGTGCTCAAAAATTGGACCAACCGTATGGGGTACGTCAAGGCCAGCCGAGGCAGTCGTATGAATGAAATAGTATTCCATAATTAATCGGAACGATTGTTCTTTACAATGAAAAAATAAATTTGAAAAAATATTGAGAACTTTTTGTTTTATTGCATTTAAAAAAAAATTATTTGGCCCACCCTATATATACATTATCGGTTTAAATGACAGTAAAACCAAAAATTACAAATTTTTTATATTCCTCATTTCGTGCATCAAATGATCATTTAATCATTTAAATCGATATACTATTATGTAAAATGTCATTTACGCAAAAATTGTCATTTAAATGCCATAATAAAACGGCATAGCTTTAGTGCGACAAATTTATACTTTTTACGTGAAAAATTTAAATTTAATTTTAGTTGAAATTCGAATCGTATGGATACATCTGGTCCCGGGCCCAATTTCACAAGTTTATTTAGTTTAGTTATTTTCCTAAAAGTAAGGCATCAACCATAGCTTTAATCCGACAAATGTATACCTTTAACGGCCAAGTAACTTTAACGTGTCAAATGTAATTTTAGTTCAAATATAAATTCGTTAGATAAAACGGTTGTTCGGTTAAAATACGCAAAGTTTAAAACAAAAGTTTTTTGGACAAACTTCACAATTTTCTGTTTATTTTAAATCCATTTAAACAAATTCTGGGCTAGACTAACTTTGCACAAGAGCAAATTGTGGTTTTTATTGATGGGATTGAATCGTGGGGTAACTTATGTGTATCCCGGTCTTACACAAATTCACACTTTTTTGTATGTGTTAGTTTCACACTATTAAATCCAAAGGTAATTAGAAAGCATAGCCATTCCAACTGGAATTTTAGTTCTAAAAGTTAATCGAATTGTAGTTTTGTACACGTTAAGTAAAAATGTTCTTTGTTCGATTTAACAAATTAAAGTGAAGTTATATTTGGAGGAAAGAAAAGTATTCTACAGGGTTCTCCAATAAGAGGTTTCATTTTGAATAGCCTGCTATTAGGGCAGCTATAAATTTTGAAGCTGTCATCTTTTGACATTTAACAAGTAAAAACTACGCTATAACTAAAAATGGTACGATACACGATTCAACAACGCATTGAAATTGTTAAAATTAACTACAAAAATAGTGAAAATTTTGCAGTCACAGTTCGCAAAACTAAAGCACTTTTGGGTCGTCGTGAACCATCTTCTCGGCTGGCAATAGTGAAACTGGTGGGAAAATTTGAGCTGTTGGAACAAGTTAGTGCTGAGAAGAATCGAAACCGTGCGCATCGCTCAAGAACAACTGAGAATATTGCTGCTATTTTCATCGAAAAATTATCTTCAGTGATGAGGCCCATTTTCACCTCAGAAGCTATACGTTAATAAGCAGAATTGTCGCATTTAGGGCTCATAAAATCCAAGAATGATTGTTGAAAAGCCTCTCCATCCTCAACGTGTCACTGTTTGGTGCGGTTTTTGGGCTGGCGGTGTGATTGGACCTTACTTATTCGAAAATAAGGCTGGTGCAACTGTTACGGTGAATGGATTGCGCTACCGAGCTATGATTAATGATTTTTTATGGCCGACATTGGAAGATATTGTTGTGGACGACGTTTATTTTCAGCAAGGCGGCGCTACGTGCCACAAAGGCAACGAAACAATCGCAATTTTGCAAGGAAAGTTTCCTAGCCATAATATTTCTCGAAGAGGTGATCACAATTGGCCATCGAGATCTTGTGATTTAACACCTTTAGAGTTTTTTCTTTGGGGCCACGTGAAAGATAAGGTCTATGCCAATGCTCCACAATCGATTCAAGGCCTTAAAGATGGAATTCGTGAAGTTATCGAGGACATACAGCCGCAAATGTGCGAATTGGTCATGGAAAATTTCATGAAAAGGATATGGTGCTGCAAGCGTAGCCGTGGCGGCCATTTGGCTGATATCATTTTCAAATATTAATGGCATACTTTGCTCTTTACAATGAAATACACAGTCATTGATTTCTCTTAAAAAATACTTGTTTTTTTAATTATCAAAATGAAACCTCTTATTGGAAACCTATAACTATAAATTTGATTGGCCAAATGAACTCGTTACTAAAAAGGCATAGTTTTTTGTAGTTTACTCGAAATTCTAAAATTCTAGTATGACAGTCCTGGGATTACAGAAAATATTTCGAATTCCAAGATCCGACTATTATAGTTAGTTAACTCGCACGAGCAGAAAGTACTAAATCGGGCATTTAGTCCTCAACAATGAAATACACTGAAATTAAGATGTGCTCAACCCAAAATTTTATTGAATGTCCTAAATAATAATTACAGAATAATGTGATTAGGTACTTAGCATAATGAATAACCTTTACAGGGTTTAGCATATACAATATTAATCAAAATTCAACGGATGAATTGTAAATAAGAAAATAAGACTTACGAGTACATTGTACACGTCTTTACCATACTAAGTAAATAAATATTTGGCTGTTGTAATGTTCTTTTCAAACATTTGATTAGTTTTTTATCTGAACCTAACCGTATCTTGATTTTAATATCAAAAAACTCCCGACTCCGATTTTTTGTGATGTGTGACTCTAGAGGGCTTACATGTACATATATGCAAGAATAGTTTTCTAGATATCGTATTTTTTGAGTTATTACGGATATAAATTAATTGAAATTCCGTTTTGACGTTTAATATTATCTTGCTCATTTGACGTCAATAGTTTTATGTTGGGGGAAAAATTGTTTAGGGAATTTGATTCAGAAATGGTAAGATAATTTATTGTATAAAATTTTCACCTGTATAATTACCCATACCACAACCTATAACAACTTGAACTATTTTTGGTGAATAGATGCTGTTTAGATAACTTGTATTCATAAAATTAATGTTGAAATTTAAATGGGAACGGTAGTTATGGGCCCTCAAAGTCTTAATATGGTTCTACATAAATCATAAAAGTGTCTTAACTGAAATTAAATTAAATTTTATCTTGAAGTGCAATGGAGAATGCGAATATTGTAAAAAGGCAAGATAAATTATCGTTTACACGTTCACAAATTATGTTACTGCTTAGAGAATTAGGGCCCAGGTCAGCACATTTGCAACGAATTTTTGAATTTATAATTAGCATTTGGACAAAAATGGTAAACGGCCATTAACACGCCTTCCGAGAGGTTTGGACTCATGTTTCGTGAGCACTTCTAATAAGTTGCTAAATTGCTCATCCGGCCAACTTAATTGCCACTTCTCAAATTTGGTCAGCAAATTTACAAGGAATTTTTGAATTTACAATTAGAGTTTGGACGAAAATAGTAAACGGCCATTAACTCGCCTTCCCAAAGATTTGGACTCAGGTTCCGTAAACATCTAAAATTGGTTGCTAGATTGCTTACCCAGCTAGTTTGAGTGCCACTTCTCAACTAGATCAGCAAATTTGCAACGAATTTTTGAATTTACATTTAGAGTTTGAACGATAATGGTAAACGGCCACTAACACGCCTCCCCAGATATTTAGACTCAGGTTCCGTGAGCACTTCTAATAGGTTGCTAAATTGCTCATCCAGCCAGGGATTGCAACTTCCTTAACAGGTCAGCACATTTGCAATGAATTTTTGAATTTATAATTAGCCTTTGGACAAAAATGGTAAACGGCCATTAACACGCCTTCCGAGAGATTTGGACTCATGTTTCGTGAGCACTTCTAATAAGTTGCTAAATTGTTCATCCGGCCAACTTAATTGCCACTTCTCAACCAGGTCAGCAAATTTACAAGGAATTTATGAATTTACAATTAGAGTTTGTACGAAAATAGTGAATGGCCAATAACACGTCTTTCCAGAGATTTGGACTCGGGTTCCGGGAGCACTTCTAATAGGTTGCTAAATTGCTTATTCAGCCAACTTGATTGCCACTTCCCAACCAGATCAGCAAATTTGCAACGAATTTTTGAATTTACATTTAGAGTTTGAACGAAAATGGTAAACGGCCACTAACACGCCTTCCCAGATATTTAGACTCAGAGTCCGTGAGCACTTCTAATAGGTTGCTAAATTGTTCATCCGGCCAACCTAATTGCCACTTCTCAACCAGGTCACCAAATTTACAAGGAATTTTTGAATTTACAATTAGAGTTTGCACGAAAATAGTGAACGGCCAATAACACGCCTTCCCAGAGATTTGGACTCAGGTTCCGGGAGTAGAAGTGCTAACACGTCTTTCCAGAGATTTGGACTCAGGTTCCGGGAGCACTTCTAATAGGTTGCTAAATTGCTTATTCAGCCAACTTGATTGCCACTTCCCAACCAGATCAGCAAATTTGCAACGAATTTTTGAATTTACATTTAGAGTTTGAACGAAAATGGTAAACGGCCACTAACACGCCTTCCCAGATATTTAGACTCAGAGTCCGTGAGCACTTCTAATAAGTTGCTAAATTGTTCATCCGGCCAACCTAATTGCCACTTCTCAACCAGGTCAGCAAATTTACAAGGAATTTTTGAATTTACAATTAGAGTTTGCACGAAAATAGTGAACGGCCAATAACACGCCTTCCCAGAGATTTGGACTCAGGGTCCTTAAGCACTTCTAATTGGCTGCTAAATTGCTCATCAAGCCAGGGATTGCAACTTCCTAAACAGGTCAGCACATTTGCAACGAATTTTTGAATTTATATTTAGTATTTAGACGAAAATAGCAAACGGCCATTAACACGCCTTCCCAGAGATTTTGATTTAGCCGTGAGCACTTCTAATAGGTTGCAGTCTAATTGAAATTTCCTAACCTGGAAAAAATTCTATTATTATTTTGAACGAAAATGTTAAAGTAGAAAAGAAATCTAATTAGAATTCGCATGAGAATATTAGTTAATTATTGTACTAAAATGGTTGTAGTTTTAACTATCCATTAAAAGGTTTGCAACTTTGAAAACGTAAGCCGCTTTTATGGTCGTGTAATTTTCTTCGTCCGTTCGTTCTGACAATTTTTTTCGGCCAACATTCTCTTGTGAAAAAATGTAGGGGGAAAAACGTAATTTTGGAGCAATATGATTGGTCGAAAAAATTGGCAGAACGAACGAACGAAAAAAAGAACAAATGGAAATGGTTTGATTTAGTACTCTTATCTTATTTGTAAATTCATAGCAGTGTACTCCATTCACTAGCACAACCAAATTCAATCAGAATCTGATAGGAAAATAAATATTCCAATAGGATTTGTAGAGTACACGTGTGGAATGCTGGCATCGATAACTTCATATACGTTCAATTTAACAAATAATTTAATTTTTCTGATAAAATTGATTAAAATTGATAAATGTAGTTTGTTTGGCATCTTAATTTTCCAGAATTGTTTTTCTAATTTATTAATTTATTTTTTAAGTATAAATGTTAATTGAATAAACCGTTAAATCAAAATGTTAAAAATAAAGCATCAAAATCAGTCAATAAACCGATTTAATAAAAATAAAGACGTTATACAATAAACGATTGGACATTTCACTAGTCCATAATAGGTATCAGTCGAGCAACGTGATAAATTCTAGACAATATAACAATATAAGATGACACGAAGCCAATTTTATAATCGTTAAAATCAAAAGTTAAACACGAAACTTGCGATTTCTAATTTTTATTTTTTAAATCATTGACATTTCCAGGTTCGTGTCTTACACTCTTTTCGCAGATTGAAATCTTTTGTATAATATTTTTATTATTTGACCGCACAATAAAATTATATGCCCAATAATTATTGGTCAATATTCTGTGCGGTTTCAATTTAAAATAAAAATGAAATTTAATTTTCTAGTTCAAATCATGGCACACAAGTCGCGCATCTCAAATTGAATTCGCCAAACTAACGTTGTATAATATTGGCGATTCCTTAAGAAGATAATGAAAGACAAAATCCCGCATATGCTAACACCTTTAAGTCATTTATGAAAATTAATATGTAACTGCCATTACAAAAACAAATTAAAAATTAGAACGCTATCTGTATATATGCGCATATATACGACAAAGGGAGGGGGTCAAAGTATATGAAAAAAACATAATAAAAAATAAGTGACCCGGTCATGTTATGCCTTCGAGTAGTTCTCATGATTTGTTTTCTTTAAGAAATACGTTTTCTTATTATGAAAATCTTGTCTTCGAGACACACACACACACACACACACACACCCAATTAAATCAATAAAATAATATGCGATGTTGTGGCCAGTTCTTTTTATGTAATTCGATTTGAGAAGTTTTATGTTGCTGTTATTGTTTGTACTCAGCGAAAACCATTAAGATCATAAGTTTGAGATCGATCGTAAACATAATGTATACACAGCCTAAGAATAAATAAAAATTGCAACAACAACAACCATAAAGAATTTATATATGAGGCTTGAGTCGTTTTATATAGAGATATGTATATGCATAAAAATGAAATAGAAATTTTTATGCTTTGTCGTTCAATTGTTTTGTGTTGCTAATTTATTAGATCGTGATCTCGCGGTTTTTTGTATTTTTTCTGCTATGCCTTTCTGGTATGGTTTTTGGCTTAGAGAAGAAAACGTTTTTCGATTATCATATGTTGCTGATCGCGCAGCATCAAAATGGAAATGAGGTTTCACGTTAAAAGTGTATTGCGCGCTGAACTAATCTAGAGGTACAATTTGGAAATATTATTTTTGAAAAAAAAAAAAAAACGAAATAGAAATCTCTAGGGGCGATTGCCGTGATGAAATTGAATTTGAATTTTTTTCTTTAGATGATCTTTATGTGTTGCGATGGTGTGTGCGCAATAGTAAATAAATGATAAATGATTGGGAGTTTCCGCTTTGTAATGAAAATCCAAATCTATATGTAGATGCAGTAAATTATGGTGTGGGAAAATGTTTCAAGTAATTTAATATTTATTTTAATTAAAAATACTCGTATTCATTATTTTAATTTATACGGATGGCGCTTAATTATTTAAATTTTGTATCGTGGACAATGAATAGTATGGTAATTAGAATAACACTGGTAAGAAATAATTTCTATTTCAATGCGCCTTTTTCATGTCAGCCAAGTGTATAAATAACACACTTCCATTCGTTCTTAACTAATAAGTTCAGTAGTCGGTGCTTTATTTTTGGTTTAGGCATTTTATTTCAATCCTTAAAAACTATAACTGGTACTTTTAACCTGGTTCTTTTCATATCTTCAACCTTTAACTGGACACTTAATTTGAATTCTAGTTTTAGGATTATTATCCGGAACAACAAAACACGTTTTATTTATCTTTTTATTGTAGGCGACAACGACACTTGTTCACCCTTTTACAACTTTTTATAAAATCCTCTATATTCCCTCCTTTTGTTTCTTTATTCTCTCTATAATTGGTATACTATTTTTGGTACTAAATTATACCATTAATGAAATTCATATTATTAGTAAAGCGACATCTATTGCAAAATACTTTAACTATAATAAAACTCGTTTAAATTTGAATAAACATAATTTCGTTATTTCAAAATATTCTTACACTATATCTCACATCCTTTAACAACCCCAAACTCTTCAATAATTTCTCTTTCCATGTATTTTGTTCAAATCACATAGATTGAACAATAAAAGCGTGAGTGCGTCTATCTTTTGCATGCCAGTGTTAACATATGGCCAACGAAGTAAGTCCTTTACATGGTATTAACGGGTCTATTGACTCAAAGCAGCTTTTTTTGTAATAACACCGTTCTTTTGCTTTTGTTTTATTCTATCATTTGTTACTTTTGTCTAGGATATGATGAACCTTTTTGGTTATTAGAGAAATTGTAAGTGGATGGGTCAATGGACCCATGAATACCAGTTATAAATTTGTTTTTGACTATTGTGTGTTGTTAAATTTTTTAGTTTTTCTCAATATATGGCAAATGAACCTTATTTTGGACCGGTAATCCGATGTTTTCTGCTGAAGATGGTGAATGTGTCGGATAAAATTTAACGAACTGATACATAATCTACAAGACAATTATGAAGTAGATGAAGAACCCGAAGCGACAGTGATGAGTCTCGTTGCGATGATGATAATGATGCATCAAAAAGCCAATATGTTTATGGAAAAGATCGCTTCAAATTGTCAAGAATAGAGCCACTGAGAAGCATCACCGATACAAATTTGGAAACGTCTATTCACCAAAGATATGTTGAACCATATTTTAAGTTGAACGAATTTTAAATTGGCAGCAGCTAGATCGAAGTATAAAACTAAATATTCATCGTTTTTAGAAGATCTTGATAATATTGAGTTATATACGCTTTTATTAAGCTCTTATTTATGAGTGGCATGTTCAAATCATCAGACCTTGCATCAATATTTTCAATGGATGGCTGCGGCAGAGACATATCACGCCGTATGAGCTTAAAACAATTCTTGGTTATTTTATCATGTCTTCGATTCGATAATCCAAATGACGGAACCGAAAGATTTATTTAATCAATTCATTTCTTATTGCCAAAATAACTACAGCTCAGCGAATATGCGTTTGTATCGACGAAACCTTGGCTTCATTGCGCGGTAGGTACAAATTTAAAATCTACATACCTATGAAACCCGCCAAATAAAATATGATAAAATATAAAATTTATGAAGCTAATCGGTGCAACAAATGGATAAAAAAATAAATTCTATAAAATAAATAAATAAATTCAGATTCTCTTGGAGTGAATGCAGCTTTATCCAAATTTAGTAAGCCCAACATTTCCATTTTGAGACTGAGCGCAGACAATTGGTTCTCGTCAACTGAATTGGTACAGGAATTAGTAAAAATTAATCTCACGTATGTTGGAACAATAAAAAAGAATAAACTCCAAATACCTGCACATTTTCAAGCGAGTAAAAAGCTAGAGCGATCGGATCAGCCTTGTACGGTTTTACAAATAATCTTACTCTTATATCGTATGTGTCAAAAAAAAGAAGAGTGGTTCATTTAGTATCATCGATGCATCATTCCAGTGTTATTGATACCGTAACCGGAAACCCTGAAATTGTAACTTTTTACAATAAAACAAAAGAAGGCGTCGATTTTTTGGACCAACGCTGTGCGAACTACGAGTATACGACTAGTCGCAGAACCATAAGATGGTCAATGCGAGTATTTCAAAAATTAGATGCATCGGGGTATATTTCGCTTAGCTTTTTTTTTTTTTTTTTACTTATTTGGCACTAGCTCCAAAAATTTGGTGCCATATGGCCCGTTTCAAAATTTACAATTTTTAATTGTTTACATTTTTTACCATACTACTAATAATTTAATTTTAATTTCTTGTCATTCACCTAGCACACATCGATCCCCTTTCACACTTCTATCTGATTTGTTCTAATAAATTCATACATATTCTTATATACGTTCATTCCCATTCGTAATAATTCAGTCAAACTACTTGCACTCAATAGGACATCGAACATTTGTCTGCTCTGGTTAAATGCAGAACATTTCAGAATCAAATGTTCGATATCCTCCACAACCAAACAGCTTTCACATAATTCACACACAACCAAATTACGTTTCTTCAAACATTCTTTCCAATTTCCATGATTCAATCTCACTCGTTCCATAGATCGTAACATTCTAGTATCTCCTTTGAGCACCTTAAAGAACGGTTGCCTCAAAGGAGACCTAACCAACTCAAAGTACTTCTTACTTCTTAGCTCGTTCGCATCATAATCGACGGCTAAATACACCAAAAATGCATACAGAAATAAAATTGGGATTATCCAGAATATTAGGCGTTCCAGTGCCAATCACACCTGCTACTGAAAAGCCTACAAAATGCCGCCGTTGCCAGCATTTTCTTCATAACAAGACAACAAAACAAGGCGTTTGTTTTCGAGATTTTATTTGCGGGACTTGTACTTTGACTATGTCAAAATTGCTGTAAATTAACTTTCTTTTAACTTTTACCTTTTCCGTTATAATTTTTTATTTTTTAAAGTGATATTGTGAATTTGTATGTGATGATATTTTTTTAATAAAATAAGTCCATTAAACTACCAAATTGTCAAGCGTTTCTGATTTTATAAAAACCCATGCATACCAATAGAAATAGAAAATATATCGATGCCAGTTAAGGGTTAATTACGTCAGAGTACATAGAAAAACAAGTTTCTCTGGAATTTTAAGCTACTTCCATAAGTTTTCACGGCTGGTAAATTTCACATTTCCAACAGTTTGCTAAAATAATCCGAAGAATATAAACTATTGGCCTCTTTGCTGAGTATAGTCAATCATTAATGAGTAGTAAAACATTCTTGGTAGACCTACCAGAAAACCCTGATAATAATGTTGAATTAGTAAAAACTGGTCGAATTTGAAGTCAATAGCTCGAATAGGGATAACTTTGTCAGTCAAATTTACCATTATCTAAGACCGGTATAGTTAGTCTTTTTTCTCTTGGAAACTATAGTTTTCAGTATTTTTCCTCATAAGGTACATTCCATAAGGTTCTTTCTATAAGTCACCTACTTCTCACTTATTGTTTTCCAATGATGGCTATGATGACAAGTAGGCGGAGATATTTATTTAAGTAAAACTATAAGTAGCTTCTTTTAGTTTTGAGTGCATCCAATTCTGGCCAATAACAAGACATCACAGAGACTGCACAAAAATGGCAACATCTAGCAAAAACTCCTACGGGTTTCACCTATCAAACTAATATGCTTCGTTTCAATGTGGATTTGTTCAGTACGTATTTTTGGGCAAACTTCTCATCGGTTCCTTATGATTTTTAAGTGAAACTCATTTATTCTCACAATAACAAGACATCGCGGAGATTGCACCACAATGCCATCATATAGGAATAACTCATATGGGTTTGACTAATCAAGCAAGGATTATACCGTTTCATTACAGACTTGCTCAGTCCAACTTTTGAACAAAACTCTAAACTTCAAAAAACTTGAATTAAACAAATCCGGAAAACAATTTGTTGTAAAATCAAATAAGACTACAAGCAACAATTTCCCCGTGGCTAATAGGATTTTGTCATGGGTTTCCATTTCATTAGAGTACCAAATTAAAAAGCAATACACGCACACATTACACCACAAAATAAAATAAGACACAATGAAAACAATTTTTGTTTTTCAAAGCGTTGACGAATGTGAGTAATACAAAAATGTAATTTTAATCAAATCAATATAAGTTATCCAAAGGTAACAGCCCTGTTACTTAGAATCAGAATAGAATCGCTCTGAAATTCGATTTTGGCTAAATAAAAAAAAATAGTTTTGTCGTACAAATTTGTGTCCGTCACGAACCATATCAGGCGGAACCAAACCAACTATGGCACAAGTAGCACAATGCATTGTGCACTATTTGAATTATCAGCCGGAACTAATATTAAGCCAAACGGAACAATTTAGAGTCACCCGGAACCAGAGTTTTATCAGCCCGAACCATTAGGAGCTTGCACAATGCGCTTTAGATGATTATGTAACATTTAAGTTTTACGCCGGTACCATAGCAAAGCCAGAACATATATAGCCAGCAGGAAATATGCCAGCCGTACTAAACCAAATATGGCTCAAGTATAGCACAACGCATCATTGTGTACTATTTGATAATTGAGCCGGAACCAATATGGGACCAGCCGAAACCATTTAAAACCCGTCGGAACCAAAGTTTATCAGCTGGAACTATTTGAAACTTGCTTAATGTGCTTTAGATGATTGTGCAACATAGTGGTTCCGGCTGACATTGTCATGGTTTCGGATGAAAGTTTATATATTGCACAACCACCTATAGTACATCGTGCTCATTGTGCAAGCATCTAATCATTCCCAGCTTAACTTGTGTACGGAACATTAAAATTTCTACTTAATTTTTTTAATTCAATTATATGAATGTTCTCTCTCTAGCTCACATCTCATGAAGGAATTTCCTCGTGTGCACAATGGTCCTCCATCCATCTCGATCCCATCGCGCATCTCGATCCCCTCCTATTTCGACATCCTATTATGCGTAGGCCTTGTCTGACGTTGTCTCGCAACATAACCAAACCAGCTAATTCGATTGGATATCGCTGTCTCCGCACTGATGTCGCTGTCTCCGAGAAGTCGGTTTATCACGTGGTTCATTCGAATCTGATATTGATTTTCCGCAACTTTAATTGGACCAAAGATGGAACGAATGACCTTACATCCAAAAGTAAATAGCATTCTACAGTCAGTAGAGGCCAGGGTCCAGCCCTTGCTTTCGAAAGCAGCACAGGTTTTATGAATGCTTTATAACGTGTGAGCTTGCACAACTATCAAAGATGTTTAGATCGTAATAACCTTGATTGAGACTGCAGATTTGTTGATACTAGCGCTACTACGTGGATGGAAGCCGGTAGCGATTTCTTTTATTGAACGGTATCTGTCTTTTAACCTGACAGTTTCGATTTTAAGCACTGTTGTTTATGTTTTTCACGTTTCGTCTTTCTACACAGTTGGTTGGAGTGTTTTCTCACGACCATGTAGTTGTAATGTGATTGCCTTATTGATTGAGTTAAATACTGTTTTCGTTCACGACCCTTTTCTTGAATTGAAGCTAGACAATATTGTCATCCAGCCAAGAGTTTCTAAGGTTTGATGTATTTTTACCTAGATTCGCCGTTGAAGCAGTTGTTATCACCAATTTTTATTATGTTCCACTGTTCTTCCACAGAATTGGGAAGTGGTTGGCTATCCAGGATTTCAGATGTGCTAGCTTCGATGTTGGCCGGGTAAATTGATTGATTAATGCTTCGGTATTCCAACGTGAGATTTTTTGCCAGCTACTTTAATCGTTTTTTTAAATTTCTTTTCTTTTTTTAAATTAAGAAACATAATTTTTCCCCCTACTAAGGAAAAAATTCCGACTGGGTAAATCGATTCGAAATTATTCCCTTAGTTGGGAGACAAATATTAGTAAACCTGAAAATAAATTTGAAAAAATGATTAAAGTAGCCAGCGATAAATTCGAATAATATAGAGAATTTCAAAGCAACTTGTATTCCGATTGGGGAAATTTTCACCGATTTCAAGAATACAGCCTCTGGTCAGACTCGATTTTGGTGCCGTGTTTGGTTGTAATTTCCTTGATGCTTGTAAAATGCCTTTTGAACATAAGGATGTGATTGTTTTTATTGACCGTAAATCCATCGTTTGATTTCCACTTGCCTTTGTGGATTCGCTTACGTGGGAAGTGTGTACTGCAAAGTGCAGAATTGCCGATTTGTGCGGTGGTCACCCAAAACAACCTTTACATCGTTTTGCGGAAATTTGTTTAATACACTTTCGAGGCGGTTGTAGAAAATGTCTTTATCATGTTTAGATTTCACGTCGTACGTTGTTCACGTGGTACGTTCACAAATGAGATACTGAAGAGACGCGTGTGGAATCTGAATATGCAGATCCGGTTGTTTTGGATCTAAAATCTATTACGGATTGTCTTAACCGATTGTTGATCAAAAAACCAACGCCGTGTCTATTAAAGTCGTTGCTTTGACAGAGCGTAAATCAGTGGTGACCGTGATCGGCGATGTTGTTGACAATTATCCTAGTTTCTTGTAGTGCAAATTAGATTGAGCTTGTACTGAGATGTCTGATCGAAAAGTTGGTGAAGGCTCTCCGTGCAGTTTAAGCTGCATACATTCCTGTTCCAAATTTGAAATCTTTGTCCTTATTTCAAGTCCGAGGTCTTGTTGTAAATCCGAGTTAATTATTCCGAGTTAATTCGACATATTAAAACTCATTTTCAATTTTTTTTTATTACTTATGTAGTCCGTTACAAGGTCATTGCTTTCCGTAAGTATAATAATTTCGAAAAAAAATTCGAACTAAATTTAAAATTGAGTTTAGTTTAAATATTTTATTTAAATTTTATTATTGAAATTGTCCATATCAACTGACACTCAGTTCCAACTTGCTTCGTTAGATGAAATTAGAACTTTTATTAAATAAAATTTAGTAGAATATATAACTTAAGCCTTAAAATTATTCAGTTCCCTTAAATTTTCATATAATTTCGGCCCTTTCTTATTCGACGACTCCTCTAATTGTTTTGGTTATAATATTGTGGCGCTAATACTTCCATCAATCATTTACATTCGATATCGATCACCTATACGCAATACTTAGAGTTACTGATGGCATCGCAACCATTGCGACATTGTCTTCAGAATATTTGTATTTTTCACTGGCTATAGAGTCCATATTTTATCATTTTAAATTAGTGTATTGCCTAAATTTGTCCATTTCATTCACTCCGGTGGAGTGGGTTCAAAAATTATATCTCGCGTATCACTCGGTAAATTAGCGTACGCCGGTATACTTCACAGAACTTTGATCCCAGCTTAAAACGAAATGTCGTCTCCAACTGTCGATGTAATCAGAATCTATATAAAGTTCCGTAAAACAGCCAAAATATAACATACAAATAGGTATGATAACTAAGTAATGTCGGCGCGCATGATGAGGTGTTCGTATCATATGACCCCTGTTGAATTACTCGGCCGTGAACTAGATACACCGTTTTTTTAAATCCTGGTTGGATTATAGTATCTTCTCTAGCTGTAGGAATCGTTCAATTGCGTGTGGTCTCGAGTTCCCCCCTAATTGATCCAGTTGTGTCTCCGTTAAAGGCAGTTACACCACGTATCTTTCTTTTGGGTCCTGTCTCATGATTTTTCGAAAGAGCAATTCATATTCGTGGATTTCTTTGCCTCACTATGCTTCTTCAAAATTAGATAGGTGGTATCGGTTTTGATGGTGCTTAGCTTGCCTTGTGATATTTGATCACTGGCGAAATCCTCATAAACATCAGCCCTCAATAAAATATCAATAGAAGCAGGTGATTCAAACCTTCGGTTTTCACTAAGGCATTGTGATTTCACTTTGTATGTAAGTGCAAAGTATTTTCAATATTTTTGTAGTTTGGTCACTGCAGTTTCATGAGATGACCGAATTTTTTAAATTAAAAAATTCATCTTTCATTAGTTCGAAACCAAACTTCCAGCGTCTTGGTAACCTCACCTAGATGTAAAAAACAATATCTGGCTATCACTCAGAATAACTCAAATTTCATAAAGCGTCTACGGCTCTATATCTTGTCAGTTCTAATGCAATCCACTTAAATAAGGAACCCCCAATCGACAAATAATTTTTCTGCATTCAGTCTTGTTTTAGCAGCTCTAGAAGAAAACGTTCATTTCGACGGATAGATCCAATTAATTGATAATGCAATTCGTTTGCTTCAATATTTCAGAGTCAACAGTCTTTTCTTATGTTCCCTGAGGCGATTACATTCCCAATCGCAGACAGTTTTTAGAAAAAATTGAATAGGACCGCCTAGTGGTCTACAAATTCCTTTGCAAAATTTGAATCCGATTGGATGAATGGTGTGGAAACTTGTAAGACGAGTCTTCTTGATCCAGAGGAGGGATCCCTTGGAATCAAGCATATCACTAATTTAATATAACCCCTTTCCTATATTCATTCTCGTAAAAACATTTTTAAAAAATAAAATTTTAGGAAAAATTTTAACCGAAGCCAGACCCAGAAGGTTATAAGATAAAAATTCCAAGACGATCGGTTAAGCGGATGAAACGTCCTTTCGGAACAAACAGACATTTTTGGGGGAAAAATGTATGAGAGCACCTAGACTCAGTGGGTCAACCCCACCAAAAATATTTCGAAAACCTGCTCATTTTGATATAAAATTCTTATGCAAAATTAGGTTTCGATTGGATAAATGGTGTGGAAACTTATAAGAGCTTTACTTCCTAATCCAGTGGACGAACAACTCAGTTTCGAGCATGAGTCTAATTTCATTAATCCCTTTCCTAAACTCAACGCCTTGGGGCTCCAAGGCCTCGAAGGTGTACAAAACAACTCACCAAAGATTCGGCTCAATCGGATAGATGTTATCGCATACGTGACACACGTGGAGGAAGGGATTTTTTATAATGTAATCGATTTCCATTTTCGTATGATCAACTGAGGTTTATGTAAGGTTGGGGAAAAAGGAAACCATTATTTTTATGTTTACTTTGAGGCTTCATTTAACATGGCTACAATCATTCGTTTTGGTTCAAATATGCGCCGTTTTTTTCGATAACTCGTTGCCATTTAGAAGGCAATTTCATTGTGTCGCTTTTCTAAAACGCCTTGTCCCATTTAGCAAATACTAATATAGTCAGTTTCCACAAGTTCCTTTTGGGGCCATTTTTACATTGCAAAGAGCGTTTTCCATGGTCAAAAAGGGATGATTATCGCTTGGTGCCAGGTCCGGTATAACATGAATGCACGACGCTTCTCCTATTGGCTAATTATTACCGCTTCTGGCCCGCAGTCGGTTCAGTTGCTAGCAGTAGAGGTCCGAATTGAGCGTTTGGCCATTAGGCAGCAACTCATATTAGGTGATTCCTTTCCAATCCCACCAAACACGCAGCAAAAGCTTGCGGCCGTCAATCCTGGTTTGGCCACCTTTTCGGACGCTTCGCCGACCTTCGACCATAATCGTTCCTGCTTGACATTGTCGTACATGACCCATTTCTCGTCCCCAGTCTCCATCTACTTTAGAAATGGCTAGATTTTGTTCCGTTTGGCCAAGAGTGTGCAGATAGAAACACGGTACATTTTGTTTTGCGGCACTATTTTGTGGTCGATCTTCAGCTTCTAGGCGATGCTACGACAGCTCGCATGTCGGTCTATTCGATAATTTCCAGGATTTTTTTCGACCTTTTTGACGATAGGCCTTCCAGTGCGTGGTGCATGTTTGATATCGAAATTACCGGAACGGAATCGACGAAAACAAAATTGCGCGTGATAGGCTGTGACAGACCGGTGTGAAGTTTTTTACGTTTATCAAAAGTGTAGCTGCACAAATTAACAAAAAGTGTAGAATTACATAAAAAATTATGGCACAGTTGAATTTGTTATTTATCCCACTAAATCTAATCTAATCTAATCCGCGGCATATCACTGCGACTTTCAGGGAATTTTTTTGTTTAGTGTAAATGGAAATAATAACGTAAAAAGTGTAAACTGGGTGTTGATGATGTTTAAGGGTTATTAACACTTAATTCTAGAGATGACACCACAAATCTGAGTGTACTGGCATTTCGGGAACACGCTCAATAATATTTACGGTTTTACGGTTTACACTTTTTACATTACTATTTCCATTTACACTAAACAAAAAAGTTCCCCGAAGGTCGCAGTGATATGCCGCGGAATAGATTACATTATAGATTTAGTGAGATAAATAACAAATTCAACCCTGCCATAATTTTTTTATGTAATTCTACACTTTTTGTTAAATTGTGTATCTACATTTTTGTTTTTTGTTAATTTGTGTAGCTACACTTTTCATAAATGTTGGAAACTTCACACCGGTCTGTGACAGAATCGGGACCATAGACATCATTCACAATTTCAGCCGCCTGGCTTGAGTTTTTGCCTTTATCGAAGCAAAATTGTAAAATGTAGCGAATTTTATCTTTGTTTCCTCCATCCTTGACACGCTATAACTCACAACTGAATGAATCATTCAAAACAATGATAAAATGTAATATTTGGTTCTTGAATCCCTCATTTTAAAGATAAGTATGGTCTACTGTGACAAATAAATCACGAAATATATTGATTAATTGATTGATTGGACTGTAGGACCAAGTACTGGACAAGTGTCCCCGATAACACCGGGCCTATTCCTACAGCCTGTTTACACATAACAATAGGAAGGATGGGAAAGGTTTTTTTTGGGGCAGAACGACCCGGTTTCAGACACCTAGCGATCGTACGGCACAACACAATTCTAATCTACTTCTAATCTACTAGAGGAAGAACAAAGGCTTAATAGGTTTAATGGATAATGATGGTATTGGTCTTCAACAATTGCTTCTCTAAATCAACAACCTGAGAACAAAATATTATTATTTCACGTACATCTGGAAATTTCCTGAAATTTAATTCTGCCTTAATAATTTCCGGCTTCCTAAACAAAATTGATTGATTGAATGTTACAGACACCTAGATAAAGTCGATAGTTAGTAACACAATGACAACACAATTCTAATCTACACAATCAACAATTAATATTTCAAAGAAATATTATTTCACAAGCATCTGCAGATTTCCTGTAATTTAATTCTAAATTAATATTTTCCGGGTTCCTAAATAACTCGCTAATTAACGGATCCATTTATAAAAATAATTAAATGAAAAACTATATAATGTGAAGGTCACTTATCTTCGCCATTACCAATCCAATACAAATTATTTATGAAAAAAATCAAAAGAAATCTGGTTCCAACAATAATAATGGATGCCTGGCACAGTTCCAGAATCCCAACACCCAAACAAACTGAACTGAACTGAAGAATTAAACAAAACTATCCAATCGGCTGTTCAATGCCTGGAGTACAAATTAAATGATTAAGTAAACATCAAAATAAGACATTCGAAAACAATCTATGGCCGTCAACCATTGTATATATCAACAAATTTACAACAATGTTAAATAAATTATAAAATGGACAACCAGCATAATCACCCATCCAACCCAGAACAAGCCAACCAAAACCCCCACCAATTCGCAGTCCCCCTCCCAAATAACCTACTAAATAATTTAATTAAAGAAACGTCACGATCCCCGAAAAGCTATCTAAACACAGCAACATTCAACTGCACTCCAAATCTACTCCGCAGCCTCCAAGCCTTCCACAACTTCAAAAGGTCAAGCCTCCGCTGAAACCAAACCCACAAGCAAACCCGACAGCCATTATAATTCTATAACATTGAATTATCCTGTCTGCACTTCCGACTTTAAACCAAAATTCTATTTTCAATTAGAAAGCATTACGGCTTCAAAGATCCCCTTTAATCAAAAATCATCACCAGAACCAAATAAATTAGCCCAATTACCAAGAAAAGGTGAGACACTGACAACTCCAAATCGCTAATCAAGCCAAAATAAAAATATAACAATTTATTACACAAACGCTGAATAATTGGATGAAGGAACATCACCAAAATAGCTCTCACCGAAAATCTTCGAAATCAATCCGTACAAGAAACCACCTCTACAAACAATCGTAATAAAATTTACCAAGAGAATTGTGCAATACCCATCAAGGAGCACTCGATTCTCGCTCCCCTACAGCAAAAACCAAACAAACTGCAACACCTAAAATTACCTCCGAAACGATCCCAACAGACACCATGAATCTTCCCACCATGAAACCACAACATTCACCTAGCGACTCCCGGCCAACACCACCATTCAACAAAACCCACGCTTCACAAAGCCGTGAGGAATCCATGACAGATCACAAACGAACAATGGCAACCCTACAGCCCAAAAACTTCAGCGTACGACCGATCCTACCAAAACTCCAAAAATGATTCAGCCCCCGCCAAATCGACGGCAATCTCCAATAAACACATCCGAAACATTCAGGAAAGAACAAATAAATCACGAAATATATGTCACTAAATTCATAGGGCGAAAAAATAATGGATTTCTTTTTCCCCAACCAATTAATTGGCCGAAAAATTCATCAATTTATAATAAATCGTCGATTTATTATAAATTGGTGAATTTCATCAATGCCGTTTTATACCGCCACAGACGGCACAGGATGTGAGTCTCTGCGGTAACCCTTCTGTTTGCACTTCAACCTGACCACCTTCTTCATCTGAATCTGCAAAAATTGTATCATTTTCTCCTTCCTCCGTCAACATCGTTAGAATTGAAATCATCTAAATATTTACATGACGGTATCGATATTGTTTTTTCTCTGCAAGTTTTCTGCTAGCCCTAGCGGGGCCCGACGACCCAGAAACAATAATTAAAATTTCTAAATCATAATGGTGAACCAAATTCCTTGAACGGAAGATTCTACAACTTTTTGTTACTTTGCAAATAAAAGAAGCAATAAAGTAGTCAGACAATTGAATATGCATTAAACAAAATGGTTTTCACTTAAGAGAGATTTCAGTCACCCCAAGCAAATTTATAGCTGTCCCAAACAATAAACTCCGCAAAGCATCACAAATGCCATGGTAATCAAAATGTTAACACCTTACAATTTACATTAATCATTAATTATATTATTTATGCTAATGTACAGTGCAACATCAATATTCTAATCATCTACTTCACATTTTCTTTCTAGGTTCACACGACAACGCGGGATCACCTATAATCATTTTTGAATGCGACAAAATAATTGAGTGCGGATTAAATTGCTATGAAATAGCAACAATTCTTCTTTACTACAGTACAATACCTTTAAGGTGAGTCGCATACAAAAGATGCGTAGGTGAATATTGTTAACATTCTTACACTAGGTTTGGACAAACAGAAAAATTAATTTAACATCAGCGTGATTGATTGTCTTTGATTGTTTTCCATATGTAGATTTCTGCCTTACACAATAAGCATGAATAGAAAAATATAAATAGTTTAACTATCTATTTTGCATCGCGTCGTGCTCTCTATACAAATATATACACTATACACATGTACCTTGACATATTATACACACATAGTGTAAACACTAAAACACCTTTACATGAAAAGGAGGAAAATTTATTAAGACATTTCTTTCGTAGTTGCGCGATTACATGCGAAGTTATACAAGAATGCGTGATAAATTTGTTTGACCGATCAAAATGCGCAAAATGGGTGGGTTGACTAGAAATGTCGCGCACGATTTATGAAATGTATATGTAATTGAGTCGCCCAATGCGCGTTGCGTTGTTCGCTCTCACGAGTTGTGAGAAAAAATGTAATTAACAATTTTATTGTGTCGCATCAATTTCTCGATAATTAGGTAATAAAAATCATCGTGATCATTCTTAAAAATCATCTCGACGGCATAAATGACATAAGTTGTTGACCTCCTGCTGAAAAATAATTTCATAATTTTGCGGAAATCTTATACCTTTCCCATTTCATCAGTTTGCCATATAACAGTCAACGCATACACCCATAAATATTATTCATATTACCTAATTAGCGGTAATTCAATCAGTATTTTCGCAAAATTTAATTAATCGCATATACCAAACTTGATGTATGAAATTAAATACCATACGCGAACGAGATTTCCAGACGCTGATATAACACGAGATCGAGAGAAATAAAAAAAAACAAAGGAAAGTTCAAAAGCATCATTTTATAATATCCCCATACTTCATTGGGTTCTTATCGCGACATAAGATCTCTTTTAAGATATCACCAAAGATAACCGCGAGAATACAACACAAGCAACAACAACATGAAAAGTAATAAACGACAACAATTACAGTGATTTGACGACGGCGTACTTTTAGTGTATATAGGCATAAGCGGCTTGCGCGCATGAACGGTACGGTGAAGGGAGCCGGCAAAAACATATTCAATTTATAATGTAATATTTCTAATAATCTAATCAATCATATAGACAAAATTTAAATATTGTGTTTGTACTCTAATCAATTTACATGTAAGACGTGAAATTATTTTACGTTAGATTTATGTGTTTTCGTATAAATCGTGTAAAAATTGAAAGTATCGGGCAGACAATATGACTCACTGCGCGCTTAATAACTGTTTTTTTATTATACAAACGATCAAGTGACGCATGCTGTAAATGTTCAAATATATCTTGTTGCGCATTCGACCCAAATTCGGACGACCGCGCATAGAACAACAATACTTACTCGTATCTCGGCGGCTGAACTTTGGCGTATGGAAAATAAAAATAAAAAATTCCATTCTAATTAAATAATCGATATGCAAATTCTATTGTAAATAGCTTAATCTAATCGCGTACGTCTGTAGAGAATGTCTCAAGGTTGATTCGGTGATCTAAATAAACAGACATAAATTTATTTTTGATGTTATTAAGAAATTGTGCGAGAAAATTTTAATTGTTCAAGCGGAATTTTTGTGACGCGTGCCCAATTTTGATTTGTGGATTAATGATGGATTGAATTCGTTGCTCGCTGTAAGGTAAATTACGTGGGTACTCTGATATCACTATTTAGGAACACCTGAGGTTTCTCGGATCATCTGTGACACGAAATTAATATTGTATCTCAAAGTTGTAGTAGGTTAGCACTTCCCGTCCAACATGTAATACGAAGCTATTCGTTCTCATGACTTCATCTTTAGAATGACATTACCTACAATACGGCGATCAGTACTTCAATATCAATATCCCGGAACCTTTTTTGTGCTTTTTTTACCTAAAATGATGGGTTTGTCTACAATCGCTATTTGCAACTTCGTTCCATCGGTTAATTGTATGCTTCCGATGAATTTTTTTCGGAAAAGCGTCCAAGTTGTCCATATATTCAACGAATAATCACACACAATTTTCCATCAACATTACCTCTTGTAGTTTAGCTATGGGACAACCGGGTGTGCCCTTTAATCTGATTTATTTTAGTTTAACGGCCCATCATTTGATTCATTTTGCTTTAAACATGTTTGGCTTCAAATGGCTTCATAAAATGAGATTTTTAAATTTAAAATTACTTTAATCGTACTTTCGTAACTATAAATGGTATTCAGATTTACGAGGTGCGCAACTAAATTTCCGAGTTTTTTGAAAAATAAAAAATGGAAAATTTCTATCTACACATTTTTGCCATTTCTCGGGAAATACATGAATAAAACGACGCGTCTTGAGGTGCGATGGCATGGAGCGTTGTCGTGCTGCATTATCACTCGTTCGTGTCTCGTGTCCCATTCTGAACGTTTTTCGAGCAACGCATGGGTCAGATTGACGAGTTGTTATCGGTAGCGTTGCCCATTGGCTGTTTCGCCCAGTTTCAGCAGCTCATAGTACACGATTATTTTCTGGTCCCACCAAACGCAGAGCATTGTTTCTTTCCGATGCGATTTGGCCGTGCCGTCCACTTCTCATCTCCCGTAACAATTCAATGCAGGAAGCTCTTTCATTGTTTCGATTTTGCATCTACCTCTCAGTCAACTCACCCATTTTCCCTATCGGAGTGAAGTTTATGCCAAAATAACAAAATATACACTGTGTCCTGTAAGTACTTAGAATTAAAAAAACACTCAGAAATTTTACTTTCAAAATAATATTTGAAAATTTTTAATAAACACAAACATTTCTGCACAATAAATAGAAAATATTTAATTTTTGTGAAAAGTTTTGAGTGAATTTTGTAATAAGAATTTTTTACAACAAAAAACACTACGAATCGCACAGACGTGATCGTAGTGGGTTCTGAAGTAGTACTTGATGTAAGAAAAAATCTCGTTTATCTACATGCTCGGAAATCTCTGAGATTTTAGTTATTCGAGCGAGAAAATCATTGAGTGTAATTCGAAAATTCTTAAACATTTTGAATTATGTAACTCGGCTCCTACGGATCGCACAGAGATGATCTAAGTCGTTCTGAACTAGTACTTGATGTAAAAAACAAATCTTGTTTATCCATATGCTCGGAAATTTCTGAGATCGAGAAAGAACATCATTGAGTGTAATCTGAAAATTCTTAAGCATTTGAAATAATTTAACTCGTCCCCTACGGATCGCACAGAGATGATCGAAGTGGTTCTGAAGAAACATTTGATGTAAGAAGCAAATCTTAGTTATCCACATGATCGGAAATCTCTGAGATTTTTGTTATTCGAGAGAGAACATAATTGAGTGTAATTCGAAAATTCTTTGACATTTGAACTTATTTAATTCAGCCCCGACGGATCGCACAGAGGTGATCGAAGTGGTTCTGAACTAGAATTTGATGTAAGAAACAAATCTTATTTATCCACATGTTCTGGAATCTCTGGGATTTTTGTTATTCGAGAGAGAACTTCATTGATTGTAATTCGAAAATTCATAAACATTTGGAAATATTTAACTCGGCCTCTACGGATCGCACAGAGATGATCGAAGTGGTTCTATAGCAGCATTTGACGTAAGAAACAAATCGTATTTATCCACATGCTGCTTAGAATTTAGATATTCGAGGCAGAACATCATTGAGTGTAATCCGAAAATTCTTTAACATTTGGAATTATTTAACTCAGCCCCTACGGATCACATAGATTTTCGGATTACACTCAATGATGTTCTCACTCGAATAACTAAAATCTCAGAGATTTCCGAGCATGTGGATAAATAAGATTTGTTTCTTACATCAAATGCTGCTTTACAACCACTTCGATCACCTCTGTGCGATTCATAGTCTGTTTTGTTGTATAAATTTCTTATTACAAAATTCACTCAAAACTTTTCTATTTATTGTGCAGAAATGTTTGTGTTTATTAAAAATTTTCAAATATTATTTTGAAAGTACAATTTCTGAGTGTTTTTTTAATTCTGAGTACTTAAAGGGCGCAGTGTATATTTTGTTATTTTGGCATAAACTTCACTCCGATATTTTCCCTCCTTTCGAATTTTTCCCATAGCATGTAAACATTTGACAATACCTTGGCGAGTGGTATTTAATGTCTCCGTAAGTTGAACTTGAGTTTGCGTATCATCTTCATCCAGTAACTTCAAATGTTTTCCGGTCTTCCGGAACGGTTCTTGTCCTCAATGTCGAAATCGCCGCTTCTGTAGCGTTTAAACCAATCTTCACAGGTATAGTTTTCGATGGTGCATGTTCGTCATAGACCTTTACATTGCTTTTCAACTTGAAGCAGAAAAGCAAAGCTTCCCGCAAATGCTGTTTGTTTGGCAACAAACTCAACATTTTCATTCTTACAAAAATATTTTTGCATTGCGATATGTGCAGGGTTATTGACGGTTTTGGAAAATGGCTCTTGATTTTACGTTCGGGTTGATGGTAAGACAAAGCACCATCATACTTTTGTTCGAACATCACGATTATTGGTCGAGTAATTCAAGTAATTCGATCAGGCCACCACTCTCGCATATTTTACAAAACTGGGTTTTACAAAAATTTGCATTTGCTTCCAAAATTACAAAAATTCGTAATAATTGCGTTTTATGGCAAGCGGTAGAATGATTTAATACATTATTTCTACCGGTAATCCATATGTGATATTGTAATGAAATTTTACTGTTTTTACTAGAAAAGTGATTCAGGAGCCTAAAACCACCACTCACTTGTCGTAGACATCTCTGTAATAGTAGCTGAACAATTCCAAAATTAGAGAAATTCGTAATAGTTTTAATACGCAAATGCGAAATGGGGTTTTAAAATGATTTTTGGAAGAAGAAGAATATGACCTGCTGGGATGGAACTCAGCCATTTCTTAACCGATTATGATGAGATTGAGTTTGTTGGTAGAAAATGGGAGATTTTAAATCATTTTTGGAGGAATTTCTGGCAAATGGCCACCTGGGTCGGAACTCAGCCATAAAATGATGTTTGGAAGAAGTTCTGGAATATGGCCAATTGGAACGAAACTCAGCCATTTATTAACCGATTATGATGAGATTGGGCATGTTGAATAAAAATGAGATCCTTGGCCACCTGAAACAGAACTCGGCCAAAAGTTTATAAATAATCATATTAAAATTTGTTTATGGCGAAACCTACAATGGAACCGTAGATAAATGGTACTAGTGGCATATACGGTCAGTTCGATATTGATGAGGTAAATTATCCCTGAGAATCCTTTTTTCATATCATGAGGATAAATACTACAAAGTTTGAATTATGTGTATTATCGCAAGATTATATCAAGAAGAGGATTAGTTTTCTCTAATTTAATATGTAAGCGGTTTTGTGATTTATCCAGGGATATTTTAAGTTTTCTGGCGCCACTCCTAGAGATAAATCCAAGTAGTATCGTGAACCACCAGCTAGTTTTCTATAATTATTTGTGTAATACCATAGTAGATTAGCACAATCAAGGGATATCTGGTGTTATACGAAAAGAAAGTTTAAAAGCGGAATAAAATGTTTTGGGCGTAATCTAGAAACAACTATTGGTCTCTCAAATTCAGATTTATGTATCAATGGACATTTTCTGGTGAAGTGGTCACCCAACAGTTGGCAACATGTTGAATAAAATCAATAAAATTATCATTGATTTTACACTAACTCTTACATCTGGAAGTCCTAAATGTGATCTTATTATGTTAACACACGTCCTAGTAGAAGTTTGAAGTTTGCTTAGCAAAATAGGCGTGACCGAATATGGCGATTTCCTTCTGCGGTAGCCAAAGGCCAGAACTGGTGAAAACGCTGACAGGTCCTTGAAATCAAGTTGCATGTTGATAATTTCATGACGACTGCTGTAGTGTGAGCGTTTCTTGATGAAAGAGCCGATTCTACGCTTCCACAAGGGGCGTTTTTCAGTAAACGATTCATCCAAACGGTTTAATACCAATGTATAGTCGATGAGAAATTCTTTGAATATCCCAAAAAAAGGAAATACAGCCATCCCCTTCCAGGTGAAAGCACACTTCGCCACCTTTATTAGATTACAATTTTGGCAGGATACCAAATGATAGCATGGCCCCCCAAACGGTGTTTAACTCGGGTTTAGTTTGCGTAGATGTAATGTGTTTCAAAGAACTTAATCACATATCCATAGCCCATTAAACAAGTGATTCTGTTTGGACAAAACCATCGAGAAACTACTGTAAGACAACGACTGATCGCCTAAAATGGCACAGACATATTTATATAGTCCAAATCTTCAGGATTTTGTGATAATTTCCGTAGTGTAGTATACTACTTTCACCGATTTTAAAGCGAAACTTTATAGTTTTGAAAATGTATGTCAAGAGCCACGGTTTATTTTAAGAAACTTCACAAACATATTTAGATAGCCCACTTCATCCCTTTGATTACCACATAATCACCTTGCGATAAATTATATTATGTGCAGTGAATTAATTTAAATTTGGAATATATTTTTACTATTGTTCAAATATTGTTTACAATTAATCGTAAATTGTTGTTTCCTACAGAACTGTTTAATAGAATAGCCGAAATGCAAAGAAGTACGCATTCATGTCAATGCTAATAATTTAGCTTCCAACGCGGCAATTAACCATTAACGCTGGTGGAAAGGTTGAACCTATGATTAATCCAATCAACACATTCAATAATCAGATTACTTAGTTACGATCACGAATCAGAACCAGCTATAAATACTGAAACGAAGGAAATACTCGTCTTGGTCGCAACCGTAAACGGGATTCTATTCGACTTTGATACATTTTTTCGTTAGTGCGAGTCACTCAAGAATTAAAAACCGCATTGCTTTAAAGAAGAAGTCTATCATGAAAGTTCTTTTTTAGGAGCTAAGATGATAACTCTTGATCCCTTCGTAGATCATGAAGGATTGTTAAGAGTTGGAGGAAGACTATACACAATGCAAATTTATCATTTAATGAGAAACGTACTGTGATATTCCTAGAAGCACCCTACACAAAACGTTGCTAGTCAGATCATGTGATCTCAGATCAAATGATCCATAGTTGACAACAGAGTAAGAAAGTCGACCTAGCAATAGTTGATGGGATTCTTACCAATGGTACAAGCTTTGCCATCATCTCCTTTTACCAACTATGGAGTACAAAGAGCTCTGCAACTAGTTTTTCAAGGGTGGTTAGTAAGCAACTGGGAAGCGTTCCGTGCGGCCTTTAGGCATTTTATTTCAAGAGAAAGTTTATGCCTAAAACTATTTAGCGATTGCGGCACAAACTTTGTGGGAGCGAGTAAAATATAAAAGAAACAACCTTAATAATGGAGTAAAGGAATGGCTGCTAAACTAGCAGGAAGACGCACTTTATTCCCCTAGGATATTCTCATTTTGGAGGATTATGGGGGTCCGAAGTAAAATCGACGAAACAACTTCATAAAGGTTCTTGGGGGTCACACTCTAACCTTAACATTCACATTCTGATCTTAGACCACTTACAAAATGCATTAAACTTCATCACCAGGTGGTCCCGTAAGAGTTATTATAGTTAAACACAATTTTTTAACCAGAAGTATCACTAAAATATCTAGACTACCGACCAAAAGAACCATCAAGTAAAACCAGCCCGCTTGTACCAGATAAGTTGACACCACGAAGGAAAACAAAGGTAAATACAAAAATGTGTCTTCTGAAAGCTACAAATAACTTCTAAGTGTTATTTTGGAACAATACACCGGGGCTCTACTTCAAGCAAATTGGCTCTATCGGGCTTCTATAGCGTCAAGGTGAAAAATCATAATAATGGGTGTTTTTAGAGGTTCACATCTTTAAGTTGGCAACACTGTTTTGTTTGACAGCTGACATTTGTTTTGTCATTAGTTTAATTTGCCATTTCATAATGAATAGACTTACGCCAGAGCAACGCCTGCAAATTATTTTCTGTCCGTCGAGCATTACGTCCATTTTACAGTCGCCATAATCGTCCATTAGAGCGGGTGATTCGGTTAACTTTGGATCGTTTTCGCACCACGTATACTCTAAATCATACACGTCCAGTAAGACGTCAAACAGTGCGTACCGAACAAGCGATAGACGCTGTGCAACGTAGCATTGAGGAAGACCCAAAATCAATCAATTCGACGTCGTTCTCAGCAACTGGAGATGTGTCCATCCACTTTATGGAAGATTTTATCTAAGGATCTTGGTTTACGTGCTTACAAAATTCAACTTGTGCCGCAATTAAAGCCATCCGACCATCGCACACGCCCCAATTCGTTCAATGGGCTGAAGCACAAATTGATATTGATGTTGATTTTCAAAACAAAATTTTGTCAGCGATGAGCTCACTTATGGTTGAATGGGTACGTATAAACAGAATCTTCGGGTTTGGAGTGAAGATAATCCACAAGCCTTTGCCGAAACACCATTACATCCAGAGAAAATCACTATTTGGTGCGCTTTATGGGCCGGCGGAACCATTGGTCCATATGTCTTCAAAAACGTTGATGGGTGGAATGTAATAGTCAACGGTGAACGGCATAGAGACATGATTTCTAACTTTGTGTACCCCAATTGGGTGGCGTCAATCTTGCTGATATGTGGTTCCAACAGGACGGTGCCACATGCCACACAGCGCGGGACACAATTAGTTTACGCAAAGAAACATTTGATCAAAGACTAATTTCACGTAATGGTCCTGTTACTTCGCCACCGAGATCGTGTGATCAACTCCATTAGAGTATTTTCTTTGGGGGTATGTTAAGTGATAAACGATTGAACACTTGAAACAAAACATTCGGCGAGTTATTAGCGAGATACGGCCGCAATTGGTGCGAAGAGTGATCAAAAATTGGACCTCCAAATTACGCCAAGTACTCTAAAACATGAAGCCTTATAGTAACCTCAATAATCGATACAACTGATTTACTTACTGAGCAACACTGGCAACATTTAATTGCCGATAATCTATCGGCCTTATTTGGTTCCCTTCAAGTTGGTCTGGTGTGAGGAATAACGGATAAGTTGGCTTGTTTATGAGAGTGTGTTATACAACACGTGTGTTTTTAGTAGCCTGTATTGCTTTTGTTACTGGCATGGTTTGAATCGACCATCAACTTCCGTGGCTTTATTCTAGCTTCCCGGGAAAAAGGGTGTACAGGTGTAAATATGTTCCAAATAAAGTTGAATGGGGCTTTCTGTAATAAAGATGATAAGTTATTCGATTGAGTGGGATCGGCATCTTTACGTTCACATCAAATTGGGTACTAAGAGGAAATTCCTTCTTAATAACGGCAATCACACCAGACACAAATGTAATAAAATTATCTTATCTATCTTAAGCAGCAGGAAAACGACAATTCTCAAGGTTCGGGAAACGTATATACGAGTGATTCGCTTATTGTTTTCATATACATAATTCGTCCGGGTCATTCTCAAAGTGGCACGCCACAATAAATTGCGGTGTTTGGTTTGATTTTATACGCTCGTTGGTAGCGATTTTTAGTAATTATCCGGTAATTATATCTGACACAATTACTTTTGACAGAGACGTGTATAGTTGTGACTGGCCTTGTTTAACGGAAACTGTTGTTAAATATGAACAATTGTTATTTAAATGTTTCAGGCTAGACATGCAAACAAGATCCACACCCAAAGTAATTTCTTTGTTACTCATAATCAAATTCATTACCATCGGTTGGATAATATTGCAGACACAATATTATTGTTCAATACCATTGCTAATTGTTTATTCTTTATTTTAATGTGTTGAAAATTGATCAAACAATCATACAAACGAAATTGTAAAAATTGATATCGCTCAATGGAAGATCAAGCAATTTCTTGCCTAACTTTTTATAATTAAATGATGATTCAATGGTTCAATGTCGGATCGACGCCAGAACACTTCAACTAAATCAATCTATTTTTGGTAATCTGGGCAGAAAGAAGACTAATTTTTTAAAAACAACCAAATATACAGCAGCAAACGTTAGAAATATGTAGCTCTAATACGATTAAATCGTTGTTTGTGTTTAGATATTCAAGACACCGTTGATTGTTTCAACCACCATCACATTATCTTCTTCAAACAATCTTGGGTACATTTTCTCGCTTCCTATTAACATTTTAACCTTGCACAGATGATTAAATACGTTCCAAGAATTTGAAGTCATTCGAAGCCGTGCGCTTGTAACATCTAAATAAATACTAACAACCCAACTCAATTCGTTAAATGATCTATAATTTCTTGGTATGCAACAGAATAAGAAAGTCGACCTCGCAACAGTTGATGGAAATATTACCAATGGTAAGAGTCTCGTGATCATCTTCTTTTACCAACTGTGGAGTAGACTACGCCGGCCTACTGTATACCACCCGAATCCTCAGTTTATTATGGGTCGTCATGGTCGAATGATGGAGAAAGATTCATAGCTCTATAGCTATAAAGCTGGCGTGATTAGTCATTAACACCAATTGACAGTAAAAATAAGGTGGTGATCAACTTGAAATTGAAGCAGCAGAAAAAAGTGAGGTTCGTGCAAAATGTTCAAAAGCCACACCTTTCATAGTATGCAGCACCGGCAATAAGTACACGAAAGGGAAAAACCTGAAAATTCCGTAAACGAATACAACCTCGTGGAACTCAGAATCACGAAAACGATTCGAACCGATCCAGAATAATTTACAAATAATGTCGCTTCAGATGCGTAAGTTTCGTGTATCGAAATTATAGGAGCGAAATTTGCACATGCAAATCCTCAAACAATGCAATGTAAACTTATTGGTGGCTACTTAGCACTGCATGGCCTTTATGTCTTATTTTCGACTGAAACCTTGGAAATATAAATCCACTATGTAAGCCTAGTATTTCTTTTCCTTAAAACTTTGGTTTTTCTGTTCTTATGATGCTCTAGTTTAGAATTTAAGCTCGTGTAAAATTGTCAACAGACTTGTTCAAGTTCGTGTTTGTTACTTTGTGTTACTTAATTTTCTAGTATTCGTTTTGGTAATTATTTTATGTTAATGAATGATTGGTATATTGAATCCTGACTAAACCATTTCTCTTTTAGAAACTGGGGTTTTCATCATGCATAATGTACGCGTATTAATTCGAATTGGGTTTTACGTGAGACAAATGGCGCAAGGTGGTCAGTTTGCAGACCTACACAAACAACAGAACTTGCAGAAGTAAAAAACTCGACCAAATACAGCTTACCTAAGCAAGATTATCAAGTTAAGTAGCTTAGAGGATAGATAGATAAGGTCCTTCAAGGAAAAATGTGATGGCCAGCTCAAGGAATTTGAAGGAAAAAACAGACAGAAACTTGAAAAGAAAATTAAAGTACAAACTATGCTGCTTCCGGAATCTAAAAAGAAATTGTAAAGTCCTCGACACTCGATGGTGAGGCCAAATTTCATAATTTTAAAGTCCAGAGAAGAAGCTCAATGCGCTTATTTTGACACTTTGAGAGAAAGCTGCAGATGTCTTGCAAACTGTATCCGCAATTGAAAGGAGTTATGAGCGGGTTATGGCGGAGTTGGAATTAAGATATGGACAGCTACACGCCAGAGAATTAGGCAAGATCCGATGTAATGCTCCTGCAGACGTGTTGAGCGGACGAACAGTGGACGCATCCGTCAGTGCTATATAAAGGACCACCATTTAAAATTTAATTTAAGAATCAACACTAGAGATAAAATCATAAATGAGGTAGCGGTGTAGGCTTTAGAATGCGAGGCAGTTAGAAACCGATTCAGTAAAGTTACGCAATCTTGATTCCGAAGATATCACGCAAACAAGGGCAGTAATAAAAGAAGAATTAGTCAACTAGCACAAAGCGTTTAGAGTCATTGAGAATTATGACGAGCAAGTGGAGAGCCGAGTGACATTGAAAGACAAAGAAGATGCTTCACACGCGGGAAGCTAGGTCAATACATCCGAGATTGTATAAGGCAGATTGATTTGCGAGTAAAAGAAAGTGAAAAATGTGAGGAGAGCGCGCTAGAGGGAGTGCTGAAATCTGTAGAGGCAGAGAAAGGATCGAGAGGAGGATGGACCAGGATATGCAACACGACTAGAGTGAAGACGTAGTAATTTTGAACGTGGTGTTTTAATGTGTTGTTGTACACAAAGCGAAAAGGAACCTCTCAATAGGCACTACGCAATTGGAAGGGTCCATACAAAATTGTTAAGAGGATCAACAATAATGCGTATCGAATACAAGAAAGCCTCGAAGGTGAACAGTTATCGCCTTGCATGATATCTGTCCACCTTCGAGGTTTGCTTGGTGTAACGAATCTACTCTACATAAATATAACACTTTTTGGTTGAGTGGTTAAAGTGCACATCACCACGTGATATCACCTAAACGGTTGCTGGTTCGAGTCAAGCTTGAGTTTATAATTTTATTGGGCGTTTATTATTCTTAATATGTGAATCGGACTAGTTCTCCAATAATGATTGGAATTTATTGTATAAATTACAATGGCATTATGGGAGGGAATACTGGAATAACGGACGTAATTGTAAACGACGGGCGATAGAAAGAACTGTTAAAAATGCGGGAATCGGTGCGGTGAATCAAATAACAACAACTGTATTAGTGCAGAAGCTTATTGTCGAGCAACCGAAACCGACTCTCGATATAGGAGACATGATGAAAACGCTGTTGATTGAATTAAATAAAATTGATGAAAAATTTTACCAGCAAAGTGTAAAATAAACCAACTAAAGCAAAGTGGAGGAGCAAGGGTCAGTTTGCCGATCAACTTCTTACTGAGCAGACCAAAAAACTCGCTCTAATTAAACAGATCAAAAAACACAGAACAGTAGAACTGAATAATGTGATTAAGTTTCTGTTAACAAAGTTGCAGCAAATTCTCAACTCGGTCGACCGAGTTGAACAGTTTTAGAGGAAATTTCGGCAAGACCTCGAAAGTAAATGTAAAGAAGTTTCTGCCGGTTTGGCTAGTCCTTTATCACAAATCGATAATCAAAGTCAACAGATTATAAGGGACATTGTTGCTGGGATCTCAAGAGACGTTATGAAACCTTCGACATTTGACTACACTCAGTCAAAAGAGTCAAGGTTCAATTCGTAGTACAGAACAATTATTCCAGATGCAGTGCCGCCGATGTGTCGCAAACTATATCAACGAGCTGGGACACGGTGCACTAACAGAAACTCTATCTACTGGACCAATACTAGTGCGAAGACTCAATTCGAATGATGTTACAGTGATAGAGACGCTGGTTTAACCAGGAGTCAAAAGACTTGTATACTGCTTTCAGAGGAAATTAAAATTTGGGTGATCATTTGCGATTCGGAGCGACATAAAAAGTAAAAGAAACTGCTTCAGATGCACTCGATTTGGTCACTAAATTAGAGAACGACGGCAATAATGGAATGATAATTTTACGAGACAAACCTTAAAAACTGATGAGAGAAGCATGGACTGGAAAGATGGAAAACCACAGAAAGCTCCAGAATGAAACAACACCACAGATAAATGCATAATTCAAAACCGAAAAGTAAAAGAATGTCATTAGAGAATGCAGTCCCGTCGCAGATTCCACTACACTTGTTAAGGGTGAGTACGGCATTGGAGTTGGTCGCTAGATAGAGAGCTAACCAGAAGGCCGCGACAGAGAGCCGTGTCATAAATGCCGTTGAAATTGCGATGGAGAACGGCATAATAAGCTTATCAAGCCACATTACAGAGCAAATTCACGAGCACCAGAGATAAAACAAAAACAAATAATCAGCATGACAACAACATCGATTTCCAGTGATGGGAGCTCACTCAAGATCAATGTATGGATCTTTTCGGGACAAACAGATTTAAGGTGAGGGCTAAGGGGTATAGTTGTAACGAATCACACACAAATATAACACTTGCTGGTCTAATCACTCGAAATGTACACCACCAAGCATAGGCATCATATATTAACGCTAAGATTATTCCAGAATACAACTGCATTTACAATTGGAATACACGTATATCGACGGATACAATACATGGAAAATCTAGAACAGCGATGGACAAGCGTGTAAGCGCGAGCAGATTACAATGCAGACTCCATTGTAATTTAATAGTGAACTGTGCAATTTGAAAAGTTTTGTAACTTTAAACGCTGAGTAATGGTACTTTCTAAACTAAATGATGCAACAATTAATTGAAGGCAGTTTTTAGAGGACTAAATTTATGTCGGAAGTCGTGTTTTGTTCATAGCGTGAACAGTTGTTAACAGCACATATTGCAACGCAAAAATATTTTTTCTATGAACGAAAATGTCGAAATGTGTTTTGTGCCAAACATTGCGGAAAGCTTTGCTTTTCTGTTTCAACTTGAAAAACAGTGCAGCTGAAGCACGTCATTTGCTTGAGTAGGTCTACGGCAAACATGCACCATCGAACTACCTGTGAAGATTGGTTTAAACGCTGCAGAAGTGGTGACTTCGATATTGAGGACCAGAAGCGCTCCGGAAGACCAAAAACATTTGAAGACACCGAGGTGCAAGTGCTATTGGATGAAGATTATACGCAAACTCAAGATCAACTTGCGGAGGCATTAAACACGACTCCCCGAGATATTTTCAAACATTTATATGCTATGTAAAAATTGAAAAGGAGGGAAAATGAGTACCGCATGAGTTGACTGAGAGACAATGGAAAATCGAAAAGCTTCTTGCCAAATTTTGCTTAAGAAAGAGCTTCCTGTATCGAATTGTTACGAAAGATGAGAAGTGGATCTTTTTTAAGAATACCAAAAGCAAAAACTCGTGGCTTTCACCTGGAGAAGCATCAACATCGACGGCACGGCAAAATCGCTTCGGAAAAAATACAATACCCTGCGTTTGGTTGGACCAGAAAGGAATCGTGTACTATGAGCTGCTGAAACAGGGCGAAACTATCAACGCTACCGACAACAACTCATCAATTTGGATCATGCATTGCTCGAAAAACGCAAGAATGGGGCATTAGACACGAACGAGCTGCACGATAACACTCCATGCCATCGAACTCCCATCGTCCAGGACACTATCAAAAGGCTGAGATGGGATCTACTACTGCACCCAGCTTATTCGCCAGACCTGGCTCCCTCGGATTATCACTTGTTCCGGTCGATGGCGCATGGCTTGGCAGGGCTAAACTGGGCCAGTTTCGAAGAAGTGCAAAATTGGTTGGATGAATGGTTTCATGTATTCTCAGAGAGATATCTCTGTGTCTAATTCACTTGCGGTTACATCATTCCAAACTTTTTGTATTTTATCGGGCTTTTTGAACTGAATCTTTTCCATAACGATGCGTTTGGCATAATATTTGGTGAAAAACTCAATTGGAATAGAATTTTGTTCCTTCGATCCAGCTCGAAAACGCTTGTGTTGACGCATACGAATAAGAGAATTTGGTTCATTTTTATTACATTTTGTAGAATCTTTACCATCGAAACAATCTTCAGCATCTCTTTGTTGTTGCGTTTCAGACGGTTCGATGACCATTGGCGTTCGATCACCGTTGGGCACATAATCTAAATCATTATCGCCGTTATCGTCAGCGAATGGATCGATTTTTTCGCCCACTTCAGCAGCTCTTTCATGTTATATATCATTTGCTAAATTCGCTGCCAATCGTTCATAAAATTCGGTATATAAATTACCACATACAGGTTGTCGCGTATTGTAAATTAATTCCACTTCATCACTCATTTTGAACAAATAAAACAGTTACGTTTTGTGCGTTTAATGTTCACTACGCAATTGACGGGAATAAATAAAAAAAATCACCCATAAATGAATCTACGCATCTGACCATGCGCATACACTGCAAAGAGAATAGAAAGAGAGAAATAAATGACAGTTTGAACGACATTTAACAATAGAAGAGAGAGAAAGAGAGAGAGAGAATGTGAGTCTGGCCAGAGTATCTTAAAACATCCTTATAAATATCCTTGTATAGATTTTTTTAGATCTAAAATCTTCGATTTAAAATCGAAAAAGGTCTGGCCAGACCTAGCGCATGACGGAGGTTAATTATGAAAATTACACTTTGCACTTAGCACCTCATATTTTTTTTTAATTTTATATTATTTTTATTGATTTAGAATCGTCCGATACCAGAGAGTATTTTTATATTAGCGGGTAGGTCGATTTTTCTAAAGCTGCAAGGTTATGACGTCCCTCGAAATGTTTAATTTAATTAAATCGACTTTGCGATAGAGATTCGGTGGTGATGTAAATAGAAATATGTGGACAATGGGGGCCCTCGAAAAGTTCAAATTGTATTTATTTAAAATTCACTACAGTGGGGAAAATGGCGAAGAAAATCTCTCACAAATTATAGATCCCCCTTTCACGAAAAGGTACTGATACTGGAATATCTAAAAAAGCGAATCGATTTTAAAACTCTTATTGAGTAAAAGTAAAAGTTTTAACTATAAAAATATATTTTCATTCAACGAGTAAACATATTTAAAAGTCACAAAATAATTTAAGAGTCCGAGATACGAGTCCCAATTTTATAAAAATTTTATAAACGAAACAACCCTCGATCGAGCCAAATTATTTAATATCTTAGTTCCGTAAACCTTAAAAAGTAGTTCTGCACATTAAAACACACAAATACTACGAAGTTAAATAAGGCGCTTACGCATTAAATTTTCATTAAATTAATAATAGATTTATAATCGCAATTTTTGGCAGCCAGCCACTTTAAAAAGTAGGCCGCGCAGATCTTTAAGACGACACAAAAGCCATCCGTATATAATTACGACCGTAAATAACAAACCAATTTTGTAGAATTCCAAAAGGCGTTAAATTATAAATTTCTTTTAATCTGTTCACATTAACCGCGGCGTCCGTTAAGCTGCTCATTATAAATAAAACACCCAATAATTTATACATAAACAGACAGTCCTAGAATGGCACAGCCAAACCCCCCAAAAAAATTATATATAGAATCAATCAAGGCAACACATCTGGATTCAATCAATCAATCACGATCATCATTAATTAAAAATATTTCTAATGTTTTACTTCTTCCTATTCTAACTAATTCGTATTTTGTTTTCTTTTCAGTTCATCATCATTTCTAATTCATTTAATTGTAACAGACAATTCACAGTTAAGTCTATTAGACGTATTAGAAAATTGTCTTAGATTAATAAAAAATCACATAAAAATTAATCTAATATTAATTACCGGCGAATTAATTAAGTTACCTGCAAATAAATTTCACATAAATTCAATTAAGGTAAGCGCGGTAAAATCGAGCCTCGGTTCGCACTTGAATAAAACCATTAATCGTTTTTTTTTGTATATTTCCAGTTAAAATATTTACCAACAACAAATTTATATCCGGAGTTCGATATACCGATGGAATTTATACCCGCCAAATGTGGCGGCCCATTTCACTATGAATCCCAAAAGTGGCGTGAATTTTTCAATTTACTAGAAATTTTCCAAACGCGTTGTATAACGATTGGAAAAAATTTAATATCGGTTATAAGCGATGTGAAAGTGACCGATGCCCAGATGCTCGGACAACACTACCAAATTACACGGCGGCAATTGCATACGCAGCATCGTACCTTGTGTCGAGCCCTCATGGAACCGGAATTAAAAAATCTACATAAGAATGGTGTCCAAATTATAAACGAACTCAATGAATTGTATTTAGGAATTAATAGTGTTTATCGAGATAGTATAAGTGCTAATGATAGTGATATAACATGTATAAATAGTAATAGTAATAGTAGTAATTTTATAAAACTTCGTTTAACCGAAATCGTTACCACATTCAACGAAGTTAATTTGGCAATAAAACGTTTAGAACAATTGACAGAACAGCGGCGGGAGCGTTTACGTGAATTGGCACGACAACGAACACTGGAAGATGAAATGAATGAGGTGAGTAATAATTAATTGAAATAATTGTTCACCGCATGCTTAATCCGAAATGAAATGAAAAGCGACCGTAATGTGGATTGAATTATTATTGATCAATACGAAATTGAAAACTTTCAATTTCCACTTAATCGCTTAATTAAATTAACCGTTAATCATAATTTTATACCGAATTCTTTTACAAAAAAATATTCACTTTCCTCCAATGTGTTCTAGTTAGATGTATTTAAGGTGATTGCTGGTTTCACTAGAAATTTAATGATCCATAAAAAATTAGATAGATTTATCGATTTACATATATTGACGTGACCACCTGAACTCTATGATAAAGCGATGCCGCGATGCTATATGAGAACTCGGCTATATGTCGGAAAATATATTCTATCACTTTTGAAAATTAAACTTTGCACCCACAATAAATTAATATTAATAATATTAATCGGTTGCATGGACTACCAATGTGTTAATATAAATACAATTATTCAAGGGGGATATGTAATTACATTTATGAAAGTGTTAATTGGATGAATTTACATTTTTCTAGTCGGTAATGATGACCTATATTACGATATTGAGCGTAAACACAAACTCTCATTAATCATTCGGAATTTCATCTCTGAATGAATTTAATTTGGCATGACAGTGATTTAACGCTTTGAAATGCTTCATTAAATGCAGGTTGTTTTAAAAATACTGCGCTTAAATGTTTCATTTAATTCAAGATATTACGGTTCTTTTATAAAATAACATCTTTAGTACCTTATTATACGGAGAAGATTGTTTATTAATCGGTTTGTATACAAGTTGAAATATCGAACACTAAACTATTTCGTTTTATTTGATTTAACCGACTTTGATCTATGACTGATTCATTATAGTGTACGGCCAAGACTAAACAAGAATCCCGGCCACGCATATCCTTTTTGCACATAACAGAATGACAGTTACGATTGAATTATACTAGTATGAAACCCGATTCAGTTCTCACATTTTTGAGATCATGAATTTCCATATTTTATTACGAATTTGCTTTGTCACATTAACGTGCATACAACTTTGACGAATTGTATACAACTTTGTCGGTTGTATTGGTTTACTTTACTTTATTAGTTTACATAGTTTTCGGATGATTCTAGAAAATCTACAATCATACAATTAATTTCACTTTAAACATGACTAATAATTGTTCTACTATGGAAGAACATTTTCCCAATGGGCGCATAATAATTCGTCTTCCTTTCTTCGGTTAGCCGATTTTTCGACAATTTCTTGTCGTTATCATATTTCCATTCCAAAATTTTGATTATATTTGATACCAAGCTTTTATTCAATATCACAACTGATTCTATTAGTTTATTGGTTTATGATGAGTATAATCTATTGTTTACTCATTTTACAATAATTTCTTATTCTACACAGTAAAAAAAATGCATTGAATTTTACGTGAATTTTCATGTGGGCAAAGTTGCCGAACCTTTTCGCGTAAAATTACATGAAAAATTGAAAAATAAATTTTAATTGAAAATTAAATGGTTTATACAGTAAATTTACTAGTAAAGTTATGTAATAAATTGTAGGTAAATTTTATAATTTTACGTGTTTCAGTGTTTGATTAAAATTATAAAAAATATATCGTAAGAATTGATAAAAATATCCAAAGGCTCGAAAATATCAATTCGGCACAAAATATCAATTAGATGCAAGTAACATTTGATTAAAAACGTAACATTATCATTTGAGTATCTGCGCATTAAATATTATTTCTCTCAAATTGAAAGAGGAAACTAAAATTGGTTGAATTAGTTTGTAATTATAAGATACATTTCATGTAATTTTAAATTCCAGTTGAAAAATACAGAAATCTTCAAAAGAGAAAGAAAAAACACGTAATAATCACAATATTGTGCGATATTACAGTTAAAACTTAAATTTGTGAGACAAATTAGGTAAAAGGAACGTTGAAAATTCAATTTTTTTTTTACTGTGTAAGTAGAACTGCCCAGCCCCAGCGGTTTCTACCTTTGGAGTCCCCTCACTCCATTCGCGGTGTCCAACATACGACAAATACCTGCATTTTCATGTCAAGGTATTCGCTATACGTGTTTCCTTGCTTGTTTCTTTATTTCATCGGTGACGTATTCCATCTTCAAGTCCCTATGCCGGAAGTCGTTCCTAATGTACCATGGGGCATTCTCAATCTCTCGCTGCATTGGTCTTCTTGGCACAACCCCAAAGTTGGATACCATGCACTTGTACCACCTTGTACTTGTAGTATCTTTGAAATACGGTAAGTCTTTCGTATAAAGAAGCAAAGGAATAGGTTGTTACGGGATGGCCCGAAGCCAACACGCAGATTCATCTAAATTTGTAGAGGCCTCTTTCACGGTGATTTTGCCGACAAGATCTCAGGGTTTTGGGTCGTGGAGAAGTTTATGCTTGCATATTCCTGGCCTACACCGTGGAACTGAACTAAATAGGAATCAAACAAAAAACGTACAGAAAATAGTCGCTGAACTTGATTAATTATGTATTGAAACCAGTGTGCACCCTCTTGCGCGTACCATGCAACCGGTATTGAATAAATAAATTGAAATTTAAAATTGAAATTGAAAAATGTAAAATTTTGATTAAGAAAAACAAATAAATAAAATAAAATAAAAATCGTTACCTCATTGAGATCAGCTTTGAGGGTTGTGACGTCCTTGATTGCCAAAATAAGTTGGGCGTCTTCCCACCGTAAATAAATTTTGCCTCGATAGGCCGCTAGAACGGTTGGGCGTCTTCCCGTCGTTAATCAAAATTTTACAAATGGCCGGTTGGCCGCCTAATCGTTGCGGCGCCTTTCACCGTCCCAGAACCGACTGGCCTCGGTTGGCCAACACATGAATCATCAATATAAAATCTTCCCCTATATCAAGGCCGCGAGTAGACCCGGTCTCTTCTATCACCACCATAGAGACATATTCTGCGCTCGATAGTGAATAGTACAGACCTCCATTGCTCGATGCTCCAATTGATATGTTCTCGAAATTCGAGTCGCTCTTTGCGATGGCGTGTTGTCAATTTTAAGCCTCTAGCGGACCGTCTTGGAGTGAGGTTGGTTTTCGTCAAACGTCTTTTTACTGTCCATTGACTAACAGCTCTATCTCGAACTTGTCTTAGCTCCTGCTGCAACTCAACGCCCGTGAGATTTCGCAGTGAAGCTAGGAGGATAAATCGATCGTCCCTATCAGATGTACACCGATACCGACTGGTATGTGGTCTCTGATTGAAGGTGCTACTTTCCTGAAACCTTCTGGATACTCTTGAGACAGCAGATTGGCTCATGTTTAGCTGACGAGCGACTTCTCGTTGATTATGTCCTTCTTGCAATAAAGCAACAACTTGTGCGGCTTTTTCTGGAGTAGTATCCATGATTTTAAGGAAACAACGAATGAAGTTGGTAGAAATATCGGTCAACGTAGTATTATACAAGAGAATGCAGCACTCCAATTGTTTTAATTTGAAAAGTGCCGTACAGATTTTCATGATAAAAATGTCCTTGTAAAGATAAAATACTAAGCTGTCAAAAAAAGGTTGTTTAATGAAAAACAGTTAAGCCATTTTAAAAAGATACGCCTTTTTGTACACGTGGAGGTTTAATTTAGTTGCTTGCGAGTGTAGTTTACGCAAACCTTTCTCGGGAATGGCTGCCACAATTTTCCCAGTAATTAAGTCATAACTTGGAGCTTTTTTGATACTTAAGTTATTATTGATTTCAGTTTACAATTCTACTTTGTTTGCGACAGTTGTAATTTCATTTGCTGCTTGTCTCGGTAACGTCTGAAAAGCATCTTTCAAATAAGCAGCAAATAAAGAGAGTTTCTGTTTGTTACTTTTAGCCCAAGAACCGTCATTTTATTTGATAGGTGGCACGTGCGTTTTGGTTCTTTTTAACCCCTTCATTGCTTTCCAAAATGAGTAATCGTCATCTTTTAGTTCAGAAAGACCTCGAAGTCGCTTATTTATGCTTTCGTTCTTTATTTCCTTTGTTAGTTGATTTAAATTGTTGCACAGAAAGTTGAGGATATTTTTGTGTAGCGGAGCACGAGTCTGCTGCCAGATTTTACGATCTTTCGGTTTCTCTCCAACTAGTTCTCTGATTCCATGAGGATAGTTGTGTTTCCTTATGGTGTTGATATAAGCAATAGGTAGACTTTCCCATGCTGCTTGTTGAATATTATTATTGAATGTTTCTGTTCATCTTCCAGTTACATCTCTATTCTAATTTGTTCGCTCTTCCACTAATTTTATTCTTCGTTAATTTAGGCAAGTTATCTTTTTTTTATTATCATTGTACTCAGAGTCATGATCACAAGTGAGTGGTCAGATGATAATCCTTCACTATTTTCAATTCACGTGCAGTACTCTAAAACTCTTTTTGTTACAAAGAAGATCTGGTATTTTATGAATGTCGGCAGGCCAATATGTTGGTTTATCGCCAGAGTGAAATTCACAGTTGTTCTCGCGAGCTGCATTAAATAACTCTTTTCTTCAAGTCAACTGTAGCCTTCTTTTTTTAACTGATGGTATGGGGTACATACATTACATTATATTAGACCCGTCTCTAACGTTTCGTCCTGAATGAATAGCATGGTAGCATTCATGGTCACGTATTTTAATAAATGAAGTTTATGTTAAATGAGTTTCCGATACAAGACTTAAATCTATTTTTGCTAAGTTTAGAAAAATGTCTAACTCTGGAACAGTGATAATCCATTCGCGTTTTAAATTACAATTCTAAGTATTCTGTTCATTTGATTAGTATAACATTGAGCTGATTCGTAGCTTCTTGTCTATTCAGTCGCTTATATATATAGCTTCTAGACCACCAGTTTCTATACTTCGAAATATGCTTTCCAGTGTATTCGCTTTAGTAGTGTTAGGTAACTGCTGCGTTACCTGCGAGTAGGATCTCCTCTCTGATCCTATGGGCTGTGGTTGCACTTTAGTCTTTTGAGTCGATTCGCGTGTTTTATTTCTTAATCTTTGCAGTTGTACTGCTACTTCGCATCTTCTATAGTTGGCTGGGTGTTGTCCTTTACAATTTATACACCTTACAAGGTCATTTTGGGTAACAGAACAGTCTTTCGCGTTATGTCTACCCGGACATTTCTTGTATTGAAGTATTAATCTCGTGTTCTTTTTCAGTGGTTCTATTTTAACCATCCAAATATGTATTGCTTTGATATTAAATATATTTTCAATATTTTCGCTTTTGTTGAATGTCAGCATGAATAGCGGGAACCCTCTTTTAATGACCTTGTTGGAACCTTAACTATTTTCAATTTTGTCTCGTTTAAGAATATTTACTGTGTCCTCAATTTGCCTCAATTTTTCATCTTGTGGTCTTCTATTATATCCTCCTTCTTGTAGGTGGGATGAAGACCTCTGGCCATAACCTTAATTATCTCGTTTATTTTTGTCTTCATACGTATACCACTTCTTACCTTCTTCAGTAAACTTTGTGACTAAAGCTCTGTATGCTTTAGGACATTTTGTGTTTATCTTCCAAACATTTCTGCTTAGTGCCACTACTCTATAGTCATTTGTGGACACCGATTTCATTAGAGCTTGGACAATTTCAAACTCTATAATGCCTATCACATTAATTGGCGGTGGTGCCTTAGTCTTCTTTGCAACCTTGCGTTGTTCTTGTTGCTGGTGTTGTTGAGGTACAGGCACTAGTTCGGTAGTTTCATTAATTTTTGCTTTCGAGTGCTCTGGCTCTCCACCTACTGGCGAAAATGTTCTTCGTTGTTTTTTGGTATTTTCTTTTGTTTGAGCATCTAGCGTTAGTTTGTCTGTACTGTGTGCTGATTTTATATCTAGTAAGATTAGTTTCCAGAACTTCTATCAGTCTAGCCTTCTTCAGCTCCTCATTTTCTTTCTTTAACTTAGCGATTTCATTGCTAAGTTGTGATGCCACTTTTTCTATTTCATTAAGTCTTCTGCGTAGTTCAACATTTCCGATTTCCTGTGTTTGTCTAGGTGGTGATCTAGATATTTTTGAACTTCGATCGAATGGACATTTCAATGGTTGGCTCACCCCGGAATCTCGAGCCGGCCTCGTTAGAGGGTGGATTATCCAACGAGCATATGGGGTACCACGTAAAAATTCCTATTTGTTGTAAACTAATTGCTTTAACGATTGGCTATTGTAGCAGCTACCAACCTAATTAGTGAAATTGGCACTGGGTCAGTGAAAATAAGATCATTTGCTAGGTTTTCGGTGTTCGTTTATCCCGCCGTTTATTGATCGCCAGAGCCTGGTTGGTTATTTAGCATGGAGCGCCACATGCAGCTGAGGTTGACATTTGAGCGACCCTACAATTATAGGGCACAAACAAACACTTTCACTTACGTGGTTCTCACAAGTAGATTCGTGTATCTTTAAAGTAAGTATAGTACTTCGCAGACAACGCAGGAAAATAAACGCAGACCAAAACTTCTTTATTTTGAAGGTTTATCGATGCCATAGGGACGTTTCTGAGCATTTATCTCAGCAATGATGCTGTTGCTTTTTAGGTCTTGGGTGGTGGCTGGTATCAACGTACACTGATTTTCAAAAATCTCCATAAAAAGTAATCTATGGCGTTAAATCGGATGTTCTTGCAGCCCAATTCACATTTCCGCGATGCAAAATTTAACGATTTTCGAAGAATCTTTGCAATTCGATATTCTCACGCGTAGTATGGCAAGTTGCATGTAAATTCAAGCCCTTCTGCATAACTTGCAACAAACTGGTCCTTGAAATGCCCAATTCAAGTGATTGGCGCGTTGTTGATTGTTTCGGATTATCTCTCACCTCACAACAGCGACATTATCTGGTGTGCGAACAGTTTTTAGCCTGCCAGGGTTTGATGCAGTCACCAAGGAACCCGTAGCCTCCATAACCAATTGCGCGTAACGTGTTTTTATTTTTTCACCATTTTTGTAGTGCTCTTGAATAACTATTTAACATGATCTTCAATCAAATACGACTCCATAGCGATAAATGGCAAACATTCAACTAACAAATGATTTTTATTTTCCTGCGACTCATTTGGATAACCCTTTATCTAGACAGGACGATTTTTGGTTTGTCGTTAACTTTCATAATTTTTCGATTCTCAGTTCAACAGGCTTTCGACCGTGATGATCGACCGTAGTCAGTATTGAAAAAGCGGCGCCATCCCGATTCATTAATCCCCTTTTTTTTCAATCCAATAATTTTGTACTTTCCTCTTGTGATCGGGACGTAATCGTCGAACATCTTCTTCCGATAAAGTATCGGATCTAAGCTTTTCCAATATTTTGGCGTAGACGCCAAATAGCTGGGATATAAAACTTCCAGCATAAATGGGTGAATATCCGAAGTAAAATAAGTCACTGATCAATTCACTCATCAATGGTCGAAATAACCACCGATTTCACCACCTGACATCCATAAATAGGCAAATAACAATGTCTAACTGTTACAAGTAAAGCTTGATGACCCACGTGCTGATAGGTAAAATGAACGAAACACGACCAAAGCGACTGTGTGGTAGGCGTTTTTTGCACGCATTAATGGAACCCAATAAAACCGGTTTTTATCTTATCCAACGGGTTATTGATTCTTCCGGATCTTCCATCGTGTGTTTCTTGTAGAATTTCTCGTATCCGATGCGATCGTAGTACAATTGCTCTTTATTGTGGTCGCTGTTAGCCGATTCTCAACAGTAACTTTTAACGCACTTTGAGATGCAATTTCATATCAACGCAGTCGTCTGCCTTCTATCAGCCATTTTCTTACTGGCATAATTGACTCATCAGCCTCCTGGTCTTCTTTCAAATGATCTTTGTCCCAGCTATGTTCTGCTTCAAACTTCATTCGTGTAATAACTGCGGAACATTTCTTTAGTTCCTGTCTTCCGCGGTGCTTACGCTGAATTGCACGGTGCCTTCTGGATAATCCATTACAGTGCAACCTACCTCGTCGGTGTAACATACCTCGTCTTGAAAGTGTAGGCTTGTAGTCGTTACTTGCGTTAAATTTGCGTACAGCATACAACGCGCCATCTCAATGAGCGTACGATTTTTTCTCTTAGCAACACCATTCTGCTGCGGCGTGTATGGTGTTGTGTACTGAATTTGAATTCCTTTATGTTTCAAAAAATCGACGAGGTTCTTTCCATTGTACTCTTCTCCTCGATCCGACCGTGTAACTTTTGGTTTCGTAGAGAATTTATTTTTTACCAATGCTGGGTACTCCTTTATTTTCTCGTCGACTTCTGATTTATTTTTTAGCAAAAAAAATCACCGTATAGCGCGAAAAATCATCTACGAATACGAGTACGTACCGCTTACCGCTCGTCGACTGTTTGCATTGGTCCGCATACGTCAGTGTATATAAGACCAAGTGGAGCTGTAGATTTTGTAAATGATTGCTTTGGAAACGGCAAACTTGTTGTTTTTCTTTTAAGACACACTTCGCATTTAACCTTGATGCCGCAATCGACAATTTTCATGCCGTCAACTAATCCTTTATGTTCGCGTACCGCATACACTTTGTTCGGCTGACGCAATTTAAACAAATTCGATTGCGTGTCTGCTACAGCTACTTGTTTGTCTCTGAATTTAATTTCACACATTTCAGAATTCGGAATGAAATTCACTGCGCAGCCCTTTTCCAGCAAATTTTGCACCGACAATAAATTTTCTTGAATATTCCGCACGTACAAAACATTTGTTACCGTTGCACGGTCGATACACCATTTGGATTGACCATTTCGAGGCGACATACGCCTTTTCAATTGCCATCTACGCTTTCACCGTTTGATACGTTTAAACTCTTGCATTCCGCTTGATCTAGAGGAACGAAAAAACTTTTGTTGCTTGAAATATGTTTCGTAACATCCAAATCGCGAATCCATCCATCACAAATTGAAAGACTGATACATCAAAAACAAGAGAGAGAGAGAGAGAGAAATAAAAATAACAATGTAAAAATGTCGAACTCACAACTAACGTAAAATCAGGTGACAGGGTGTCGCATAAATAAACACAAAACAAAACGACTACTTCATTTCAATTGATTTTGAATTGTCAACAAATAATTTAAAATGTCTATGTGACTTATCTCAACAGGGTATGTAAGACTTCGCCGGGCGTTTAGAAAATCGATGAGCTCTCGGTACGAAGGGATTTTGCTCTCACATTATCGGTGGGTTTGTGAACTCAGCTTCACAGGCACTACTTAAACTTACACACAAAGAGCATTCAACTCCATCCCACGATTGATTTGAGTCACAGTTCGAGCATACTTGACTGCTAATTTATAAATTCTGAACAATTCTATCCTAACCAGTTTCACCTGAACGAACAATGAGCAAACCAACTACCCAATAATATTCCTTAAAATATTTATATTTAACAGTCCGCCTGGTAAGCGAACAAACTACATGTCTATAGAAAAATCTGAAAACAAAAATTCGGTTTACCTCTGTTTTCGAAGATGACCCCTAACGCGAACAACAAATTACCGGCGAACACCATTACACGACCATATATGTTAATTAATAATACACCAGCTATATATTTCCAATTATTTTACAAACATTAAATATATGATCGTATCGGGTCATATGTATTATAATTTATTGTAAACTCAAAAATTGATCTTCTCCGCCCACTGTTGGCCCACATACCTTACCATTTATAGTTATGACTATAGATAATTATGGTACAGCTGCAGATTAAGCACCAACGTCTTTAAGTGAAAGTTTTTCTATGCATCATGTGTTTGAATTTTTTGGATACCACTCCGATTCCACTCCCGTTTAATATGGGCTGCAATTAAACATTTCACTAAGTGTTCTAATTTCTGAATAAAATTTCGATCGTTTTATGTGAAATCGACAAAGTGGACATAAAAATAATAATCGCTTCCATTAAAATTCAAAGACATCACGACACAATATCTTGTTATCTCCTTATATCAATTCAATTTATGTTATTGTGGTTTACTAATTAAGTAGTTATTAATTACCTTCATTTTTACATTTGATTTTTCTAATTTTATTTTCTCTCACGATTTCCCATCTTCATAGGTTATAACGTGGATTGGTGGTGACGGTGATGAGACATTAAACAAATACAAAGAAATTCCGCTCGAATGTGGTGAAATGATACGAAATCACGAAGAAAATTTTGAAAAATTCTATTTCATTTCAATGAAACATTTGGCCAAGGGACGTGACCTTCTACAGGCATCTCATGAAATCGACCAAATCAAGGATACCGTAAAATTATTGAAACAGGCTTTAACGAAATTTAACGATGCACTGGAATTAATACGTGAAAATATTGAGGGGGCATCAAGACTTCACAATTTTTTTAACGATGGTCTGCAGCATCAACAGCATCACGGGGAAATGTTGAAATTGGTGGAAAAAATTGGTTCGCCAGGACTAATCGAGAAATTTAAGGAGAATGCAAATCAAAAGTTTGGTGGCAACGAAATGTTGGCAACGACCACTAAAATCCAAAATAATAACACGCATACGTGTACATGTCAATGGAATGAAGGAAATACCTCAAAATTATTGGGGCATTCGATTCATGGTGGGGACATAAAACAAAAAAATTTAAGTAAAAAAATTAATGTGGACGAGGAGGATGACGATGTGGATGAGGACGACGAGGAGGAGGAAGATCATTCCAAAATGGCGGATAGTGGTCTTGGAGGGTGTGAACGTTGTGATGGTAATGATAAATTAATTCGGGTGTGCTCATGTCAAAGTTTCGAGGAAATCACAAATCTCTACGACAAAAGTAATAACAGCGATGATATCGATGACGATTGTTTTGATCGTACGAATAAGCAGATACCACCATTTGAACCAAATTCACATTTATATTGTCACGCGTCAAATTTAAATTTACCGGACTTAGATGACAACGACAATGGGCTAGATCCAAAGACGCAAAAGTAATATTTCCATTTTATAGGAATGAATATCTAACTATTAAAATTTTTACGTATTCCAGGACGCTTCTTTTAATCATGCGAGAAATGATTGGAACAGAACGCGACTATGTCCGATCATTAAATTACATTATTGAAAATTATATGCACGAATTATTGCGTGAAGATATACCACAAGCTTTGAGAGGGCAACGGAACGTTGTATTCGGGAATGTTGAACGGATTTATGAATTTCATCAGCAACATTTTTTAGAAGAGCTTGAACGGTAAGCATACACCTTAATTATAAAAGCAGTTCGTACTAATATTTAAAAAAAATTATCCTTTCAGTTGTGAAAATTATCCACTAAAAGTTGGAGCAGCATTCCTGCGACATGAATCTAAATTTTATTTATACGCTTTATACAATAAAAACAAGCCAAAAAGTGATTCCTTAATGAGCGAATATGGTACAATATTTTTTAAAGTAAGTCAAATCAAATCATAAAGATGTGCCATAAATAGTGTATACTAACCTTGTGTAACATTTTACAGTCAAAACAATTAGAGTTAAATGATAAAATGGATTTGGCTTCGTACCTTTTGAAACCGGTTCAAAGGATGGGAAAATATGCGTTACTGTTACAGCAATTGATGAAGGCTTGCTCCAATTTAAAAGTAAGTGAACGTCGCTATAATAAAAACAATTGTAATATTAATGTGCCAATTATTTCTAGGACTCAGCTATTAAAGTGATAGCAGAAGATTTAGATGAGTTGCGGAGAGCAGAGCAAATGGTTCGATTTCAACTACGTCACGGCAATGATTTATTGGCAATGGATTCATTGAAAGACTGTGATGTTAATGTAAAGGAGCAAGGTAGATTATTGCGGCAAAATGAATTCCTCGTAGGGCAAGGACGTGGTGGTAAAAAATCATTGCGACAAGTGTTCCTATTCGAAGAGTTAATTTTATTTAGTAAAGCAAGACGTTTTCCTGATCGTAAAGTATGTTTTATTTGATTTCTGGGGTTTCGGCCACAATACTAATTTGTATGTCCTAATTTCAGAACTTGGACATTTATATCTACAAAAATAGTATTAAAACATCAGACATGGGACTAACCGCACATATTGGAGACTCGACAACGAAATTCGAAATTTGGTTTCGAAAAATGAAGCCCGAGGACACTATTACATTGCAAAGTATGTCTGAGGACATTAAAAAGGCATGGACCGAAGAAATATCGCGCCTTTTATGGAAACAAGCTTGCAAAAATCGCGAAATACGAATGGCCGAAATGTTATCGATGGGAATTGGAAATAAACCTTGTTTAGATATACGGCCAAGCCAAGATCAAATTAATGATCGTTCGATAAGCATAAAACAGTTAGGGAGCAAAGGTTCCAAATTACGAAATTCGTTTATGGGAAACCTACCTGAAATTAAGGCGGCTCGTCGGCCAACATCCATTATATCTGGTAGTTCGATGTCATCGGGTGCCTCATCTGTTGGCACAAGTAACAGTGCCAGTTCGCACTCAGATGGCAGCAATTGTGGCAGTCAGAGTGGAACAACAATTATTGCATCACCAACTGCAACTTCAACAGGTACAGCCGGTAAAGATATTTTTAGTATTCACCAACAAAAGCATCATCGTTCTACTACCCTCGTGAGCCAATGTTCCATGGGTAAGTCGAATTTTCTAGAAAAATAAAAAAAATTGTTTCAATTATATTTGTTCTTTATACTAGAGAGTGGAATAATTGCTGATTTGTTATTAACACCAGAAGAGTCAACCGACCAAAATAATTGGACAGCAAGTAGCACCACATCGCCAGTACCTATAATAAATAGCATAAACACAAATTCACCTGAAACTACATCGAACACCCCAGATCTTTATACAAATGATACAGTGACCGTCCATCTTTAGAACAAACCACACATGTATACCCATTTATTTCAATAAATTTTAAATATTTTTCCATATTTCCAAATATTTGATACACACCACACAGATTCACAATCACACTTACCTCAAAAAATAAATTAAAAAACACAAAACTATTTAAACGAAAAATGTCTCCCGTTATGTGTCACACCATTTTATTTTTGTCCGATCGTCGCCATTTCCAGTTCATTTTTTAATTATTCATATTATTAGGTACGTCATATTTTATTTAACGTTAATTTAAATTTTAATAATATTAATTTTATTTTATTACATTACTATAATTATTATATATATACAGACAGTTTTATAATTAATTTAATTTATTAATTAAAATGCAAAAATAATTATATATTATATATATTTAATAAAAGAAAAGAAATATTAATAAAATAATTTTATTTAGCAAAAAAATATATATTTGGTGGACGATTTTTTATTTGGGCACCATGGAATATACGATTTATAATTGCGTGGCAGTTCCGTTCCACCCTTAGTTAAATTACGAGAATATTCGCAAGGCACCTCAAAATGTCAATTAAAATAAGTGGGTTATGTGTTAGAATTGTCCATATGATGTTTAATTTAGTCCACCCAATAATTAGTTTTGCCCACTCCCTACAGCTAGGTACAACAACGCTTCGAGAATTCGGTCAATTGTGGAAGATTAGTAAATTTTGAATGAAGCGGCGTTTAAATTGGATCAAAACTTTGCCCAGTTTTCCTGTCATCAACGATTGACGTTATGATCAATGAGCAACTTAAGTCCAAATGTCATCTAATTAAGCCATAAAAAACTTCAAATATGGATTTCGAATACGCTAAAAATTTCCCCAAATTTGCCAATAAATCGGAGTGTTTTTCCTCACTGAATTTGAGGAACAACGATTTTTTTTATTTGGCCAGTATTAGATGGAATTAATTTTTCACTTCCAATTGCACCTCATCGAAGAAGAAATTTTGAACACATTAATTATAGAAGCACATTAAAACAGATTTAAGTTAAATTTTTAAAACAACCAAACTTCGAATATAGCAAAATCTATCGACGTATTGATACAATTTAACCGAGATTTCATTCGAAATATAAATAGAGAGTCTGCAATCTAGAAGCGGCTAGAAAATTAAACCGGACTTCCAAATACGATACTTCCAATAACCGAGCATTCCAGATTACCGATAATTTCTTGCTTCATGTGCTACTCACATTACCTATAATCATTTTGAACCGAAAAATCAACAACAAAATATTTTCAATGTTTTGCGAAAATTCCTGATGGTTAGATAAATGTGGGAATTTTGAGTAGAGATTCGTTTAATGTGTTGAAATATATTGCCCCGTTCGTCTGCAATCTAGAAGCGGCTAGAAAATTAAACCAGACTTCCAAATACGATACTTCCAATAACCGAGCATTCCAGGTATGAATTACCGATAATTTCTTGCTTCACGTGCTACTCACATTACCTATAATCATTTTGAACCGAAAAATCAACAATAAAATATTTTCAATGTTTTGCGAAAATTCCTGATGGTTAGATAAATGTGGGAATTTTGAGTAGAGATTCGTTTAATGTGTTGAAATATATTGCCCCGTTCGTCTGCAATCTAGAAGCGGCTAGAAAATTAAACCGGACTTCCAAATACGATACTTCCAATAACCGAGCATTCCAGGTATGAATTACCGATAATTTCTTGCTTCACGTGCTACTCACATTACCTATAATCATTTTGAACCGAAAAATCAACAATAAAATATTTTCAACTTTTTGCGAAAATTCCTGATGGTTAGTTAGCCTTACTGATTTTTATCGGATAAAATTTACTGTCGCGGATTCGGTAGGTTTCTGTCATTTTGGATAAATGTGGGAATTTTGAGTAGAGATTCGTTTAATGTGTTGAAATATATTACTCCGTTCGTCTGCAATCTAGAAGCGGCTAGAAAATTAAACTGGACTTCCAAATACGATACTTCCAATAACCGAGCTTTCCAGGTATAAATTACCGATAATTTCTTGCTTCACGTGCTACTCACATTACCTATAATCATTTTGAACCGAAAAATCAACAATGAAATATTTTCAACTTTTTGCGAAAATTCCTGATGGTTAGCCTTACTGATTTTTATCAGATAAAATTTACTGTCGCGGATTCGGTAGGTTTCTGTCATTTTGGATAAATGTGGGAATTTTGAGTAGAGATTCGTTTAATGTGTTGAAATATATTGCCCCGTTCGTCTGCAATCTAGAAGCGGCTAGAAAATTAAACCGGACTTCCAAATACGATACTTGCAATAACCGAGCATTCCAGGTATAAATTACCGATAATTTCTTGCTTCACGTGCTACTCACATTACCTATAATCATTTTGAACCGAAAAATCAACAATAAAATATTTTCAACTTTTTGCGAAAATTCCTGATGGTTAGCCTTACTGATTTTTATCGGATAAAATTTACTGTCGCGGATTCGGTAGGTTTCTGACATTTTGGATAAATGTGGGAATTTTGAGTAGAGATTCGTTTAATGTGTTGAAATGTATTGCCCCGTTCGTCTGCAATCTAGAAGCGGCTAGAAAATTAAACCGGACTTCCAAATACGATACTTCCAATAACCGAGCTTTCCAGGTATAAATTACCGATAATTTCTTGCTTCACGTGCTACTCACATTACCTATAATCATTTTGAACCGAAAAATCAACAATAAAATATTTTCAACTTTTTGCGAAAATTCCTGATGGTTAGCCTTATGATTTTTATCGGATAAAATTTACTGTCGCGGATTCGGTAGGTTTCTGTCATTTTGGATAAATGTGGGAATTTTGAGTAGAGATTCGTTTAATGTGTTGAAATATATTACTCCGTTCGTCTGCAATCTAGAAGCGGCTAGAAAATTAAACCGGACTTCCAAATACGATACTTCCAATAACCGAGCTTTCCAGGTATAAATTACCGATAATTTCTTGCTTCACGTGCTACTCACATTACCTATAATCATTTTGAACCGAAAAATCAACAATAAAATATTTTCAACTTTTTGCGAAAATTCCTGATGGTTAGCCTTATGATTTTTATCGGATAAAATTTACTGTCGCGGATTCGGTAGGTTTCTGTCATTTTGGATAAATGTGGGAATTTTGAGTAGAGATTCGTTTAATGTGTTGAAATATATTACTCCGTTCGTCTGCAATCTAGAAGCGGCTAGAAAATTAAACCGGACTTCCAAATACGATACTTCCAATAACCGAGCTTTCCAGGTATAAATTACCGATAATTTCTTGCTTCACGTGCTACTCACATTACCTATAATCATTTTGAACCGAAAAATCAACAATAAAATATTTTCAACTTTTTGCGAAAATTCCTGATGGTTAGCCTTACTGATTTTTATCGGATAAAATTTACTGTCGACGATTCGGTAGGTTTCTGTCATTTTGGATAAATGTGGGAATTTTGAGTAGAGATTCGTTTAATGTGTTGAAATATATTACTCCGTTCGTCTGCAATCTAGAAGCGGCTAGAAAATTAAACCGGACTTCCAAATACGATACTTCCAATAACCGAGCTTTCCAGGTATAAATTACCGATAATTTCTTGCTTCACGTGCTACTCACATTACCTATAATCATTTTGAACCGAAAAATCAACAATAAAATATTTTCAACTTTTTGCGAAAATTCCTGATGGTTAGCCTTACTGATTTTTATCGGATAAAATTTACTGTCGCGGATTCGGTAGGTTTCTGTCATTTTGGATAAATGTGGGAATTTTGAGTAGAGATTCGTTTAATGTGTTGAAATATATTACTCCGTTCGTCTGCAATCTAGAAGCGGCTAGAAAATTAAACCGGACTTCCAAATACGATACTTCCAATAACCGAGCATTCCAGGTATAAATTACCGATAATTTCTTGCTTCACGTGCTACTCACATTACCTATAATCATTTTGAACCGAAAAATCAACAATAAAATATTTTCAACTTTTTGCGAAAATTCCTGATGGTTAGCCTTATGATTTTTATCGGATAAAATTTACTGTCGCGGATTCGGTAGGTTTCTGTCATTTTGGATAAATGGGGGAATTTTGAGTAGAGATTCGTTTAATGTGTTGAAATATATTACTCCGTTCGTCTGCAATCTAGAAGCGGCTAGAAAATTAAACCGGACTTCCAAATACGATACTTCCAATAACCGAGCTTTCCAGGTATAAATTACCGATAATTTCTTGCTTCACGTGCTACTCACATTACCTATAATCATTTTGAACCGAAAAATCAACAATAAAATATTTTCAACTTTTTGCGAAAATTCCTGATGATGATTTTTATCGGATAAAATTTACTGTCGCGGATTCGGTAGGTTTCTGTCATTTTGGATAAATGTGGGAATTTTGAGTAGAGATTCGTTTAATGTGTTGAAATATATTACTCCGTTCGTCTGCAATCTAGAAGCGGCTAGAAAATTAAACCGGACTTCCAAATACGATACTTCCAATAACCGAGCTTTCCAGGTATAAATTACCGATAATTTCTTGCTTCACGTGCTACTCACATTACCTATAATCATTTTGAACCGAAAAATCAACAATAAAATATTTTCAACTTTTTGCGAAAATTCCTGATGGTTAGCCTTACTGATTTTTATCGGATAAAATTTACTGTCGCGGATTCGGTAGGTTTCTGTCATTTTGGATAAATGTGGGAATTTTGAGTAGAGATTCGTTTAATGTGTTGAAATATATTGCCCCGTTCGTCTGCAATCTAGAAGCGGCTAGAAAATTAAACCGGACTTCCAAATACGATACTTCCAATAACCGAGCATTCCAGGTATGAATTACCGATAATTTCTTGCTTCACGTGCTACTCACATTACCTATAATCATTTTGAACCGAAAAATCAACAATAAAATATTTTCAACTTTTTGCGAAAATTCCTGATGGTTAGCCTTACTGATTTTTATCGGATAAAATTTACTGTCGCGGATTCGGTAGGTTTCTGTCATTTTGGATAAATGTGGGAATTTTGAGTAGAGATTCGTTTAATGTGTTGAAATATATTACTCCGTTCGTCTGCAATCTAGAAGCGGCTAGAAAATTAAACCGGACTTCCAAATACGATACTTCCAATAACCGAGCATTCCAGGTATAAATTACCGATAATTTCTTGCTTCACGTGCTACTCACATTACCTATAATCATTTTGAACCGAAAAATCAACAATAAAATATTTTCAACTTTTTGCGAAAATTCCTGATGGTTAGCCTTATGATTTTTATCGGATAAAATTTACTGTCGCGGATTCGGTAGGTTTCTGTCATTTTGGATAAATGTGGGAATTTTGAGTAGAGATTCGTTTAATGTGTTGAAATATATTACTCCGTTCGTCTGCAATCTAGAAGCGGCTAGAAAATTAAACCGGACTTCCAAATACGATACTTCCAATAACCGAGCTTTCCAGGTATAAATTACCGATAATTTCTTGCTTCACGTGCTACTCACATTACCTATAATCATTTTGAACCGAAAAATCAACAATAAAATATTTTCAACTTTTTGCGAAAATTCCTGATGGTTAGCCTTATGATTTTTATCGGATAAAATTTACTGTCGCGGATTCGGTAGGTTTCTGTCATTTTGGATAAATGGGGGAATTTTGAGTAGAGATTCGTTTAATGTGTTGAAATATATTACTCCGTTCGTCTGCAATCTAGAAGCGGCTAGAAAATTAAACCGGACTTCCAAATACGATACTTCCAATAACCGAGCTTTCCAGGTATAAATTACCGATAATTTCTTGCTTCACGTGCTACTCACATTACCTATAATCATTTTGAACCGAAAAATCAACAATAAAATATTTTCAACTTTTTGCGAAAATTCCTGATGGTTAGCCTTATGATTTTTATCGGATAAAATTTACTGTCGCGGATTCGGTAGGTTTCTGTCATTTTGGATAAATGTGGGAATTTTGAGTAGAGATTCGTTTAATGTGTTGAAATATATTACTCCGTTCGTCTGCAATCTAGAAGCGGCTAGAAAATTAAACCGGACTTCCAAATACGATACTTCCAATAACCGAGCTTTCCAGGTATAAATTACCGATAATTTCTTGCTTCACGTGCTACTCACATTACCTATAATCATTTTGAACCGAAAAATCAACAATAAAATATTTTCAACTTTTTGCGAGAATTCCTGATGGTTAGCCTTACTGATTTTTATCGGATAAAATTTACTGTCGCGGATTCGGTAGGTTTCTGTCATTTTGGATAAATGTGGGAATTTTGAGTAGAGATTCGTTTAATGTGTTGAAATATATTGCCCCGTTCGTCTGCAATCTAGAAGCGGCTAGAAAATTAAACCGGACTTCCAAATACGATACTTCCAATAACCGAGCATTCCAGGTATGAATTACCGATAATTTCTTGCTTCACGTGCTACTCACATTACCTATAATCATTTTGAACCGAAAAATCAACAATAAAATATTTTCAACTTTTTGCGAAAATTCCTGATGGTTAGCCTTACTGATTTTTATCGGATAAAATTTACTGTCGCGGATTCGGTAGGTTTCTGTCATTTTGGATAAATGTGGGAATTTTGAGTAGAGATTCGTTTAATGTGTTGAAATATATTGTCCCGTTCGTCTGCAATCTAGAAGCGGCTAGAAAATTAAACCGGACTTCCAAATACGATACTTCCAATAACCGAGCTTTCCAGGTATAAATTACCGATAATTTCTTGCTTCACGTGCTACTCACATTACCTATAATCATTTTGAACCGAAAAATCAACAATAAAATATTTTCAACTTTTTGCGAAAATTCCTGATGGTTAGCCTTACTGATTTTTATCGGATAAAATTTACTGTCGCGGATTCGGTAGGTTTCTGTCATTTTGGATAAATGTGGGAATTTTGAGTAGAGATTCGTTTAATGTGTTGAAATATATTGTCCCGTTCGTCTGCAATCTAGAAGCGGCTAGAAAATTAAACCGGACTTCCAAATACGATACTTCCAATAACCGAGCATTCCAGGTATGAATTACCGATAATTTCTTGCTTCACGTGCTACTCACATTACCTATAATCATTTTGAACCGAAAAATCCGAAAAATCAACAATAAAATATTTTCAACTTTTTGCGAAAATTCCTGATGGTTAGCCTTACTGATTTTTATCGGATAAAATTTACTGTCGACGATTCGGTAGGTTTCTGTCATTTTGGATAAATGTGGGAATTTTGAGTAGAGATTCGTTTAATGTGTTGAAATATATTGCCCCGTTCGTCTGCAATCTAGAAGCGGCTAGAAAATTAAACCGGACTTCCAAATACGATACTTCCAATAACCGAGCATTCCAGGTATAAATTACCGATAATTTCTTGCTTCACGTGCTACTCACATTACCTATAATCATTTTGAACCGAAAAATCAACAATAAAATATTTTCAACTTTTTGCGAAAATTCCTGATGGTTAGCCTTACTGATTTTTATCGGATAAAATTTCTGTCGCGGATTCGGTAGGTTTCTGTCATTTTGGATAAATGTGGGAATTTTGAGTAGAGATTCGTTTAATGTGTTGAAATATATTGTCCCGTTCGTCTGCAATCTAGAAGCGGCTAGAAAATTAAACCGGACTTCCAAATACGATACTTCCAATAACCGAGCTTTCCAGGTATAAATTACCGATAATTTCTTGCTTCACGTGCTACTCACATTACCTATAATCATTTTGAACCGAAAAATCAACAATAAAATATTTTCAACTTTTTGCGAAAATTCCTGATGGTTAGCCTTACTGATTTTTATCGGATAAAATTTACTGTCGCGGATTCGGTAGGTTTCTCTCATTTTGGATAAATGTGGGAATTTTGAGTAGAGATTCGTTTAATGTGTTGAAATATATTGCCCCGTTCGTCTGCAATCTAGAAGCGGCTAGAAAATTAAACCGGACTTCTAAATACGATACTTCCAATAACCGAGCATTCCAGGTATAAATTACCGATAATTTCTTGCTTCACGTGCTACTCACATTACCTATAATCATTTTGAACCGAAAAATCAACAATAAAATATTTTCAACTTTTTGCGAAAATTCCTGATGGTTAGCCTTACTGATTTTTATCGGATAAAATTTACTGTCGCGGATTCGGTAGGTTTCTCTCATTTTGGATAAATGTGGGAATTTTGAGTAGAGATTCGTTTAATGTGTTGAAATATATTGCCCCGTTCGTCTGCAATCTAGAAGCGGCTAGAAAATTAAACCGGACTTCCAAATACGATACTTCCAATAACCGAGCATTCCAGGTATAAATTACCGATAATTTCTTGCTTCACGTGCTACTCACATTACCTATAATCATTTTGAACCGAAAAATCAACAATAAAATATTTTCAACTTTTTGCGAAAATTCCTGATGGTTAGCCTTATGACTTTTATCGGATAAAATTTACTGTCGCGGATTCGGTAGGTTTCTGTCATTTTGGATAAATGTGGGAATTTTGAGTAGAGATTCGTTTAATGTGTTGAAATATATTGCCCCGTTCGTCTGCAATCTAGAAGCGGCTAGAAAATTAAACCGGACTTCCAAATACGATACTTCCAATAACCGAGCATTCCAGTTATGAATTACCGATAATTTCTTGCTTCACGTGCTACTCACATTACCTATAATCATTTTGAACCGAAAAATCAACAATAAAATATTTTCAATGTTTTGCGAAAATTCCTGATGGTTAGATAAATGTGGGAATTTTGAGTAGAGATTCGTTTAATGTGTTGAAATATATTGCCCCGTTCGTCTGCAATCTAGAAGCGGCTAGAAAATTAAACCAGACTTTCAAATACGATACTTCCAATAACCGAGCATTCCAGGTATGAATTACCGATAATTTCTTGCTTCACGTGCTACTCACATTACCTATAATCATTTTGAACCGAAAAATCAACAATAAAATATTTTCAACTTTTTGCGAAAATTCCTGATGGTTAGCCTTACTGATTTTTATCGGATAAAATTTACTGTCGCGGATTCGGTAGGTTTCTGTCATTTTGGATAAATGTGGGAATTTTGAGTAGAGATTCGTTTAATGTGTTGAAATATATTGTCCCGTTCGTCTGCAATCTAGAAGCGGCTAGAAAATTAAACCGGACTTCCAAATACGATACTTCCAATAACCGAGCTTTCCAGGTATAAATTACCGATAATTTCTTGCTTCACGTGCTACTCACATTACCTATAATCATTTTGAACCGAAAAATCAACAATAAAATATTTTCAACTTTTTGCGAAAATTCCTGATGGTTAGCCTTACTGATTTTTATCGGATAAAATTTACTGTCGCGGATTCGGTAGGTTTCTGTCATTTTGGATAAATGTGGGAATTTTGAGTAGAGATTCGTTTAATGTGTTGAAATATATTGCCCCGTTCGTCTGCAATCTAGAAGCGGCTAGAAAATTAAACCGGACTTCTAAATACGATACTTCCAATAACCGAGCATTCCAGTTATGAATTACCGATAATTTCTTGCTTCACGTGCTACTCACATTACCTATAATCATTTTGAACCGAAAAATCAACAATAAAATATTTTCAACTTTTTGCGAAAATTCCTGATGGTTAGCCTTACTGATTTTTATCGGATAAAATTTACTGTCGCGGATTCGGTAGGTTTCTGTCATTTTGGATAAATGTGGGAATTTTGAGTAGAGATTCGTTTAATGTGTTGAAATATATTGTCCCGTTCGTCTGCAATCTAGAAGCGGCTAGAAAATTAAACCGGACTTCCAAATACGATACTTCCAATAACCGAGCATTCCAGTTATGAATTACCGATAATTTCTTGCTTCACGTGCTACTCACATTACCTATAATCATTTTGAACCGAAAAATCCGAAAAATCAACAATAAAATATTTTCAACTTTTTGCGAAAATTCCTGATGGTTAGCCTTACTGATTTTTATCGGATAAAATTTACTGTCGCGGATTCGGTAGGTTTCTGTCATTTTGGATAAATGTGGGAATTTTGAGTAGAGATTCGTTTAATGTGTTGAAATATATTGTCCCGTTCGTCTGCAATCTAGAAGCGGCTAGAAAATTAAACCGGACTTCCAAATACGATACTTCCAATAACCGAGCATTCCAGGTATGAATTACCGATAATTTCTTGCTTCACGTGCTACTCACATTACCTATAATCATTTTGAACCGAAAAATCAACAATAAAATATTTTCAACTTTTTGCGAAAATTCCTGATGGTTAGCCTTACTGATTTTTATCGGATAAAATTTACTGTCGCGGATTCGGTAGGTTTCTGTCATTTTGGATAAATGTGGGAATTTTGAGTAGAGATTCGTTTAATGTGTTGAAATATATTACTCCGTTCGTCTGCAATCTAGAAGCGGCTAGAAAATTAAACCGGACTTCCAAATACGATACTTCCAATAACCGAGCTTTCCAGGTATAAATTACCGATAATTTCTTGCTTCACGTGCTACTCACATTACCTATAATCATTTTGAACCGAAAAATCAACAATAAAATATTTTCAACTTTTTGCGAAAATTCCTGATGGTTAGCCTTATGATTTTTATCGGATAAAATTTACTGTCGCGGATTCGGTAGGTTTCTGTCATTTTGGATAAATGTGGGAATTTTGAGTAGAGATTCGTTTAATGTGTTGAAATATATTACTCCGTTCGTCTGCAATCTAGAAGCGGCTAGAAAATTAAACCGGACTTCCAAATACGATACTTCCAATAACCGAGCTTTCCAGGTATAAATTACCGATAATTTCTTGCTTCACGTGCTACTCACATTACCTATAATCATTTTGAACCGAAAAATCAACAATAAAATATTTTCAACTTTTTGCGAAAATTCCTGATGGTTAGCCTTATGACTTTTATCGGATAAAATTTACTGTCGCGGATTCGGTAGGTTTCTGTCATTTTGGATAAATGTGGGAATTTTGAGTAGAGATTCGTTTAATGTGTTGAAATATATTACTCCGTTCGTCTGCAATCTAGAAGCGGCTAGAAAATTAAACCGGACTTCCAAATACGATACTTCCAATAACCGAGCTTTCCAGGTATAAATTACCGATAATTTCTTGCTTCACGTGCTACTCACATTACCTATAATCATTTTGAACCGAAAAATCAACAATAAAATATTTTCAACTTTTTGCGAAAATTCCTGATGGTTAGCCTTATGACTTTTATCGGATAAAATTTACTGTCGCGGATTCGGTAGGTTTCTGTCATTTTGGATAAATGTGGGAATTTTGAGTAGAGATTCGTTTAATGTGTTGAAATATATTGTCCCGTTCGTCTGCAATCTAGAAGCGGCTAGAAAATTAAACCGGACTTCCAAATACGATACTTCCAATAACCGAGCTTTCCAGGTATAAATTACCGATAATTTCTTGCTTCACGTGCTACTCACATTACCTATAATCATTTTGAACCGAAAAATCAACAATAAAATATTTTCAACTTTTTGCGAAAATTCCTGATGGTTAGCCTTATGATTTTTATCGGATAAAATTTACTGTCGCGGATTCGGTAGGTTTCTGTCATTTTGGATAAATGTGGGAATTTTGAGTAGAGATTCGTTTAATGTGTTGAAATATATTGCCCCGTTCGTCTGCAATCTAGAAGCGGCTAGAAAATTAAACCGGACTTCCAAATACGATACTTCCAATAACCGAGCATTCCAGGTATGAATTACCGATAATTTCTTGCTTCACGTGCTACTCACATTACCTATAATCATTTTGAACCGAAAAATCAACAATAAAATATTTTCAACTTTTTGCGAAAATTCCTGATGGTTAGATAAATGTGGGAATTTTGAGTAGAGATTCGTTTAATGTGTTGAAATATATTGCCCCGTTCGTCTGCAATCAAGAAGCGGCTAGAAAATTAAACCAGACTTTCAAATACGATACTTCCAATAACCGAGCATTCCAGGTATGAATTACCGATAATTTCTTGCTTCACGTGCTACTCACATTACCTATAATCATTTTGAACCGAAAAATCCGAAAAATCAACAATAAAATATTTTCAACTTTTTGCGAAAATTCCTGATGGTTAGCCTTACTGATTTTTATCGGATAAAATTTACTGTCGCGGATTCGGTAGGTTTCTGTCATTTTGGATAAATGTGGGAATTTTGAGTAGAGATTCGTTTAATGTGTTGAAATATATTGCCCCGTTCGTCTGCAATCTAGAAGCGGCTAGAAAATTAAACCGGACTTCCAAATACGATACTTCCAATAACCGAGCTTTCCAGGTATAAATTACCGATAATTTCTTGCTTCACGTGCTACTCACATTACCTATAATCATTTTGAACCGAAAAATCAACAATAAAATATTTTCAACTGTTTGCGAAAATTCCTGATGGTTAGCCTTACTGATTTTTATCGGATAAAATTTACTGTCGCGGATTCGGTAGGTTTCTGTCATTTTGGATAAATGTGGGAATTTTGAGTAGAGATTCGTTTAATGTGTTGAAATATATTGCCCCGTTCGTCTGCAATCTAGAAGCGGCTAGAAAATTAAACCGGACTTCCAAATACGATACTTCCAATAACCGAGCTTTCCAGGTATAAATTACCGATAATTTCTTGCTTCACGTGCTACTCACATTACCTATAATCATTTTGAACCGAAAAATCAACAATAAAATATTTTCAACTTTTTGCGAAAATTCCTGATGGTTAGCCTTACTGATTTTTATCGGATAAAATTTACTGTCGCGGATTCGGTAGGTTTCTGTCATTTTGGATAAATGTGGGAATTTTGAGTAGAGATTCGTTTAATGTGTTGAAATACATTGCCCCGTTCGTCTGCAATCTAGAAGCGGCTAGAAAATTAAACCGGACTTCCAAATACGATACTTCCAATAACCGAGCTTTCCAGGTATAAATTACCGATAATTTCTTGCTTCACGTGCTACTCACATTACCTATAATCATTTTGAACCGAAAAATCAACAATAAAATATTTTCAACTTTTTGCGAAAATTCCTGATGGTTAGCCTTACTGATTTTTATCGGATAAAATTTACTGTCGCGGATTCGGTAGGTTTCTGTCATTTTGGATAAATGTGGGAATTTTGAGTAGAGATTCGTTTAATGTGTTGAAATACATTGCCCCGTTCGTCTGCAATCTAGAAGCGGCTAGAAAATTAAACCGGACTTCCAAATACGATACTTCCAATAACCGAGCATTCCAGTTATGAATTACCGATAATTTCTTGCTTCACGTGCTACTCACATTACCTATAATCATTTTGAACCGAAAAATCAACAATAAAATATTTTCAATGTTTTGCGAAAATTCCTGATGGTTAGATAAATGTGGGAATTTTGAGTAGAGATTCGTTTAATGTGTTGAAATATATTGCCCCGTTCGTCTGCAATCTAGAAGCGGCTAGAAAATTAAACCAGACTTTCAAATACGATACTTCCAATAACCGAGCATTCCAGGTATGAATTACCGATAATTTCTTGCTTCACGTGCTACTCACATTACCTATAATCATTTTGAACCGAAAAATCAACAATAAAATATTTTCAACTTTTTGCGAAAATTCCTGATGGTTAGCCTTACTGATTTTTATCGGATAAAATTTACTGTCGCGGATTCGGTAGGTTTCTGTCATTTTGGATAAATGTGGGAATTTTGAGTAGAGATTCGTTTAATGTGTTGAAATATATTGCCCCGTTCGTCTGCAATCTAGAAGCGGCTAGAAAATTAAACCGGACTTCCAAATACGATACTTCCAATAACCGAGCTTTCCAGGTATAAATTACCGATAATTTCTTGCTTCACGTGCTACTCACATTACCTATAATCATTTTGAACCGAAAAATCAACAATAAAATATTTTCAACTTTTTGCGAAAATTCCTGATGGTTAGCCTTACTGATTTTTATCGGATAAAATTTACTGTCGCGGATTCGGTAGGTTTCTGTCATTTTGGATAAATGTGGGAATTTTGAGTAGAGATTCGTTTAATGTGTTGAAATATATTGCCCCGTTCGTCTGCAATCTAGAAGCGGCTAGAAAATTAAACCGGACTTCCAAATACGATACTTCCAATAACCGAGCTTTCCAGGTATAAATTACCGATAATTTCTTGCTTCACGTGCTACTCACATTACCTATAATCATTTTGAACCGAAAAATCAACAATAAAATATTTTCAACTTTTTGCGAAAATTCCTGATGGTTAGCCTTACTGATTTTTATCGGATAAAATTTACTGTCGCGGATTCGGTAGGTTTCTGTCATTTTGGATAAATGTGGGAATTTTGAGTAGAGATTCGTTTAATGTGTTGAGATATATTGCCCCGTTCGTCTGCAATCTAGAAGCGGCTAGAAAATTAAACCGGACTTCCAAATACGATACTTCCGGTAACCGAGCTTTCCAGGTAAAAATTACCTATAATTTCTTGCTTCACGTGCTACTCACATTACCTATAATCATTTTGAACCGAAAAATCAACAATAAAATATTTTCAACTTTTTGCGAAAATTCCTGATGGTTAGCCTTATGACTTTTATCGGATAAAATTTACTGTCGCGGATTCGGTAGGTTTCTGTCATTTTGGATAAATGTGGGAATTTTGAGTAGAGATTCGTTTAATGTGTTGAAATATATTGCCCCGTTCGTCTGCAATCTAGAAGCGGCTAGAAAATTAAACCGGACTTCCAAATACGATACTTCCAATAACCGAGCTTTCCAGGTATAAATTACCGATAATTTCTTGCTTCACGTGCTACTCACATTACCTATAATCATTTTGAACCGAAAAATCAACAATAAAATATTTTCAACTTTTTGCGAAAATTCCTGATGGTTAGCCTTACTGATTTTTATCGGATAAAATTTACTGTCGCGGATTCGGTAGGTTTCTGTCATTTTGGATAAATGTGGGAATTTTGAGTAGAGATTCGTTTAATGTGTTGAAATATATTGCCCCGTTCGTCTGCAATCTAGAAGCGGCTAGAAAATTAAACCGGACTTCCAAATACGATACTTCCGGTAACCGAGCTTTCCAGGTAAAAATTACCTATAATTTCTTGCTTCACGTGCTACTCACATTACCTATAATCATTTTGAACCGAAAAATCAACAATAAAATATTTTCAACTTTTTGCGAAAATTCCTGATGGTTAGCCTTATGACTTTTATCGGATAAAATTTACTGTCGCGGATTCGGTAGGTTTCTGTCATTTTGGATAAATGTGGGAATTTTGAGTAGAGATTCGTTTAATGTGTTGAAATATATTGCCCCGTTCGTCTGCAATCTAGAAGCGGCTAGAAAATTAAACCGGACTTCCAAATACGATACTTCCAATAACCGAGCATTCCAGTTATGAATTACCGATAATTTCTTGCTTCACGTGCTACTCACATTACCTATAATCATTTTGAACCGAAAAATCAACAATAAAATATTTTCAATGTTTTGCGAAAATTCCTGATGGTTAGATAAATGTGGGAATTTTGAGTAGAGATTCGTTTAATGTGTTGAAATATATTGCCCCGTTCGTCTGCAATCTAGAAGCGGCTAGAAAATTAAACCAGACTTTCAAATACGATACTTCCAATAACCGAGCATTCCAGGTATGAATTACCGATAATTTCTTGCTTCACGTGCTACTCACATTACCTATAATCATTTTGAACCGAAAAATCAACAATAAAATATTTTCAACTTTTTGCGAAAATTCCTGATGGTTAGCCTTACTGATTTTTATCGGATAAAATTTACTGTCGCGGATTCGGTAGGTTTCTGTCATTTTGGATAAATGTGGGAATTTTGAGTAGAGATTCGTTTAATGTGTTGAAATATATTGTCCCGTTCGTCTGCAATCTAGAAGCGGCTAGAAAATTAAACCGGACTTCCAAATACGATACTTCCAATAACCGAGCTTTCCAGGTATAAATTACCGATAATTTCTTGCTTCACGTGCTACTCACATTACCTATAATCATTTTGAACCGAAAAATCAACAATAAAATATTTTCAACTTTTTGCGAAAATTCCTGATGGTTAGCCTTACTGATTTTTATCGGATAAAATTTACTGTCGCGGATTCGGTAGGTTTCTGTCATTTTGGATAAATGTGGGAATTTTGAGTAGAGATTCGTTTAATGTGTTGAAATATATTGTCCCGTTCGTCTGCAATCTAGAAGCGGCTAGAAAATTAAACCGGACTTCCAAATACGATACTTCCAATAACCGAGCATTCCAGTTATGAATTACCGATAATTTCTTGCTTCACGTGCTACTCACATTACCTATAATCATTTTGAACCGAAAAATCCGAAAAATCAACAATAAAATATTTTCAACTTTTTGCGAAAATTCCTGATGGTTAGCCTTACTGATTTTTATCGGATAAAATTTACTGTCGCGGATTCGGTAGGTTTCTGTCATTTTGGATAAATGTGGGAATTTTGAGTAGAGATTCGTTTAATGTGTTGAAATATATTGTCCCGTTCGTCTGCAATCTAGAAGCGGCTAGAAAATTAAACCGGACTTCCAAATACGATACTTCCAATAACCGAGCTTTCCAGGTATAAATTACCGATAATTTCTTGCTTCACGTGCTACTCACATTACCTATAATCATTTTGAACCGAAAAATCAACAATAAAATATTTTCAACTTTTTGCGAAAATTCCTGATGGTTAGCCTTACTGATTTTTATCGGATAAAATTTACTGTCGCGGATTCGGTAGGTTTCTGTCATTTTGGATAAATGTGGGAATTTTGAGTAGAGATTCGTTTAATGTGTTGAAATATATTGTCCCGTTCGTCTGCAATCTAGAAGCGGCTAGAAAATTAAACCGGACTTCCAAATACGATACTTCCAATAACCGAGCATTCCAGTTATGAATTACCGATAATTTCTTGCTTCACGTGCTACTCACATTACCTATAATCATTTTGAACCGAAAAATCAACAATAAAATATTTTCAACTTTTTGCGAAAATTCCTGATGGTTAGCCTTACTGATTTTTATCGGATAAAATTTACTGTCGCGGATTCGGTAGGTTTCTGTCATTTTGGATAAATGTGGGAATTTTGAGTAGAGATTCGTTTAATGTGTTGAAATATATTGCCCCGTTCGTCTGCAATCTAGAAGCGGCTAGAAAATTAAACCAGACTTTCAAATACGATACTTCCAATAACCGAGCATTCCAGGTATGAATTACCGATAATTTCTTGCTTCACGTGCTACTCACATTACCTATAATCATTTTGAACCGAAAAATCCGAAAAATCAACAATAAAATATTTTCAACTTTTTGCGAAAATTCCTGATGGTTAGCCTTACTGATTTTTATCGGATAAAATTTACTGTCGCGGATTCGGTAGGTTTCTGTCATTTTGGATAAATGTGGGAATTTTGAGTAGAGATTCGTTTAATGTGTTGAAATACATTGCCCCGTTCGTCTGCAATCTAGAAGCGGCTAGAAAATTAAACCGGACTTCCAAATACGATACTTCCAATAACCGAGCTTTCCAGGTATAAATTACCGATAATTTCTTGCTTCACGTGCTACTCACATTACCTATAATCATTTTGAACCGAAAAATCCGAAAAATCAACAATAAAATATTTTCAACTTTTTGCGAAAATTCCTGATGGTTAGCCTTACTGATTTTTATCGGATAAAATTTACTGTCGCGGATTCGGTAGGTTTCTGTCATTTTGGATAAATGTGGGAATTTTGAGTAGAGATTCGTTTAATGTGTTGAAATATATTGTCCCGTTCGTCTGCAATCTAGAAGCGGCTAGAAAATTAAACCGGACTTCCAAATACGATACTTCCAATAACCGAGCTTTCCAGGTATAAATTACCGATAATTTCTTGCTTCACGTGCTACTCACATTACCTATAATCATTTTGAACCGAAAAATCAACAATAAAATATTTTCAACTTTTTGCGAAAATTCCTGATGGTTAGCCTTACTGATTTTTATCGGATAAAATTTACTGTCGCGGATTCGGTAGGTTTCTGTCATTTTGGATAAATGTGGGAATTTTGAGTAGAGATTCGTTTAATGTGTTGAAATACATTGCCCCGTTCGTCTGCAATCTAGAAGCGGCTAGAAAATTAAACCGGACTTCCAAATACGATACTTCCAATAACCGAGCTTTCCAGGTATAAATTACCGATAATTTCTTGCTTCACGTGCTACTCACATTACCTATAATCATTTTGAACCGAAAAATCAACAATAAAATATTTTCAACTTTTTGCGAAAATTCCTGATGGTTAGCCTTACTGATTTTTATCGGATAAAATTTACTGTCGCGGATTCGGTAGGTTTCTGTCATTTTGGATAAATGTGGGAATTTTGAGTAGAGATTCGTTTAATGTGTTGAAATATATTGCCCCGTTCGTCTGCAATCTAGAAGCGGCTAGAAAATTAAACCGGACTTCTAAATACGATACTTCCAATAACCGAGCATTCCAGTTATGAATTACCGATAATTTCTTGCTTCACGTGCTACTCACATTACCTATAATCATTTTGAACCGAAAAATCAACAATAAAATATTTTCAACTTTTTGCGAAAATTCCTGATGGTTAGCCTTACTGATTTTTATCGGATAAAATTTACTGTCGCGGATTCGGTAGGTTTCTGTCATTTTGGATAAATGTGGGAATTTTGAGTAGAGATTCGTTTAATGTGTTGAAATATATTGTCCCGTTCGTCTGCAATCTAGAAGCGGCTAGAAAATTAAACCGGACTTCCAAATACGATACTTCCAATAACCGAGCATTCCAGTTATGAATTACCGATAATTTCTTGCTTCACGTGCTACTCACATTACCTATAATCATTTTGAACCGAAAAATCAACAATAAAATATTTTCAACTTTTTGCGAAAATTCCTGATGGTTAGCCTTACTGATTTTTATCGGATAAAATTTACTGTCGCGGATTCGGTAGGTTTCTGTCATTTTGGATAAATGTGGGAATTTTGAGTAGAGATTCGTTTAATGTGTTGAAATATATTGCCCCGTTCGTCTGCAATCTAGAAGCGGCTAGAAAATTAAACCAGACTTTCAAATACGATACTTCCAATAACCGAGCATTCCAGGTATGAATTACCGATAATTTCTTGCTTCACGTGCTACTCACATTACCTATAATCATTTTGAACCGAAAAATCCGAAAAATCAACAATAAAATATTTTCAACTTTTTGCGAAAATTCCTGATGGTTAGCCTTACTGATTTTTATCGGATAAAATTTACTGTCGCGGATTCGGTAGGTTTCTGTCATTTTGGATAAATGTGGGAATTTTGAGTAGAGATTCGTTTAATGTGTTGAAATACATTGCCCCGTTCGTCTGCAATCTAGAAGCGGCTAGAAAATTAAACCGGACTTCCAAATACGATACTTCCAATAACCGAGCTTTCCAGGTATAAATTACCGATAATTTCTTGCTTCACGTGCTACTCACATTACCTATAATCATTTTGATCCGAAAAATCAACAATAAAATATTTTCAACTTTTTGCGAAAATTCCTGATGGTTAGCCTTACTGATTTTTATCGGATAAAATTTACTGTCGCGGATTCGGTAGGTTTCTGTCATTTTGGATAAATGTGGGAATTTTGAGTAGAGATTCGTTTAATGTGTTGAAATATATTGCCCCGTTCGTCTGCAATCAAGAAGCGGCTAGAAAATTAAACCGGACTTCCAAATACGATACTTCCAATAACCGAGCTTTCCAGGTATAAATTACCGATAATTTCTTGCTTCACGTGCTACTCACATTACCTATAATCATTTTGATCCGAAAAATCAACAATAAAATATTTTCAACTTTTTGCGAAAATTCCTGATGGTTAGCCTTACTGATTTTTATCGGATAAAATTTACTGTCGCGGATTCGGTAGGTTTCTGTCATTTTGGATAAATGTGGGAATTTTGAGTAGAGATTCGTTTAATGTGTTGAAATACATTGCCCCGTTCGTCTGCAATCTAGAAGCGGCTAGAAAATTAAACCGGACTTCCAAATACGATACTTCCAATAACCGAGCTTTCCAGGTATAAATTACCGATAATTTCTTGCTTCACGTGCTACTCACATTACCTATAATCATTTTGATCCGAAAAATCAACAATAAAATATTTTCAACTTTTTGCGAAAATTCCTGATGGTTAGCCTTACTGATTTTTATCGGATAAAATTTACTGTCGCGGATTCGGTAGGTTTCTGTCATTTTGGATAAATGTGGGAATTTTGAGTAGAGATTCGTTTAATGTGTTGAAATATATTGCCCCGTTCGTCTGCAATCAAGAAGCGGCTAGAAAATTAAACCGGACTTCCAAATACGATACTTCCAATAACCGAGCTTTCCAGGTATAAATTACCGATAATTTCTTGCTTCACGTGCTACTCACATTACCTATAATCATTTTGATCCGAAAAATCAACAATAAAATATTTTCAACTTTTTGCGAAAATTCCTGATGGTTAGCCTTACTGATTTTTATCGGATAAAATTTACTGTCGCGGATTCGGTAGGTTTCTGTCATTTTGGATAAATGTGGGAATTTTGAGTAGAGATTCGTTTAATGTGTTGAAATATATTGCCCCGTTCGTCTGCAATCTAGAAGCGGCTAGAAAATTAAACCGGACTTCCAAATACGATACTTCCAATAACCGAGCTTTCCAGGTATAAATTACCGATAATTTCTTGCTTCACGTGCTACTCACATTACCTATAATCATTTTGAACCGAAAAATCAACAATAAAATATTTTCAACTTTTTGCGAAAATTCCTGATGGTTAGCCTTACTGATTTTTATCGGATAAAATTTACTGTCGCGGATTCGGTAGGTTTCTGTCATTTTGGATAAATGTGGGAATTTTGAGTAGAGATTCGTTTAATGTGTTGAAATATATTGCCCCGTTCGTCTGCAATCTAGAAGCGGCTAGAAAATTAAACCGGACTTCCAAATACGATACTTCCAATAACCGAGCTTTCCAGGTATAAATTACCGATAATTTCTTGCTTCACGTGCTACTCACATTACCTATAATCATTTTGAACCGAAAAATCAACAATAAAATATTTTCAACTTTTTGCGAAAATTCCTGATGGTTAGCCTTACTGATTTTTATCGGATAAAATTTACTGTCGCGGATTCGGTAGGTTTCTGTCATTTTGGATAAATGTGGGAATTTTGAGTAGAGATTCGTTTAATGTGTTGAAATATATTGCCCCGTTCGTCTGCAATCTAGAAGCGGCTAGAAAATTAAACCGGACTTCCAAATACGATACTTCCAATAACCGAGCTTTCCAGGTATAAATTACCGATAATTTCTTGCTTCACGTGCTACTCACATTACCTATAATCATTTTGAACCGAAAAATCAACAATAAAATATTTTCAACTTTTTGCGAAAATTCCTGATGGTTAGCCTTACTGATTTTTATCGGATAAAATTTACTGTCGCGGATTCGGTAGGTTTCTGTCATTTTGGATAAATGTGGGAATTTTGAGTAGAGATTCGTTTAATGTGTTGAAATATATTGCCCCGTTCGTCTGCAATCTAGAAGCGGCTAGAAAATTAAACCGGACTTCCAAATACGATACTTCCAATAACCGAGCATTCCAGGTATGAATTACCGATAATTTCTTGCTTCACGTGCTACTCACATTACCTATAATCATTTTGAACCGAAAAATCAACAATAAAATATTTTCAACTTTTTGCGAAAATTCCTGATGGTTAGCCTTACTGATTTTTATCGGATAAAATTTACTGTCGCGGATTCGGTAGGTTTCTGTCATTTTGGATAAATGTGGGAATTTTGAGTAGAGATTCGTTTAATGTGTTGAAATATATTGCCCCGTTCGTCTGCAATCAAGAAGCGGCTAGAAAATTAAACCGGACTTCCAAATACGATACTTCCAATAACCGAGCATTCCAGGTATGAATTACCGATAATTTCTTGCTTCACGTGCTACTCACATTACCTATAATCATTTTGAACCGAAAAATCAACAATAAAATATTTTCAACTTTTTGCGAAAATTCCTGATGGTAGCCTTACTGATTTTTATCGGATAAAATTTACTGTCGCGGATTCGGTAGGTTTCTGTCATTTTGGATAAATGTGGGAATTTTGAGTAGAGATTCGTTTAATGTGTTGAAATATATTGCCCCGTTCGTCTGCAATCTAGAAGCGGCTAGAAAATTAAACCGGACTTCCAAATACGATACTTCCAATAACCGAGCTTTCCAGGTATGAATTACCGATAATTTCTTGCTTCACGTGCTACTCACATTACCTATAATCATTTTGAACCGAAAAATCAACAATAAAATATTTTCAACTTTTTGCGAAAATTCCTGATGGTTAGCCTTACTGATTTTTATCGGATAAAATTTACTGTCGCGGATTCGGTAGGTTTCTGTCATTTTGGATAAATGTGGGAATTTTGAGTAGAGATTCGTTTAATGTGTTGAAATACATTGCCCCGTTCGTCTGCAATCTAGAAGCGGCTAGAAAATTAAACCGGACTTCCAAATACGATACTTCCAATAACCGAGCATTCCAGGTATGAATTACCGATAATTTCTTGCTTCACGTGCTACTCACATTACCTATAATCATTTTGAACCGAAAAATCAACAATAAAATATTTTCAACTTTTTGCGAAAATTCCTGATGGTAGCCTTACTGATTTTTATCGGATAAAATTTACTGTCGCGGATTCGGTAGGTTTCTGTCATTTTGGATAAATGTGGGAATTTTGAGTAGAGATTCGTTTAATGTGTTGAAATATATTGCCCCGTTCGTCTGCAATCTAGAAGCGGCTAGAAAATTAAACCGGACTTCCAAATACGATACTTCCAATAACCGAGCATTCCAGGTATGAATTACCGATAATTTCTTGCTTCACGTGCTACTCACATTACCTATAATCATTTTGAACCGAAAAATCAACAATAAAATATTTTCAACTTTTTGCGAAAATTCCTGATGGTTAGCCTTACTGATTTTTATCGGATAAAATTTACTGTCGCGGATTCGGTAGGTTTCTGTCATTTTGGATAAATGTGGGAATTTTGAGTAGAGATTCGTTTAATGTGTTGAAATATATTGCCCCGTTCGTCTGCAATCTAGAAGCGGCTAGAAAATTAAACCGGACTTCCAAATACGATACTTCCAATAACCGAGCATTCCAGGTATGAATTACCGATAATTTCTTGCTTCACGTGCTACTCACATTACCTATAATCATTTTGAACCGAAAAATCAACAATAAAATATTTTCAACTTTTTGCGAAAATTACTGATGGTTAGCCTTACTGATTTTTATCGGATAAAATTTACTGTCGCGGATTCGGTAGGTTTCTGTCATTTTGGATAAATGTGGGAATTTTGAGTAGAGATTCGTTTAATGTGTTGAAATACATTGCCCCGTTCGTCTGCAATCTAGAAGCGGCTAGAAAATTAAACCGGACTTCCAAATACGATACTTCCAATAACCGAGCTTTCCAGGTATAAATTACCGATAATTTCTTGCTTCACGTGCTACTCACATTACCTATAATCATTTTGAACCGAAAAATCAACAATAAAATATTTTCAACTTTTTGCGAAAATTCCTGATGGTTAGTTAGCCTTACTGATTTTTATCGGATAAAATTTACTGTCGCGGATTCGGTAGGTTTCTGTCATTTTGGATAAATGTGGGAATTTTGAGTAGAGATTCGTTTAATGTGTTGAAATACATTGCCCCGTTCGTCTGCAATCTAGAAGCGGCTAGAAAATTAAACCGGACTTCCAAATACGATACTTCCAATAACCGAGCTTTCCAGGTATAAATTACCGATAATTTCTTGCTTCACGTGCTACTCACATTACCTATAATCATTTTGAACCGAAAAATCAACAATAAAATATTTTCAACTTTTTGCGAAAATTCCTGATGGTAGCCTTACTGATTTTTATCGGATAAAATTTACTGTCGCGGATTCGGTAGGTTTCTGTCATTTTGGATAAATGTGGGAATTTTGAGTAGAGATTCGTTTAATGTGTTGAAATATATTGCCCCGTTCGTCTGCAATCTAGAAGCGGCTAGAAAATTAAACCGGACTTCCAAATACGATACTTCCAATAACCGAGCTTGCCAGGTATAAATTACCGATAATTTCTTGCTTCACGTGCTACTCACATTACCTATAATCATTTTGAACCGAAAAATCAACAATAAAATATTTTCAACTTTTTGCGAAAATTCCTGATGGTTAGCCTTACTGATTTTTATCGGATAAAATTTACTGTCGCGGATTCGGTAGGTTTCTGTCATTTTGGATAAATGTGGGAATTTTGAGTAGAGATTCGTTTAATGTGTTGAAATATATTGCCCCGTTCGTCTGCAATCTAGAAGCGGCTAGAAAATTAAACCGGACTTCCAAATACGATACTTCCAATAACCGAGCATTCCAAGTATGAATTACCGATAATTTCTTGCTTCACGTGCTACTCACATTACCTATAATCATTTTGAACCGAAAAATCAACAATAAAATATTTTCAACTTTTTGCGAAAATTCCTGATGGTTAGCCTTACTGATTTTTATCGGATAAAATTTACTGTCGCGGATTCGGTAGGTTTCTGTCATTTTGGATAAATGTGGGAATTTTGAGTAGAGATTCGTTTAATGTGTTGAAATACATTGCCCCGTTCGTCTGCAATCTAGAAGCGGCTAGAAAATTAAACCGGACTTCCAAATACGATACTTCCAATAACCGAGCTTTCCAGGTATAAATTACCGATAATTTCTTGCTTCACGTGCTACTCACATTACCTATAATCATTTTGAACCGAAAAATCAACAATAAAATATTTTCAACTTTTTGCGAAAATTCCTGATGGTTAGCCTTACTGATTTTTATCGGATAAAATTTACTGTCGCGGATTCGGTAGGTTTCTGTCATTTTGGATAAATGTGGGAATTTTGAGTAGAGATTCGTTTAATGTGTTGAAATATATTACCCCGTTCGTCTGCAATCTAGAAGCGGCTAGAAAATTAAACCGGACTTCCAAATACGATACTTCCAATAACCGAGCATTCCAGGTATGAATTACCGATAATTTCTTGCTTCACGTGCTACTCATATTACCTATAATCATTTTGAACCGAAAAATCAACAATAAAATATTTTCAACTTTTTGCGAAAATTCCTGATGGTTAGCCTTACTGATTTTTATCGGATAAAATTTACTGTCGCGGATTCGGTAGGTTTCTGTCATTTTGGATAAATGTGGGAATTTTGAGTAGAGATTCGTTTAATGTGTTGAAATATATTGCCCCGTTCGTCTGCAATCTAGAAGCGGCTAGAAAATTAAACCGGACTTCCAAATACGATACTTCCAATAACCGAGCATTCCAGGTATGAATTACCGATAATTTCTTGCTTCACGTGCTACTCATATTACCTATAATCATTTTGAACCGAAAAATCAACAATAAAATATTTTCAACTTTTTGCGAAAATTCCTGATGGTTAGCCTTACTGATTTTTATCGGATAAAATTTACTGTCGCGGATTCGGTAGGTTTCTGTCATTTTGGATAAATGTGGGAATTTTGAGTAGAGATTCCTTTAATGTGTTGAAATATATTGCCCCGTTCGTCTGCAATCTAGAAGCGGCTAGAAAATTAAACCGGACTTCCAAATACGATACTTCCAATAACCGAGCATTCCAGGTATGAATTACCGATAATTTCTTGCTTCACGTGCTACTCACATTACCTATAATCATTTTGAACCGAAAAATCAACAATAAAATATTTTCAACTTTTTGCGAAAATTCCTGATGGTTAGCCTTACTGATTTTTATCGGATAAAATTTACTGTCGCGGATTCGGTAGGTTTCTGTCATTTTGGATAAATGTGGGAATTTTGAGTAGAGATTCGTTTAATGTGTTGAAATATATTGCCCCGTTCGTCTGCAATCTAGAAGCGGCTAGAAAATTAAACCGGACTTCCAAATACGATACTTCCAATAACCGAGCATTCCAGGTATGAATTACCGATAATTTCTTGCTTCACGTGCTACTCACATTACCTATAATCATTTTGAACCGAAAAATCAACAATAAAATATTTTCAACTTTTTGCGAAAATTCCTGATGGTTAGCCTTACTGATTTTTATCGGATAAAATTTACTGTCGCGGATTCGGTAGGTTTCTGTCATTTTGGATAAATGTGGGAATTTTGAGTAGAGATTCGTTTAATGTGTTGAAATATATTGCCCCGTTCGTCTGCAATCTAGAAGCGGCTAGAAAATTAAACCGGACTTCCAAATACGATACTTCCAATAACCGAGCATTCCAGGTATGAATTACCGATAATTTCTTGCTTCACGTGCTACTCATATTACCTATAATCATTTTGAACCGAAAAATCAACAATAAAATATTTTCAACTTTTTGCGAAAATTTCTGATGGTTCCTTACTGATTTTGATCGGATAAACTTTACTGTCGCGGATTCGGTAGGTTTCTGTCATTTTGGATAAATGTGGGAATTTTGAGTAGAGAATCGTTTAATGTGTTGAAATATATTGCCCCGTTCGTCTGCAATCTAGAAGCGGCTAGAAAATTAAACCGGACTTCCAAATACGATACTTCCGATAACCGAGCATTCCAGGTATGAATTACCGATAATTTCTTGCTTCACGTGCTACTCACATTACCTATAATCATTTTGAACCGAAAAATCAACAATAACATATTTTCAACTTTTTGCGAAAATTCCTGATGGTTAGCCTTACTGATTTTTATCGGATAAAATTTACTGTCGCGGATTCGGTAGGTTTCTGTCATTTTGGATAAATGTGGGAATTTTGAGTAGAGATTCGTTTAATGTGTTGAAATATATTACCCCGTTCGTCTGCAATCTAGAAGCGGCTAGAAAATTAAACCGGACTTCCAAATACGATACTTCCGATAACCGAGCATTCCAGGTATGAATTACCGATAATTTCTTGCTTCATGTGCTACTCACATTACCTATAATCATTTTGAACCGAAAAATCAACAATAAAATATTTTCAACTTTTTGCGAAAATTCCTGATGGTTAGCCTTACTGATTTTGATCGGATAAAATTTACTGTCGCGGATTCGGTAGGTTTCTGTCATTTTGGATAAATGTGGGAATTTTGAGTAGAGATTCGTTTAATGTGTTGAAATATATTACCCCGTTCGTCTGCAATCTAGAAGCGGCTAGAAAATTAAACCGGACTTCCAAATACGATACTTCCAATAACCGAGCATTCCTGGTATGAATTACCGATAATTTCTTGCTTCACGTGCTACTCATATTACCTATAATCATTTTGAACCGAAAAATCAACAATAAAATATTTTCAACTTTTTGCGAAAATTTCTGATGGTTCCTTACTGATTTTGATCGGATAAACTTTACTGTCGCGGATTCGGTAGGTTTCTGTCATTTTGGATAAATGTGGGAATTTTGAGTAGAGATTCGTTTAATGTGTTGAAATATATTGCCCCGTTCGTCTGCAATCTAGAAGCGGCTAGAAAATTAAACCGGACTTCCAAATACGATACTTCCAATAACCGAGCATTCCAGGTATGAATTACCGATAATTTCTTGCTTCACGTGCTACTCACATTACCTATAATCATTTTGAACCGAAAAATCAACAATAAAATATTTTCAACTTTTTGCGAAAATTCCTGATGGTTAGCCTTACTGATTTTTATCGGATAAAATTTACTGTCGCGGATTCGGTAGGTTTCTGTCATTTTGGATAAATGTGGGAATTTTGAGTAGAGATTCGTTTAATGTGTTGAAATATATTGCCCCGTTCGTCTGCAATCTAGAAGCGGCTAGAAAATTAAACCGGACTTCCAAATACGATACTTCCAATAACCGAGCATTCCAGGTATGAATTACCGATAATTTCTTGCTTCACGTGCTACTCACATTACCTATAATCATTTTGAACCGAAAAATCAACAATAAAATATTTTCAACTTTTTGCGAAAATTTCTGATGGTTAGCCTTACTGATTTTGATCGGATAAAATTTACTGTCGCGGATTCGGTAGGTTTCTGTCATTTTGGATAAATGTGGGAATTTTGAGTAGAGATTCGTTTAATGTGTTGAAATATATTACCCCGTTCGTCTGCAATCTAGAAGCGGCTAGAAAATTAAACCGGACTTCCAAATACGATACTTCCAATAACCGAGCATTCCAGGTATGAATTACCGATAATTTCTTGCTTCACGTGCTACTCATATTACCTATAATCATTTTGAACCGAAAAATCAACAATAAAATATTTTCAACTTTTTGCGAAAATTTCTGATGGTTCCTTACTGATTTTGATCGGATAAACTTTACTGTCGCGGATTCGGTAGGTTTCTGTCATTTTGGATAAATGTGGGAATTTTGAGTAGAGATTCGTTTAATGTGTTGAAATATATTGCCCCGTTCGTCTGCAATCTAGAAGCGGCTAGAAAATTAAACCGGACTTCCAAATACGATACTTCCGATAACCGAGCATTCCAGGTATGAATTACCGATAATTTCTTGCTTCACGTGCTACTCACATTACCTATAATCATTTTGAACCGAAAAATCAACAATAAAATATTTTCAACTTTTTGCGAAAATTCCTGATGGTTAGCCTTACTGATTTTTATCGGATAAAATTTACTGTCGCGGATTCGGTAGGTTTCTGTCATTTTGGATAAATGTGGGAATTTTGAGTAGAGATTCGTTTAATGTGTTGAAATATATTGCCCCGTTCGTCTGCAATCTAGAAGCGGCTAGAAAATTAAACCGGACTTCCAAATACGATACTTCCGATAACCGAGCATTCCAGGTATGAATTACCGATAATTTCTTGCTTCACGTGCTACTCACATTACCTATAATCATTTTGAACCGAAAAATCAACAATAAAATATTTTCAACTTTTTGCGAAAATTCCTGATGGTTAGCCTTACTGATTTTGATCGGATAAAATTTACTGTCGCGGATTCGGTAAATTTCTGTCATTTTGGATAAATGTGGGAATTTTGAGTAGAGATTCGTTTAATGTGTTGAAATATATTGCCCCGTTCGTCTGCAATCTAGAAGCGGCTAGAAAATTAAACCGGACTTCCAAATACGATACTTCCGATAACCGAGCATTCCAGGTATGAATTACCGATAATTTCTTGCTTCACGTGCTACTCACATTACCTATAATCATTTTAGGGGGAGGAGGCACAGGTAGTGGATGGTGGTCGGCCCATCGATAGGTTAATTAAATAAGCCGGCTTCTACCGCTGCTTTGCTGGGAGGAGAGTCTCAGGGAACCTGGGAGTGGTGAACTAAATTCTGAGTGCCCATTGTGATACCTAGTTTGATAGGGCGAACTGATGGCGCCATAAAATCATCGCCTACTAACCACGACGAACTGAGCGTCGCGTCTCCCTGCGCTCTCGAGTCCCTCTCGTGGTGAGTGGGGAACCCTATAAACGGGTCATCCCTTGAATGAAATGGGTCCCCATTTGTATGGGATATCCATATTAATGGCTCAATGGGCGGGTGAATTTTGGAGGGGGAGGGGACACCGAGGCCGCGGTGCTCGGTGAGCTAATGGGCCGGATTAAGGTGTCATGCGACCCGTGGTAATGATCGACTAGGGTGAGGTCCATTTTGTTTCGAGAACGGAACCTCTGGCTACCAGGCTACCTCCAGTTGTATTTAGCCTTCCCTGCGCATTTTTCCGACACTCGTGAGAAAATTAATGACCAAGGAAAAAATAAAAATAATAATAAATGGGCCGGGACCCTCCAAAAACCCGAAAGTACAAAGAAAGGGAGTAACGAGTAACTCTAAACATAAAGATGGGGCTCCGTCATCAGTGGCAAGGGAAAGCGGCACCATGGCATCGAAGCCAGGAGGAAGCGGGACCACCAAACAAAATAGTGGGGGATTGAGAGAGATCCTTCCGGCGAAGCGACGGTACAGGAAGAGACGGTCAGCGTATATAATTTTAGAGAAACTGGCTGCGAACCCCTGAGGGGCAGCTTACAGTAGAACAGAAAGAATCTGTGGCATGGACTAAGAAAACAATCGGCTGCGATAGCTCGGAAAGGGTCCTTGGGTCTAAAAGGCAGATGTCCCAGCATGAGCTTGAAGCAGGCGGCAGCAAGCGAAGCAAGGTGCAAACAGACATGATGTCGGGTGCTCCTAAGGATCAAAAACCGAAGCTATTCAGTGAGATCCTAAAGAAGCACGTGCTGGTGCTAGCCGTCATTGACAGAAGTCAGGAAGATGGGAGCATCACGCCGGAAAAGTGTAAAGTTGTGTATAATGCACTAAACTCCATATTTTTGAGGCTCCTGAGAGAAAATTCAGGATCCCCCGTACTGTTGAGATGCGGGATGGAACCAGGGGCGCGTGAAGCTAACTACGTGCTCGGGCCAGAGATCGATCGATCTCTATAAAGGGCTGTGACCGAAGTAGGCGAGGTGTGGCAGAACACGAGGCTTGAGGCAGTCTGCAAAGGGGAAATCCCGAGCAGGTCAAGGGCACGAGTCTGGTTATCAGCCGGGTCGGACAAGCCAGAGGAGATCCTTGAAATCATTCGGGCCAGTAATCCCGATCTTCCAACAGAAGATTGGAGGATTGTGAAGCAGGAGGAAGCTAAGGGGGGGCTTTAGATTGGCAATCATGCTGATCAATAAAGAAATCCGATATCCCTTGCAAAATCAAAGGGAGTGATCAACTTTGGGTTCGTGTCGATCACTCTTAAAGTATATAAGAAAGATGAGGTTGATACGGGCGCGGAAGACCAGCCTGGGGACAGCCTCCACTCTCTCGAGTCTGATGGGGATATCCTGTCGAACTCTAGACAAGAGGCGGATGGCGTTCGAATCAACAAGCCAGATGGCAATATCCCGATGCAGGGAGTGCAAGAAGAGGTGAGTAAGGCAGATCTCAATGATTAATATTGTACAAATAAACCTACATCGCACGAAATCTGCCTCGGCAGCTCTCGTTCTCAGACTGACTAACTCAGATGAGGACTTGGTGTTAATCCAAGAAGGGGTATAAATTATTATACTCAAGTAACTCTGAGAAGTTCACATCGTACATTTTAATGAAAAGTAATTTGAATATTTTTCTTCTTCCTCAATTCAGTAGCGGGGATGTTACAGCGGTGAGCGCTGAGGTTGGCTGTGAAAAATTATGGCTAGCCTCAGCCTATATGGATCGCGAGAAGAAGGTTCCGCCGGATAACCTGAGCGAACTGATCCGGGAAGCAGATCAAAGAAGAGTAGGTGTTATACTTGGATGTAATGCAAACGCGCATCACACAATCTGGAGAAGAACAGACATTAACGAGAGGGGTGAGTTATTTTTTGATTACTTATTAAATACTAACCTTTTAGTTTGCAATATTGGGCGAGCACCAACATTTATTGTTAAAAATCGACAGGAGGTTTTAGATGTAACGTTTGCGTTAGAAACCATTTTTCATATAACCAAGGGGTGGAGAGTGGCGAGGGAGCACTCATTCTCTGATCACCGATATGTAGGATATAACCTCAACGTTAAACCTGTTATCCGGAAAGCCTTCAGGAATCCCAGAAGGACAAACTGGAACAAATATGGAGAGGTGTTGGAGGAATTATTGTCGCGAGGTCCCGGAACTTCCGGCGACAGTAGAAGATTTAGATTGCGTGGTTGATATTGTCCCAACGGAGTTGGGAACCTACCGGAGGGTGTGTTAAAGCCAAGAACACAAGAAAGGTTCGAGGGCGGAATCGTTGGAGCTTCTCATGGAGACCCATTATCCGGGAAGCTTTGATGGCACAATGGAGCCTGGCATTCATCGAGGAACACCCTCAATAGATATGGAGAGCATCGTGAACAGGGAACGAACCCTGTGTTCGCTGAACGGTTTTAAGCCTTATAAATCGGCGGGCCCGGATCGGATTATACCAGCAGAGATTCAAAGGAACTCAGCACTCATTCTCCCCAGGCTAGAGGTTATCTTCGGGGTATGTCTAAATCTGGTCTATATTCCTAAGAAATGGAAGGAGCTCAGAGTAGTCTTTATCCTGAAATCAGGATAGAGCTCACATGCTTGTCCAAAGAACCTGAAGCCTGTAACTCTATCATCTGTTGGAAACCCTTGGAAAAGCTGGTAGATGTTATTCGAACAAAAATTGAGCCAATAAATTGGGCAATGTCGCAGCAACCGTACTGTAAGGGAAAGTCGGTGGACACAGCTTTGCACGATCTAGTACGCACGATTGAGAAGTCAATTTACTCGTAAGTTGTGTATGGTAGCATTTCTGGACACTGAAGGTGCCTTTAATAATGTAAAAACGGAGGGAAAGACTATCATTTTTGAAGGTGGACTACCCCATAAGTAGGTTGATAAACAAGATGCTGCTAAGCAGGATTACTACCTCGGAACTGGTTCCCCTTTCTTTGGAGTGTAGTGATGAATAGATTGCTGTTGGAACTGGAGAGAGAGAGGGGATAGGAGTGGTAGTGTATGCAGATGATGTAGCGATAGCTGTCTATAACGCAAATACCTGGATACGATTAAGGATGTTATGCAGAATGCACTCCTGAGCATTTGACAGCATGTTGCCGAATTGACCCGGAAAAGTATCTTGTAATGAAGTTTTGTGGCCATTCTGAATTTATTCAAGATGAATTAATCTTAATAATACAACAAAAAAGTTACAAATCAACCCTTCCAAGACGGAACTGGTACTATTTACTAAGAAATATAAAATTCCGGTAGTTAGTCTTCCTACCATGAACGGAATTAGACTAGCTTTGGCTGACAGAGCGGGATTTTTGGACATAATCTTGGACAATAAGCTCAGCTGGAAGCCTAACATTATGGAAAGGTTGAATAAGGCTAATGTAGCCAATTGCTCGTGTAGAAACGCCATAGATAAGAGATGGGGTTTGAAACCAGAGCTGGTAGCCTGGCTCTATACCACAGTGGTAGGACCTGTGCTGATGTATGGGGTGGGCGTATGGTGGCCAGCTCTGGATAATGTAACATAAGCTGCGTTTTTCTGAATAACAATCGGGTTGAGTTCGCGATAGCTTTTTTCAAATTTGTCCAATTTAAAATTTAAAATTTATTTATTTTTTAATTAAATAATTTAGTTTTAATAGTAATCTACGTATAACTGAAAAAACCCATCATTAAAGTTGTATAGTTTTGTTGTAATATCGTTGCTCTGTATAGTTCTGAACTACTCCGATATTATACAGAACTATACAGAACAACGATATTACAAGAAAACTATACAACTTTTATGATGGATTTTTTCGGTTAAACGTAGATTACTATTAAATCTAAATTATTTAATTAAAAAATAAATAAATTTTAAATTTTAAATTGGACAAATTTGAAAAAAGCTATCACGAACTCAACCCGATTGTTTTTCAGAAAAACGCTGCTATATATAGGGATGATAGAGAACGTGCAAAGAACGGCCTGCATGCTTATAAGCAGGGCCCTTAGGACAACACCTACACGCGCTTTAGAGGTTATGTTCCACCTTAATCCAATCGAATTGTTTGATAAGCAGATGGCAGCCAATGTGGCTACGAGACTCTCGGCTGTAAGTGTCTTCAGGCGAGGCACTCGACGATAGTTAGATCGCTAAGGGAAGAACTGGCGAATTTAGATTATTTTAAACCAACGTTGTGCTTCGATAAAGTTTTCCGGACCATCTGTCTTTCGAGAGAATCCTGGAGGAACGAATCAATATTGGAAAACGAGGCACGGACTCTTCGGTCAGGCTGAAGTGGTGGCGATCGGGGAAGTCGTGACATGGTTGAAGCATAACATAGTATTCGTGAGGGATATGGCAATTTATGTGGACAGGCAGATGGTAGTCAAGTCACTAGAGCCGATTTCTCTGAGGTCACAGATGGCACTGGATTGGTCGATCATCTCTTAATGAGATGAGCGAGTATTTCAGAATACAGAAATGCTGGCTCCCAGGTCACTCGGACATCACGGGAAACTGCATGGCAGACGAACTAGTTAGGTACGGCACGACTCTCCAGATACAGCCGGAAAGAGCAGGTCTAGGGAGGTCTACAGCAGCTCTCAAATTGGCGCTCAGTAAAAATTGCAATCGCCTCGACAAATGAGAGGTGGACCAACACTCTCACGTGTAGGGTAGCAAAACAGGTTTGGCCAAAACTGGACTTGCGGCGTTCCAAGGTAGTAGCATCTCTGGAAAAAGGAGAGGTAGGATTGGTCGTAGGGATACTGACAGGACACTGCCTTTTTGGGGAACATGCGAGAAGGCTGGGGGGTCTACAGACGAATGACTTTTGTAGAAGTTGTATGGACGAAGAAGGGGTAGAGACTCTAGAACACTTCTTACGCTCGTATCCGGTACTATCAGACAGAAGGCATAAGTACATACATAGGTGTGTACGGTATGGACAGCCTTTTGAATCTTGCAGACTGTGGAGTGCGAGATATTTTACGCTACATAAGTAGCTCTGGATGGTTTCAACGGGAGTAGAGGGGAGATGGGGTCCTATGGTATCACAATGGGACACTATTGGCCTAAGTGTGCGATAACAGCCACTTTAATCTAACCTATTGTCGCGGATTCGGTAGGTTTCTGTCATTTTGAATAAATGCGGGAATTTTGAGTAGATGCGTTTAATGTGTTGAAATAAAGGGTTTTCCAATAAGAAGTTTCATTATGATATTTAAAAAAACGAGTATTTTTAAGAGAAATCAATAAATGTTTATTTAATTGTAAAGAGGAAGGTATGCCATTAACATTTGAAAACGGTATTAGCTAAATGGCCGACACGGCTACGCTTGCAGCACCATATCCTTTTTATGAAATGATCAATTCTCACATTTGTGGCTGTATGTCCTCGATAACTTCACGAATTCCATCTTTAAGGCCTTGAATCAGGAGCATTGGCATAGGCCTTATCTTTCACGTGGCTCCAAAGAAAAAAGTCTAAAGGTGTTAAATCACAAGATCTCGGTGGCCAATTACGATCACCTCTTCGAGAAGCTTTTCTTGCAAAATTACGATTGTTTCGTTGCTTGTGTAAATAAAAACAAAACAAACGTCGTCCACATCAATATCTTCCAATTCCGGCCATAAAAAATCATTAATCATAGCTCGGTAGTGCAATCAATTCACCGTAACAGTTGCACCAGCCTCATTTTCGAATAAGTAAGGTCCAATCACACCACCAGTCTAACCACACCGCCAGCCCAAAAACCGCACCAACACGTTGACGATGGAGAGGCTTTTCAACAGTCATTCTTGGATTTTCTGAGCCCCAAATGCGACAATTCTGACCTGGGTTACACTACGGGCTACAGCAGCAATATTCTCGTTGTTCTTGAGCGATGCACACGGTTTCGATTCTTCACATCACTAACTTGTCCTAACAGCTCAAATATTTCCACCAGTTTCACTATTGCCGGCCGAGAAGGTGCTTCACGACGACCCAAAAGTGCTTTAGTTTTGCGAACCATTTTTGTAGTGAATTTTAACAATTTCAATGCGTTGTTGAAGCGTGTATCGTAACATTTTTAGTAATGGCGTAGTTTTTACTTGTCAAATATCAAAAGATGACAGCTTCAAAATTGACAGCTGCCCAAATGGCAGCCTATTCAAAGTGAAACCGCTCATTGGAAAACCATTTATATTGCCCCGGTCGTCTGCAATCTAGAATCAATTAAAAAATTAAACCGGATTTCAAACTACGATACTTCCAAAAACCGTGCTTTCCGCATATAAATTACCGATTATTTTCTTACCATCAGGAATTTTCACAAAAAATTGAAAATATTTCATTGTTGATTTTTCGGTTCAAAATGATTATAGGTAATGTAACACGTTGAGCAATAATCGGTAATTTATACCCGAAAAGCACGGTTATTGGAAGTATCGCATTTTGAAATCCGGTTTAATTGTGTAATCGATTCTTGATTGCAGGCGAACGGAGCAATATATTTCAACACATTAAACGCATCTCTACTCAAAATTCATCAGATGGCCTATCAAGCCGAAATCGATCGAGTGATATTTTAAACTTTTTGGCCAAATTTTTTAATTAAAAACCAGTGTTTAAGAAAATGTGTTTATTAAACATTTATCCACATTTTGCAGGTACGCACTGTGTAAATAATCCCGTCCTCCAAAAGAAATATAGCAAATAGAATATAAACATTGAACATATTATAAACCTGTACCTCTGAAAGGAGAGTTACTCGTCGTTAGCTATGCACTTAGGCGGAGTATAACAGCTTCGTAAATTTATACTTAGGAGTTTAAAAATCTTATCTTATCAGGATATCTCCCAAAAACGATTTAATCCCATACATGCGCGATATAATGAGATTGATATAGTTTCCCAAAAGACCTTTGTGTGTTCATCATTTGATTTTTGAACGCCGGCATTAATTAGAATGGCTATAAATAGGCATTAAACTCCACATTAGATAATAACTTCAATATTTTTGCTGGTTTATTGGGATTTTTATTGTTGTCACAGTAAACTTCCTTGGCTTTCCGATTCATTTCTCTGATTATTATGTTAGCCATGACATCAGTAAATGTACATTTGATGTATCATTTATAGATAACATTTTCGTAGATCCTATTGCATTGGTTTCTTAAAAAATTGTGGTGTAAAGTTTGTTTTTGTATAGGTTTACGTCCCCAAGTTGTCCAATTTTTATCTTTCAGAGCTTCTAGTGAGCTAATCATTGGTGATTTCAGTGTCTTCTAGCTTGTCTTCACTTCCACTTAAATGTAAATCGGCATTTCGATTCTCACGGAACTATCATTGTACACGTCTTCTAGGTCAGAATCTTCTCCATTTTGTTATGTTGTTGTTGGAAGCCAGTCGTCGCAAATCTCAGGAATTGCGCTCTCATCTTCCGAATCGTGTAACAGTAATAATAGGATACGTTTGTTGATCCTCGCACGATAAGCCATAGATACGCAAAATAATTAATTCATTTTTCTTGTCAAATATATGTATACAAACTTACAGTGTAAATTGATTATTAGAGTTCCGCCATTTTAGGAGTTAAATTATATTTTTTGCTACACAAAAATTCAAACTTATGGTTTGAATAACGATACAATACTAATCACTAAAAAATATTTTCCTTTTTCTTAAAACCTGTGGAATTACCTGTTTTCTTCCCATTTTCGTACATTAAAAATTTAATTTAAAAAGTTGCAATAACGTACAACAAAATATAAAATATTTGGTTTTGAAAGCAGAATGTGTACGTCGGTACACCCGAGTATAGAACAAAGAATTTTTTTTTGGTTAGAGACACAAGGATTAAATATCCGATCAAAATCGGAATAGCTCTTTGGAAGTGCTTTCCGATTATCGTTAAATGGAGATTTTATTTAATTATTTAGCGACATGACAGCAGTTTTAGTGTCGAATATTGCCGACTGTTAGGTACACTACCGAAGTTATTATACATATCCCTATAAATTTCTTGAGTGATGTTCGGTTAATACTTCTGACGAATTAGGGATTCTTTGTATGGCGTATAAATTGGATTCATTCACCATTCTATTCAAGAGATCATTTGTAAAGAAATAATTTAAATAAGTATATGAAGTGGTTAGATTTTTGATATCATTAGGAGCACTTTAGAACCGCAAAAACTGTCCGTTTTTCTAGAAAAATGTACTCCTTACTTTCCCATAGGTTTTGATTGTTTGACACGCTTTGTAGAACAAGAATTTATCTGTTGATGTCCCGTTATAGATAATTCATCAATACTATTTCATTTGACTCTTCAACATCATCGGATATGAAATTTTGATTAGAAGTAGGTGGTTCAATATCAACAGTTTCCTGTCTTTCATCGTCATTTATTTTTGGCCGGGTTATTTCGATACTGGATTCCTCATCTTCATTATCAACAGCATCCTGACTCTGTTCAGCTTTCCACAATTTTTAAAATTTTCTCTTCAGTCAAATATTTGTTATTTTCTATAAAATAAATATTTTTGTTATTACAGTTCAATCAAAATTGATCTGATATTTACAAAGATGGAAAATTACAAAAATCCCAAACGGCTGTACTTTTTATTTTTTCTTATAACACGGTATTGTATATATGGTTCTACCACACAAAACTTTGTTTTTGAATGCGCTTCCTCGCGTATATTCTCTAAATAATTCCTTCGTATAATTTTCTCAGTAATTTCCAGCAATCACGGCAGACTTCAAATTTTTTGCTTCTGCAACTGAATACGAACTGAACTTTTCTTTTCTTCATATTCATTTTTATTATTTCATTAGATGCGCTCTTATTTTATAATAATTTCATTTTAATTGTTTTTTTGTTTTATCGCTAACCATAAAAGATAAAATTCAAACAATAAATTAATATTTGTTTCATGGTTTTCACTTTTGTGTACTTTTATCACTTAAATTAATTAATTATAATTAAGAACTAGTTTTATTTTTGAATTTTTAACAATATTTATTAATTCTTCCTTATAGTGATAATAAATTTGAATATTTAATTTTTAAAAGATCGATCTCGGAAATATTTCTTCTTCCTTCATGTTGTATACTATATAGAAGGAATATTTCCGAAGTCGAACTTTTAAAATAAAATAATCAAATTTATTTTCACTATAAGGAAGAATTAATAAATATTGTTAAAAATTCAAAAATAAAACTAGTTCTTAATTATAATTAAATAATAAATTAATATTTAAATTGATATTCATTACGGTGGCCGTAACAGCTTTTACTACTAATATTTACTACCCATAGATTTGTTAATTAGACTAAAATTTATTATTTTAAATTCCATTTACAAATACTTACCAATCATTTTTATAATTACTTTTTACTGACGGTTCCAAATTTGTCTTCCCGCGTATACTATAATGTAGTTTCACAACCAGGCGCTAAATTAATGTAAAGCTTACATCGCAAATGAGAAATATAGTCAGTTTCAGCCTGAAATGCAATCATATGCAACACTCAGCTATGAAGGGTTAATTAATGTTATATTCTTATATTTTATGTCATGGATATTGGTGCTGTTATTTTTGGTAAATTATCAAACAATACAATTTTTTGAAGTCTAATTTGTTCGTCGTGTGTACGTATTACAGATATTACCGCGATTTTTGTTTTAGATACCGAAGATATTGGTTCCGTGTTGCTCGGATCGTGTTATGCGGCATCCTTCTGCTATTATGGGAGTAGTCGTAGTCTTTAGGTTTCGAGTGGCATTAATCAGAGTAACTTCGGCCTTTTAAATTCTTCACTTGTTTGAGATGTGTTTGAAACGGCCTATAATGCACTCAAAGTACATTTTGCTTATTTCATTCTTTTTAGTGCTTTCATCAATTTGGAATGGGAATATTCTAATTATTCCTACATTTTGGGTAGACCAGGTATACTATCCAATTAGTAAGTCTCCGCATTTTGTATAGCAATGTACACTGTACTTTTATTGATTGCTATTTTAACACATAATATCTCGATCGATGGATTCATTAAATTAACTAATACAGGGAAGTCTCTGATATGATATTGGTTTCACGGCGCCAAAGACTCGAAGTGAGCTCTCTTCTTTCTTAATAATTATAAGCTTTTAATATAGGCCAATTGCCTTCTTGGTACAAATTCATGCTCACGTAGTTGAGGCAGCAGAGAACTAATTGTGATATAATCCTCAAATTCCATGATGGACCCAGTGTAACATTAAATTAATAACAGTAATTCCACCTCTGAAAAGGTATGAAAAAATTTTATTTAGTGTTTGATTTATATAGTATTTCTTCAAAAACGTTTAACAGAATATACGTTTTTTTGTATAAACCTGTCACTAAAAACACCATTTTTTTACAAACATAAATTAACATAAACAATACACTAAAAACAATTAAATTAATTTTTTTATGTTTATTTTAAAAAGTACAGATTTTTCATCTACTACATACTTGTTTTTTGTATATTTTAAATTTTGTATAATATAATTATATATGTTTACAAATATACATATATAATGTTATATAGTATACATTCAGGTGTTTTTTAAACGTTTATATTTTTTGTACAGAGATTTATTTAATTTTAAAAAATTAAACGTAAATTTCCGCGGACTTACCTTCTGCTTTCTTTTAAAGATTTTTGCTTTTATATATCTATATATAGTTTTGTAATTTATTTTCTTGATCTGAAATAATAGATTAATAATATAATTTTTTACTAGACTTTCGATTAAAGCTACAAATGTTCTTGTTTTGTTATATTTCGAAATCATAAAAAAAATCAATTTTAAAATATAAATAAACAAAACAAATCCATTATTATATTATATATATATATAATATTTTGTTTAATTTAAGTTATATAATATATATTTACAAAAATTATCTGGTGATTTTCTTCTTTTATAATATACATATTTGTATTTTTATTTTCTATGCTGTTTTCAAATCATAATAATATAGGGTTTACTAAATTCTTTAAACAATTTACTTATTTAAAAAAAAATCTCAATAAATTTTTAAATTTAATATAATAATAATAATAATATAATTAATATCTGAGTTGTATTTAATTATTTTTGTATTTATATTTTTATAACATTCATCATTGCACTCATTTTTTACTATTTTCTATTTCTTGCATATTTATGTAAACTAAAAATTAATTAATAAAATAAAATTTTGAAAATAAATAGTCAGACTAACATAAATGTATATATTTTTGTTTCACTTAAGTTTGTTTTCTTTTAAATAAATTTTATATCTTTGTGTCACATAAATGCTAAAATACTTTTTTTAAAATAATTATAGTTATGTAGTCTTAAAATAAAATTAAACGTAAATTAAATAAACATAAAAACTAGAGTAAACATAATCATGTGAATTGGAATTAAATTAAACAAAATAAAATAAAAACACGAGTATACAACAAATAAAAATATAATTAAAAACATTTTTTTGTTTTAAACTTAATAAAAATTAAATAATTTGCAAATAATAAAATAATATTAATTAAATAGGAATCAA